>OX940801.1:18519313-19119313 GCA_954870605.1 Acer campestre | reverse complement strand
AATTCTCTAGACTTTTAGAGCGAAATAATCTGAATGAAACTGAGGGACAGCGTGTAGCCAGATATATGAATGGGTTAAAACCGTCGCTGCGAGATAAGATTGGGTTACAAGTAGTTTGGACAGTGGAGGAAGCTCATAACCTAGCGTTAAAGGCAGAGTTGCTGGAACGGAGGGGTGGAACTTCGGGATTTCGGAGAAGTAATCCAGATTCGTCGTTTGCTAACAGGGATAAGGGTGTTCAATCATCAGGTCCGTCAAACCAGTCTAAAGACGGAAGCAGCAGTAGCAGCAACCAAACAACAGTTCCAGTCAATAGGGGTATACCTAGAAATCCGAATCCGAATCCCAATCCTTATGCTAGACCTGCACCTGGGGTTTGTTATCGATGTAGGAAACCTGGTCACGTTTCTAACACATGTCCTGATCGCCCTAAGCCAGTTAATTGGGTGGAAGGGGAAGAAGAAGATCCAGATGCTCCGGAAGATGTTGAGGGAGAGGGTGACTTGTATGATGGGGCAGAATTCGCTGAAGAAGATGGAGAACGAGTCAATTGTGTAGTGCAGCGTGTACTGTATGCTCCAAAGCAAGAAGATTCCGGTCAGCGTAATAACATATTTCGGTCTTGCTGTACAATTAGTCAGAAAGTGTGTGATTTGATCGTGGACAGTGGGAGTTGTGAAAACTTCGTTGCAAGGAGACTGGTAGAACACCTGAAGTTGCCAACTGAGAAGCATCCACATCCGTATACTATCGGCTGGATCAAGAAGGGACCCACTGTAAAGGTAACTGAGATTTGTCGTGTTCCTATTTCCATTGGTAAAATATATAAGGATGAGGTAGTTTGTGATGTAATTGATATGGATGCTAGCCACGTGTTGTTGGGTCGGCCGTGGCAATATGATGTTGATATTACATATAAGGGTCGTGATAACACTTACCTGTTTACCTGGGGATCACACAAAGTTGCTATGATTCCTTCCAGTAGAAAAACAGTGCCTAACAAACCTTCCGAAGTGGTGGAGAAGCAGTCCTTTTTGACCGTAACCGGATCTGACACCGAGTTTATGGCAGAAATCAATGGTGCACCAGAGGTTTATGCCTTAGTGGTTAAGGCTCTCATTGTAGAAGAAGAAGAGGCACCGACAGCAGTTCCTGAAAAGATAAAACCATTAATAGAACAATTCAGAGACATCACTTCAGAAGATTTGCCGAACAACTTACCTCCCTTGAGAGATGTTCAGCACCATATAGATCTTATACCAGGGGCGAGTTTGCCGAACCTGCCGCATTACCGGATGAGTCCGAAGGAGAACGAAATTCTACGGGAGAAAATTGAAGAGCTGTTGCAGAAGGGTTTCATTCGTGAGAGCATGAGTCCGTGTGCGGTTCCTGCATTATTGACGCCAAAGAAAGATGGGAGTTGGCGTATGTGTGTGGACAGTCGAGCCATCAACAAAATAACCGTCAAGTATCGATTCCCAATTCCTCGCCTAGATGACATGTTGGATCAACTTGAGGGTTCGAAGCTGTTTTCGAAAATTGATCTTCGCAGTGGGTATCATCAGATTCGGGTCAGGCCTGGAGATGAGTGGAAAACAGCATTCAAGAGCAAGGATGGGTTGTATGAGTGGCTAGTCATGCCGTTCGGATTGTCAAACGCACCCAGTACTTTTATGCGAGTGATGAATCAGGTATTGAGGCCTTTTGTGGGAAAATTCGTTGTTGTTTATTTTGACGATATTCTTATCTATAGTAGAACTGAGGAAGAGCATGTGGAGCAGCTACGAGAAGTGTTGTCAGTTCTACAGGAAAATCAGCTGTTTCTTAACCTGAAGAAGTGTAGTTTTATGACGAACAGTTTACTATTCCTGGGTTATGTAGTGAGTTCGGAAGGGATTCATGTAGATGAAGAGAAGGTCCGAGCAATTCGAGAATGGCCAGCACCGAAAACTGTGAGTGAAGTGCGGAGTTTCCATGGATTAGCCACCTTCTACCGCCGATTTATTCGGAATTTTAGCACTGTCATGGCCCCAATAACAGAATGCATGAAAAAGGGCAGATTTCAGTGGGGAGAAGAGGCAGAGATGAGCTTTGCTTTGATCAAGGAGAAGTTATGCACCGCACCAGTATTGGCCCTACCGAGCTTTGAGAAAATTTTTGAAGTTGAATGTGATGCTAGTGGTGTAGGCATTGGAGCTGTGTTATCCCAAGAAAAGCGTCCAGTAGCCTTCTTTAGCGAGAAATTGAGTGAAGCTCGTCAGAAGTGGAGTACTTATAATCAGGAATTCTATGCAGTGGTCCGAGCCTTGAAGCACTGGGAGCACTACCTAGTACAGAGGGAGTTCGTATTGTACACCGATCATCAAGCTTTGAAGTTCATCAATAGTCAGAAACACTTGGACAACATGCATGTCAGGTGGGCCACTTTCCTTCAAAAATTCCCTTTTGCTATTCGACATAAGTCAGGTGTTTTGAACCGAGTTGCCGATGCATTGAGCCGTCGTGCCAACCTGCTAGTGACACTGACTCATGAGATCGTGGGTTTCGAATGTCTAAAGGAGTTGTATGAGGAGGATGAAGACTTCAAAGAAATCTGGGCCAAGTGTATTGAGAAACAACCTGTCAGTGATTTCCATGAAAAAGATGGGTATTTGTTTCGTGGTAACCGTTTGTGTATCCCTAGGATGTCTCTGCGGGAGAAATTAATTCGTGACCTACATGGAGGAGGATTGAGTGGACACTTGGGTCGAGACAAGACAGTGGCTAGCTTGGAGGAGCGGTATTTCTGGCCGCAACTGAAAAGAGATGTGGGGAATTTTGTGCAGAGGTGTTATATCTGTCAGGTGTCTAAAGGTCAGTCACAAAATACTGGTCTTTATACGCCTTTACCTATCCCTAACAATATTTGGGAAGATTTGTCTATGGATTTTGTGTTGGGACTACCTCGTACCCAGCGAGGAGTAGATTCTGTATTCGTGGTGGTTGACAGGTTTTCAAAAATGGCTCACTTCATCCCTTGCCGGAAGACATCAGATGCTTCTCACATAGCCCGGCTATTTTTCAGAGAGGTGGTTCGACTTCATGGGGTGCCACAGTCAATTACCTCTGATCGTGACACGAAGTTCCTTAGCCATTTCTGGGTGACCTTGTGGAAGATGTTTAAGACCTCGCTGAACCGTAGTACTACTGCACACCCACAAACTGATGGGCAAACAGAGGTGACGAACAGAACCTTGGGAAATCTGGTTCGTAGCATTTGTGGAGACAAACCGAAACAGTGGGATCATGCATTGCCACAAGCTGAGTTCGCATACAACAGTGCTGTTCATAGTGCCACAGGGAAAACTCCTTTCGCTATGATATATATGTCGCCACCAAGGCATACTGTGGACTTAGTTCGTTTACCGAAGGGTCTGGGATTTAGTGTTGCTGCAGAAAATATGGCTACACAAGCCCAAGCTGTGCATGAAGAGGTGCGACAGAAGCTGGAAGAGACAAATGCAAAGTACAAAGCAGCTGCAGACAAGCACAGGCGTCGCAAGGTGTTTAAGGAGGGAGATTCAGTGATGGTTTTCTTGCGCAAAGAAAGGTTCCCAGTGGGAACTTACAATAAATTGAAGCCCAAGAAATATGGTCCGTATCAGATTTTGAAGAAGATAAATGATAATGCCTATGTGATCGACCTACCTGAGACCATGGGGATTTCCAAGACTTTCAATGTGGCAGACCTGTTCCAGTACCATGCAGAAGAGTCCCTCTACCCTGAACCTAACTCGAGGTCGAGTTCTTTCCAAGTGGAGGGGACTGATGTAGAACAAGTGGCTGATGCATACATGATGAGGAGGGAACATCCTAAATTCAAGGGCAATCGAATTCCAGTAGTCCGGGCGTCGAAATCGGAATGACGCGAAACTCACACAGTTGATGCGTTTCGGCGTGGGAGGAGTTAGTCAACAGCTTCGCTGTTGAGGCATACCTTTTTTTAGCCGAATTCCGTCGTTTAGGCCCCGAAATTACCGTTTTTGCTATTTTAGGAAAGTTTCGTTTTAGCCATAACTTTTGTTTTCCAAGTCCGAATCGACTTCCGTCAATTCTGGCTTGCTTAGGATTTCTAATAGTTTTTATTTCCGCAATTATTTCAATTTTGCTATTTTTGGTAATTTTTAGTAATTAGTCCCGTTTCTTGTCCAACAAGGATTAGGGTTAGGGTTTTTGCTTTAAATATGCTTGTAAGCCTTTTGGCCGGATTATTCAATTATTCAATAAAGTTTCAGACTTTTCTTTGAGAGTTTCTCTCGTTTTCTGGTGGATTCCAGAGTTTATCAAGAATATTGACGTTGGTCGTATTCTTTTATTATTTCCGCTGCGTCAATTGGTATCAGAGCACGGATTTGCCGATCTCGATGACAACTAACGGAGCAGGAGATGGAAACCCTATTGGCGGTGACCGTGGGGTAGAGGCCTTGTGGGCGGCGCTGGAGGATACACGGCAACAGGTGGCACAAATTCGTGACTTGCTTGCTGGGGCTAACCTCAACGCTAACAACAGGCCACCAGTTAACAGGACACGCGCCGAAGGATTTTCCCGAGGCCAACCTGTTGACAGGAGACGTAATCAAACACCTCCTAATCAACCTGATAGCGAGGATGATTCAGATGAAGATGATGTGGGATATGGCGTAGCCCAGCCGGCAAGACGAACGAGAGAGCAAGATGATTATCGGTTGAAGGCAGAACTTCCAAGTTTCAATGGAAATCTGCGAATAGAAGACTTTCTTGATTGGGTTACAGAAGTGGAGCGGTTCTTTGAGATGATGGAGATACCAGAAGAAAAAATGGTGAGATTCGTGGCGTTCAGATTAAAAGGAGGGGCTGCGGTATGGTGGGATCAATTGCAGAAGAACTGACAGCGAAAAGGAAAGGCACTTGTGAGAACATGGCGTAGAATGAAGCAGCTTATGATGGGTAGATTTCTGCCACCGGATTATGAACAATATTTATTCCAATCGCTTCAGGAATGTTCGCAGGGTTCCAAATCAGTGTTCGATTACACAGCAGAATTCTCTAGACTTTTAGAGCGAAATAATCTGAATGAAACTGAGGGACAGCGTGTAGCCAGATATATGAATGGGTTAAAACCGTCGCTGCGAGATAAGATTGGGTTACAAGTAGTTTGGACAGTGGAGGAAGCTCATAACCTAGCGTTAAAGGCAGAGTTGCTGGAACGGAGGGGTGGAACTTCGGGATTTCGGAGAAGTAATCCAGATTCGTCGTTTGCTAACAGGGATAAGGGTGTTCAATCATCAGGTCCGTCAAACCAGTCTAAAGACGGAAGCAGCAGTAGCAGCAACCAAACAACAGTTCCAGTCAATAGGGGTATACCTAGAAATCCGAATCCGAATCCCAATCCTTATGCTAGACCTGCACCTGGGGTTTGTTATCGATGTAGGAAACCTGGTCACGTTTCTAACACATGTCCTGATCGCCCTAAGCCAGTTAATTGGGTGGAAGGGGAAGAAGAAGATCCAGATGCTCCGGAAGATGTTGAGGGAGAGGGTGACTTGTATGATGGGGCAGAATTCGCTGAAGAAGATGGAGAACGAGTCAATTGTGTAGTGCAGCGTGTACTGTATGCTCCAAAGCAAGAAGATTCCGGTCAGCGTAATAACATATTTCGGTCTTGCTGTACAATTAGTCAGAAAGTGTGTGATTTGATCGTGGACAGTGGGAGTTGTGAAAACTTCGTTGCAAGGAGACTGGTAGAACACCTGAAGTTGCCAACTGAGAAGCATCCACATCCGTATACTATCGGCTGGATCAAGAAGGGACCCACTGTAAAGGTAACTGAGATTTGTCGTGTTCCTATTTCCATTGGTAAAATATATAAGGATGAGGTAGTTTGTGATGTAATTGATATGGATGCTAGCCACGTGTTGTTGGGTCGGCCGTGGCAATATGATGTTGATATTACATATAAGGGTCGTGATAACACTTACCTGTTTACCTGGGGATCACACAAAGTTGCTATGATTCCTTCCAGTAGAAAAACAGTGCCTAACAAACCTTCCGAAGTGGTGGAGAAGCAGTCCTTTTTGACCGTAACCGGATCTGACACCGAGTTTATGGCAGAAATCAATGGTGCACCAGAGGTTTATGCCTTAGTGGTTAAGGCTCTCATTGTAGAAGAAGAAGAGGCACCGACAGCAGTTCCTGAAAAGATAAAACCATTAATAGAACAATTCAGAGACATCACTTCAGAAGATTTGCCGAACAACTTACCTCCCTTGAGAGATGTTCAGCACCATATAGATCTTATACCAGGGGCGAGTTTGCCGAACCTGCCGCATTACCGGATGAGTCCGAAGGAGAACGAAATTCTACGGGAGAAAATTGAAGAGCTGTTGCAGAAGGGTTTCATTCGTGAGAGCATGAGTCCGTGTGCGGTTCCTGCATTATTGACGCCAAAGAAAGATGGGAGTTGGCGTATGTGTGTGGACAGTCGAGCCATCAACAAAATAACCGTCAAGTATCGATTCCCAATTCCTCGCCTAGATGACATGTTGGATCAACTTGAGGGTTCGAAGCTGTTTTCGAAAATTGATCTTCGCAGTGGGTATCATCAGATTCGGGTCAGGCCTGGAGATGAGTGGAAAACAGCATTCAAGAGCAAGGATGGGTTGTATGAGTGGCTAGTCATGCCGTTCGGATTGTCAAACGCACCCAGTACTTTTATGCGAGTGATGAATCAGGTATTGAGGCCTTTTGTGGGAAAATTCGTTGTTGTTTATTTTGACGATATTCTTATCTATAGTAGAACTGAGGAAGAGCATGTGGAGCAGCTACGAGAAGTGTTGTCAGTTCTACAGGAAAATCAGCTGTTTCTTAACCTGAAGAAGTGTAGTTTTATGACGAACAGTTTACTATTCCTGGGTTATGTAGTGAGTTCGGAAGGGATTCATGTAGATGAAGAGAAGGTCCGAGCAATTCGAGAATGGCCAGCACCGAAAACTGTGAGTGAAGTGCGGAGTTTCCATGGATTAGCCACCTTCTACCGCCGATTTATTCGGAATTTTAGCACTGTCATGGCCCCAATAACAGAATGCATGAAAAAGGGCAGATTTCAGTGGGGAGAAGAGGCAGAGATGAGCTTTGCTTTGATCAAGGAGAAGTTATGCACCGCACCAGTATTGGCCCTACCGAGCTTTGAGAAAATTTTTGAAGTTGAATGTGATGCTAGTGGTGTAGGCATTGGAGCTGTGTTATCCCAAGAAAAGCGTCCAGTAGCCTTCTTTAGCGAGAAATTGAGTGAAGCTCGTCAGAAGTGGAGTACTTATAATCAGGAATTCTATGCAGTGGTCCGAGCCTTGAAGCACTGGGAGCACTACCTAGTACAGAGGGAGTTCGTATTGTACACCGATCATCAAGCTTTGAAGTTCATCAATAGTCAGAAACACTTGGACAACATGCATGTCAGGTGGGCCACTTTCCTTCAAAAATTCCCTTTTGCTATTCGACATAAGTCAGGTGTTTTGAACCGAGTTGCCGATGCATTGAGCCGTCGTGCCAACCTGCTAGTGACACTGACTCATGAGATCGTGGGTTTCGAATGTCTAAAGGAGTTGTATGAGGAGGATGAAGACTTCAAAGAAATCTGGGCCAAGTGTATTGAGAAACAACCTGTCAGTGATTTCCATGAAAAAGATGGGTATTTGTTTCGTGGTAACCGTTTGTGTATCCCTAGGATGTCTCTGCGGGAGAAATTAATTCGTGACCTACATGGAGGAGGATTGAGTGGACACTTGGGTCGAGACAAGACAGTGGCTAGCTTGGAGGAGCGGTATTTCTGGCCGCAACTGAAAAGAGATGTGGGGAATTTTGTGCAGAGGTGTTATATCTGTCAGGTGTCTAAAGGTCAGTCACAAAATACTGGTCTTTATACGCCTTTACCTATCCCTAACAATATTTGGGAAGATTTGTCTATGGATTTTGTGTTGGGACTACCTCGTACCCAGCGAGGAGTAGATTCTGTATTCGTGGTGGTTGACAGGTTTTCAAAAATGGCTCACTTCATCCCTTGCCGGAAGACATCAGATGCTTCTCACATAGCCCGGCTATTTTTCAGAGAGGTGGTTCGACTTCATGGGGTGCCACAGTCAATTACCTCTGATCGTGACACGAAGTTCCTTAGCCATTTCTGGGTGACCTTGTGGAAGATGTTTAAGACCTCGCTGAACCGTAGTACTACTGCACACCCACAAACTGATGGGCAAACAGAGGTGACGAACAGAACCTTGGGAAATCTTGTTCGTAGCATTTGTGGAGACAAACCGAAACAGTGGGATCATGCATTGCCACAAGCTGAGTTCGCATACAACAGTGCTGTTCATAGTGCCACAGGGAAAACTCCTTTCGCTATGATATATATGTCGCCACCAAGGCATACTGTGGACTTAGTTCGTTTACCGAAGGGTCTGGGATTTAGTGTTGCTGCAGAAAATATGGCTACACAAGCCCAAGCTGTGCATGAAGAGGTGCGACAGAAGCTGGAAGAGACAAATGCAAAGTACAAAGCAGCTGCAGACAAGCACAGGCGTCGCAAGGTGTTTAAGGAGGGAGATTCAGTGATGGTTTTCTTGCGCAAAGAAAGGTTCCCAGTGGGAACTTACAATAAATTGAAGCCCAAGAAATATGGTCCGTATCAGATTTTGAAGAAGATAAATGATAATGCCTATGTGATCGACCTACCTGAGACCATGGGGATTTCCAAGACTTTCAATGTGGCAGACCTGTTCCAGTACCATGCAGAAGAGTCCCTCTACCCTGAACCTAACTCGAGGTCGAGTTCTTTCCAAGTGGAGGGGACTGATGTAGAACAAGTGGCTGATGCATACATGATGAGGAGGGAACATCCTAAATTCAAGGGCAATCGAATTCCAGTAGTCCGGGCGTCGAAATCGGAATGACGCGAAACTCACACAGTTGATGCGTTTCGGCGTGGGAGGAGTTAGTCAACAGCTTCGCTGTTGAGGCATACCTTTTTTTAGCCGAATTCCGTCGTTTAGGCCCCGAAATTACCGTTTTTGCTATTTTAGGAAAGTTTCGTTTTAGCCATAACTTTTGTTTTCCAAGTCCGAATCGACTTCCGTCAATTCTGGCTTGCTTAGGATTTCTAATAGTTTTTATTTCCGCAATTATTTCAATTTTGCTATTTTTGGTAATTTTTAGTAATTAGTCCCGTTTCTTGTCCAACAAGGATTAGGGTTAGGGTTTTTGCTTTAAATATGCTTGTAAGCCTTTTGGCCGGATTATTCAATTATTCAATAAAGTTTCAGACTTTTCTTTGAGAGTTTCTCTCGTTTTCTGGTGGATTCCAGAGTTTATCAAGAATATTGACGTTGGTCGTATTCTTTTATTATTTCCGCTGCGTCACAGAGTCTGCATCCAATAAAACCAAACACATTGACATCAGTAATGACAGATCTTGTAACTCCAACACATTTGCAGTCATTCCAGCATATGTCCTTGCGGTCACTAAAGCTAACTAGAGTTTCATTGAAGGAAGAATTATTAGCAAAACTGAAAAGTCAGTATTCACTTCTTTTTTGTGGAACATGTCTCCGTCCATCCTACACCTTGGCCCTTTCCATCTGACATCCAGAAACTCTGCTAGCTCTTCACTACAACAAAACAAGTATTTAACGAACAAAATGCATGTTGTTAATGTGCTCCACAACATGCATATGCATGTTATCTATTAAGGTGTTGTTGAGACATTTTTGATCTTTTACAACAAACAAAGAAAGTTGTCATTCATTTAAGATAGGACAACATTCATATGAATGTTGTGAAATTTTTATTGACATCACATGCATGTTGTCTAATGTGTTTATTATTATTATTTTTTTTAATAAAATAAAATTATTTTATCCAATTGCAAAATAAATCTATAATTAAAATATAAAAAATACAGTTTTGCACAAATAATAAAGACATGGCAATTAAATACTTCCATATTGATTTCTCAAATTTAGCACCCGAATCACCAAAAATATCAAGTATCATACAAAGTTTAGCACCTGAACAAAAACAATTGATGGTAATAGAGAGAAACATGTCAAACAATTAGGGATCAATAGCATGGTTCATTAACTAAGTTGGCACTTAATCCAAAATTAGATATCAAATACAATTCTCCCAATTGAAGTAAAAAAGAAACCAAAATTCATTTTCTTAACATGTTTAATCAACTTTCCCATTTATATGAGTTAAACTTATAGCAAGAGGATGACTCTTATCCAATTAATCAACTTCACTTGAAAAGCTTTGTAATAATACCTTGATCATACAAGATGCCGTTAAAAATATCAATACAAGAAAACAATGCATATGGAAAAACAAAAAGAGAGCCAGAGAGTCAAAATGGATGCATCATACACATGTTGCCGAGCCTTTTCGCAGCAAAAGCAAGTTACAATCTTCTCTGCAGAGCCTATACCACCACATACATCACAAGGTTTGACCTAAAATATGAAACAAACACATAGAAAAACCATAAATAAAATCATACAAACAGCTACATTTTGCCTTATATTGAAAATCCACTCCCACATATTCTGCAACCAAGATGATTAATTTGGTTAAATGGTTCGCAGTTCCTACTAAATGTTACCACAATTTTACGAAATGGAATTGGGCATTTCATATGACACAAGCCTCACATCTCGAGCACAATTTCTATGCTCAAATTGACAAGAATCTCAACACTGTGGAACAAAAATATAAAACGAATAAAGAAAAAACATCTACTTCATATGAATAAACAATCAAATAAATGAAACAAAAAGCATCAAAATTTCACAATATAGACTTTCAAATTCAGATCTTCACAACATTGTAACTAAACCATAAAAATGGCAACTACAACACATAATCTGATTACCAATTCAATTGCATTAATCAAATGTGAAAAAAGTTAACCAAAGAACAAAACAGAGAGTTAAAAAAGTGACCTTGTGAAGTAACTAATTTCTTCATCATTGGAACACCTGAATTGACAACAACAAAATTCATGAACCCTAGAAAAAAATTCATTCGATAATCACATCATCTAAAATGAAACACTTTAAACCCTAAAATACAGTAATTTCAACAAAATAAAACGAAGAGTCAGTTGTATCTATCATTCTTCTCTATCAATAACTTCGTTTTGATTTATATTGTTTTTATCTAAAACTTATAAGTAGTTTATGAATTATGATCATTTTATTAAAACAAATTATATAATCGATTTCAAAAATTATATATCTTTCTCAAAAAAAAGTTATATAACTCTTATATAATACAAAATAAATATTATCTCAAAAAAAAAAAAAGTTATATAATTAATTTGAGTGGTGATCACTTGGAACTGGAGTCCCAATGCACAGTGCAGATATTTTTACAATATAGTAGATTTTTTTTAGGCTAATTGGCACAAATGCCCCCTGAACTCTTCACAAAGTTGCACTGTGCCCCCTAAACTTTTTTTTTCGGCACTAAACCCCCTGAACTCTCATAAATTTGCAATCGCTGAAGGAATCTACCCCCTGGTGAGGGGGCAAATTCCTTCAGCGATCGCCAAATTACAAGAGTTCAGGGGGTTTAATGGCGAAAAAAAAAGTTCAGGGGGTAAGGTGCAACTTTGTGAAGAGTTCAGGGGGCATTTGTGCCAATTAGCCTTTTTTTTAAGTCCCTAAAAATTGTTAGGCCCATATGAAGTAGAGGATCATAGTTGTGACTTGGGCCTCATGTTAAATCTTCCAAATCCAAACAAATAAAAATCAATTTTATAGATCTTTTGATAATAAAATAACAACTTTTATTCACGATGATGTTATGTTGTTATAAATTAATTATTGAACACATTCATGACAACATATTAAAATTTAATATTATAATTTTCCTTCTCTAATATTGTGAAATATTAGATAATAACAACATATTAAAATTGAAAGTTGTTATTGGATTAACAACTTTCCCTCTTGTATGTTGAATGTCCTTGTTACAAACATATTTTGGTGTAGTGCTTCCATCACACTCGCCATTGTATGTAGGAGAAAAAAACGCCGAGACTATTATAATGGTTCAAAGTTCCATCATATTCCAAGGACAGCAATGAAACATTTGGTGTGTTCTTAAAATCAGGGTTAGATCCCCGAAGATCAATAAGCTGGTACGTAAGACATTCCTCATCTTTGTTTGAATGTTCTATAAATTGATGGCAAATATATCTCTAGAGACGTCAAGGCTTTTAAATTGGCCGTTCTCCAATACCCCACTAGACCATGTTGATACTGTTAGCCCATCATGAAGTTAGTTCGAGGCCCAACCAATAACCCAGTGAAGCCCAAGTTCTATGATCCATAGCTTGGTCCAACCTCTTCTCTCTACCTATCAAAAAGGTGCCGTTTGGTTTGTTATCTGATTAACTCAGATAAGGTGATGAGGTCACGATTTCAATGCTGAAATGGCAAGACTTGATTGGTTGGAGTAGATTGTGAAGTTGAGTCAGATGATAAGCATATAAAACGAAACCCATCTAGAAAGAGAAGGCGTCAGATTCATTTGCTAGGGTTTCACGAAATCTCTCTCTGTTTTCTCTCAACTGTAGTAGCTCTCTCTCCCTTGTAATCTTGGTGTTCTCAGAGTTCTTGAGTGAATCTTTTGTAACTCTAAGTGTGTGTATTACATGTAGAGAGTGTTTTGAGGGTTTTTATACTCTCTATGAAGAGTTAGAGCGTTTGTATCAAGTTTATTTGCGATCTGTAGAGTTGATTAGGGTTTGTGATCCTTTAGTGGTAAAGGATCAACTAAACTTGCGAGGTTTTCTGGGTTGATTTGGTTGTATCTGGTTTGTAAAGACACTCATAAAGTAGAAGGGCTTCTCTGTGAGGCTCAATGTGGATGTAGGCTTCTTTTAAGGCGAACCATGATAAATCTGGTTGTTGTTACTTTCCTGCTTTGTATTTTCTTTTGTGCATGTTGTTCTTTACTTGATTGTGTTGTATACTCTTTTCTTTTACTATCATTCTTTTAAATCTGGGTGTTGACAGGTTAGTTGGGATCTTGAGTCGATCAAGAAACTGTTCCTGATGAAACCGAGGGTTCCATCCAACTTGTTTTTAATTTTTTTTTTTTTCAAATATTTTTTGCACGTTGGGCCCAACCGTCTGGTGACCGTTTGAGGCTTCAACGGCCAAATTATTTTTTTATTTTTATTTTTTTCTCTCGTCTCATTTTTTTCTATAAATACCCTCCCTCCCTAATTCATTTCTCCTCACACCAATTCTCTCTCGATTATTCAATTGTTTATATTTATTTTATTGCAATTTTATTTTTTTAATCAATTCAAAATCATTTTCAACAATTTTTTCAAATTTATTTACGAGAAAATTTTTGAAATTTATTTCCACCCATTTATTCACATTTTTTTCAAGAGTATTTTTACGACTCAATTTTTTAGATGGAGATGGGAATGGGAAGTGGAAACGCTCAAGGCGTTCCATTTCCAGTACCGGACCGGTAAGGGTCGTATTTCGGAGCAGGTAGGGGTCGTATGTCGGAGCAGGTGCCGGTCCAACCGTTTATTTTTCATTTAAAAAAAATGAAATAATTATATTTTTTCTCTATTTCCATGATCAGATGAAGTTGAGATGTGAGAGCAAGAGGGAAAAATAAACTGTAAGTAGATTAAGATAAAAAGATTTGAGAAAGTGTATATTAATAACTGGTAAAAAAAATGATGTGGAAAGAGATGGTTGTGGCGTGTGTTGAGAAGAAACAAAAAAAATTGAAAAGATTTGGGAAGAGATGGTTGTTGCGAGAATGATGGATGTCCAAAATTAAAGTAATTATATATTAATGGTAGGGATTTAATTATTTCTTTTTATTTTTTATACTTTACCACATGTAGGCAAATAATTGGGAAAAGAAAAAGTAAAATTTGGTTTTTATAGCTCTCTTATTTGGCACACTTTCATTGGGTCCGTGGTCCAAGATTTTCTCCTATAAACATTGCACAAATTAAAATTAAGCAATAATGTTAAAATCTCACTTAAAATCTCTGTTTTTTTTTTTTTATCCCACTGTATGTGACGCATGAGGTGATAAATTGTGAATGGATATACATAAATGATGACTTATCTCACCTATATTATGTATCCATTCATCATTGGATATACATAAATGATGATTTATCTTATCTATTTTATGTATTCATTCATCATTTGACACCTTACATGCCATATATGGTGGGATGAAAAAAGTAAAATTTTAGATAAGATATGTAGTATTATTGTAAAATTGAGAAATAGAACAACTAAAAATTATATCAATGAAAAAAAATATAAAAAATGAGAGCTTCGAATGGTTGGTCACTTGGTTGTTTGTGATGGGTCTCCCTTGAAAATGAGAGCTTCCATAAGCATAATTTATTGATGGCAGCCCACATGAAGGCAGTGGACATTGATGGAACGGTTGAGAACTGGAGGTCGGGGTCTGACAACTACCAGTATACATATCCATGAATTATTGTATTTCCCAAGGGTGTTTTACTTTTGCTGTTTTTTTTTTTTTTTTTCAATATTACATAAATTCTAGATATGAATCTTTGTCAAAAGAAAAAAAAAAAAAAAAAAATTCTAAATATGTATCAGAATTCTAAATTTTACTTAAACTCTTCTTCACATGACGTTGTTTATTATTGGATAAGGGCAAGGAACGTAATATCGGTATCGGCATCAATGTCGGGCTTTTAAATTTACGGATATATCGGGGATATTATCGATATCGGTGGATATTTTGTCAAAAATTAAAAAAATGATGGATATTTACATCTAAAATTAGTTTTTTTTTGTGAAATTTTAGAACAAGCTTAAACAAGTAATTATACATCAAATGAATCATATTTCAATAATAAATTAGCATAGTTATGAGTTTAATATAAATTATAACATAAATAGAGTCTGTATATAATTTTTAAAATTGAGTATTTAATATAATAATATTTTGTTTCACTTTTATAATATTATATACAATATAAAGAGAATAAATATTTAATAAACAAAATTATCATTAAAAAATATATATAGTAATAGTTCCACACTTCCAAAATTCTATCATAAATCATAATTCATACATAATAATATATTGCGTGTCTGAAATTTAAAACCAAAATGAATTCCTTGCTGGTTTAAATACATAAGATACATTTCTATCTTGATTCGAACAATAAATTTCCCAAGAAAACGTGCTTACATAGTTTTCAATGTAGTTATTAATATGCCACACGTATGCTGCTTGATCTCTTCCAACTGATCCATGAATTGGGTAGTTTGGATTTACCCAACTTGGTGGATATTGTTGATCTGCATACATAGGTATTGCATATGGCATTTGTGGAGAAGGATAATCAAATATATTGCAGCCACCATAACTACCATAATATGGTACATGAGAACCTGACATTGTCTGCGAATCACCCAAAGAACTATATTCTGTGTCTATACTCATTGAGGAGAGAGTCATATTCAAAGAATCTTCATCATTTTGACTTGTTCCTCCATGATATCTACCATGAGATTGATCAAAATTACCTGCATGAGCATCCCAACCCGTCGCACTAGCATTCCAACCTGTTGCACCAACATCTCAACCTCCAGCACGATCATCCCAACTTGTTGCACCAGCATTCCAACCTTCTGCACCAAAATCCTAACCTCTTGCCTCATCCCTACCATCCCCATCATCTCTATCATTTTTTCCTCCACTATTTACATCAGAGGTATGTTGGTCATCGGAAGAGCTGGTAACAATAACTCCACGATCTACACCAACTTCTTCTCTAATCACTTGTTCAACATTTATTCTCATTTCTCGAGCATGCGAAGCAATATGTGAATCAGGATTTCCCTCGTCATCATCCAAGGAGGCAGGTCTAAGCCAGTTAAAAATAAGATTCTCATTATCGTCTCCTGCTTCAACAGCTACTTGAAGTAGATCCATAAAATCAGTTTCATTTACTTTATCTTTTTCAGCTGCCATATCCCTATGTTTCAATTTCATATTATAATAACAATAAACAAGTTGTTCAAGCTTAAAATAGGCAAGACGGTTCCTTTGTTTTGTGTGGATTAAAGCAAATGTGGACCAATTTATTTCATAGGCAGAAGATGATGATGTTTGTGATAGTATGCGAACTGCTATTGCACTCAATGATGGAGCACAGTTTCCATACATTACCCACCAATCAGCTGTAATAAAAATTATTAAGTATTATAAGTATGAATATTATTTCAATGATATTATTATTTATTATTAATATGTAAATTTTTGTAATAAAAGTTATATATCTGGTTGCATTTTGCTTCTAGCTGCAATGGCTGCTCGTTCACCAAAACTTTTCCTTCCATCCTTAAAGTATGTGAGCTACATTCATGAGATCAATATGTATATAATATATATTAATATGAGTATATGACACAATACTTACATGCAAAGAATTAATAATACTGGAATTATAAAATTGGTTGTAAATTGTAACTTTTTACCTTATTTCCAAAATTAGCAATTCCTGCAGCTTCAGTGTCTAATTGCGCATAGACATTATGTATCAGAAGATCCGAATTATCCCCAATATACTATTTTTCAAAATTCTATCATTATGATTCTCTACCATACGGGCCATACCAAATAATTATGTTCTTATTTATTTTTTATTTTATTTTTTGATAAAAATATTTGAGTTTATTTAGATTCTCTACTCAAAACTCAAAAGAAACAATTTGATTATTTTTACACGTTTTACACAAATAATTTTGAGATTCTTTTATTTTGAATGTCGGCACAAAGTTACAAAAAAATCAATTCTATATATTTATAAATTGATTGGTACATATTTAATACTATTTGGAATTAGTTTTACACATTTGAGTCACAAACAATTTTTTTTTTTCATATTGCTTTCACAAAATTTTACATATTTTACATGTCCACTCTTTGGTTCTTTATTCAATTTTACTTCAAGTCCTCAATAATTTTACTATTGACTATTATGTTGAAAATTTTTATAAATTTGTTAATGCTTCTTCTAAAATAATTTTCAAGCTAAATTATTTTAACAATAATTTAATTGTTTAGGATTAAAAAAATTATTTTAATAATATGCAAAATATCCCTGGACTTTCGGGGTAAAATTCATGAAATTTCGGGAATTTCGGGATATTTCAGGAATATCGGGAGATTTTAACGGATATTTCGAAATCGGCCGGATATTCTGCAGGATATTGGATATTTGCCTGTTTCGATATCGGTCTCTCCAAAATACGGATATATCGGTGGATATTTCGGTATATCTATCGATTTTAAGTACTCTGGATAAGGGTGTTTGCCGAAACTTGAGAAGATAAACTGCTCCCACCTTAACTCAATGAGTGACACGTGTTACACCAATTTTTTTTTTTTCCTCCACCTCAGTTTTTCTATCCTTCTTCCCTATCTATCGTAAGCCTCTCTCTCATTTTCAGACCGTTGTTAAGCGCCGACCGCCGGAGCAAGTGAAGCGACACCACCCACACCGGAATGTTCGTCAGTTTCCGGCCGTCATAACCCAAGTGTCCGTTTTCGGATTCGGGCTGTGTGGAGAGAGAAACGAATACAAATCTGAACCGTCGTCGAACCTTCATCATCAGATCTGCGCCAATCCGCCTCGAATTCGACGAAACCGATCGCTCCAACGAACTCGGCATCGTCAGATCTTCCAGATCCGACTATCTTCGGAGTGAAACGGAGCCGGCGAAAGAGCACCGGTGATGGATCCAGTCTGTGTGCGTGAAAAAATGGGAGAGAGAGAAACTGACAGACAGTGAAGGAGAAGAGAGAAGATGAGGTGGAAGAAAATAAAATTGGAGTGACACGTGTCAATCAGTGAGTGGATCCGATGCACCACCATCAGATTCCAGTGTGGTGCATCGGATGCACCCAAGTTTTTCTCCACCTTAAGAGGGGTCTCCGGTACTTTTGAGGTTTAAGAGGTAATTAAATAAAGGTGGGATTCTAAGTTTACCCAGCCACATGTGAAATGGAAAATGCACAATTGTCACTTTGTTAAAAGCAATGAACTGCAAACAAGATATTATTATATTAAAAAGAAAAAAAAAATTATTAATTAAAATTGTATGACTAAGGCAAAGGTAGGACTAGAACTCCAGTTGTACTGTATAAATAACAAATACAATTTTCTCTTAAATTTCTCATCTGTATTAAGTATTAACTTCAACTTTAAATAACATATGCCATGTCTCACAATTTAAAACTATAGCTCGAAAGCGAATTAATTACTATTCATATGAAAGGATAACTCTATTTTCTTATAAAAAAATTTGAAATCTTACACCAATCGGACCAGAATCTACTGGATTCAGACCAATCATTATAATACCATCATCTTCCGGTCATTATAGACATGGTTAAGTTATTTATAGTGCGATTCTCAACCATGCCTCCAGTTGATGAATTGATCTCAGCAGCCCTTCTTTCAATGCAAAATGCTGGTTGTTTTGGCATTGGCAATTCTGCACCTTCATTTGTTAACATGGATATAACATCTGTCATGGAAGGCCTATCAAGTGGGTTGTCTTCCACACAAAGCAAAGCCACATTAATGCATCTCAGAACTTTGTCTTCAGAACATGAATCACGTAATTTGGGATGCATTAGTTCTAATCCAGCATCTTCTTTCCACAACATCCATGCCTGAGACAAATTGCCATTCATTTTAAACATTCAATAAATACATTTACTTGTTGTAATATGGAATTTAAATGACTTTGCATCACAAAACTTACGTATCCAATGAGGTTGAGCGGTCGATCAAAATTAAAATTGCTATTGCTCCTTCTACCACTCACTATTTCCAACACTAAAACTCCATAGCTAAAGACATCAGATTTTGTAGAAAAGATTCCCATGACAGCATACTCAGGCGCCATATAACCACTGGATATCATTCATAAGGTACAATAATCAGTCGTGCATAACTAAATGAAAAGGTTCACATAAACAACAAAGTTTGCATCAACTAGAAGTGGTTTACTTACCGTGTGCCAACAATTCTATTTGTGTTTGCTTCAGATTGAGCAATAGTAAAAATTCTTGCCATACCAAAATCAGATATCTTAGGATTCATGTTATTGTCTAGAAATATATTGCCAGATTTCAAGTCTCTGTGAATTATCCGTAATCTCGAATACTTATGGAGGTAAAGTATCCCTTGAGCTATTTCTTCAATGATGTTAAAATATTTGTTCCAGTCGAACACTTCCTTTTAGATTGATCTGCAAATGGAGGGAAAATATAACAATTTTAAGAAACCATAGTATAATGACTGATCTAGGCATCTTCAATATGATTAAATTTAAACTTATGTAGAAGAAAATGTGCTAACCAAAAATATATGAATCCAAGCTATTATGTGGCATGAACTCATAGACTAGCATTTTCTCTTCCCCTTGAATGCAAAAACCTAGGAGCTGCACTAGATTTGTGTGTTGTAATTTAGCTACTATTATGAGCTCATTCTTGAACTCGACAAGCCCTTGTCTCGAACTTCTTGATAACCTTTTTATGGCTATCTCTTGCCCATCAAACAACCCTTTGTAAACAGGTCCATAACCACCCTCTCCGAGTTTATTCTCATCCGAGAAGCAATTTGTAGCATCCATAATGGATGAAACGGTATACACTTTTAACTTGAAGCCTTTCTTGCCTTCAATTTCAAGCTCCTTTGCTTCATTCATTAATTCAAGTAGAAACTTCTCTGTTTGGATTGACGTGAAAACTTGAGCTGATTAGCAACTATCCATAAAAATATATATTAATACTAGCTCACAAGAGTTTCATATGATTTGTGTAGTACCTTCAAAGTGGGCTCTTCTCCATCTCATGAAGAAAAGGAAAAGAGTAACCAAGATTATCCCGATCACGATTGTAGCTGCTACAGCAATCACAAAAGGTATCCACCACTTCTGAACACCTACATTAATGTATGAGTGAAACAATAAGAATTCACTAGTTGCACGTTGAAAAACTAATAGTTAATTAGGAGCTGCAAAATGATATTGACTTAATGAGATATTTTGCAAGGTTATAAACTGAAAGCTAGTTAGGTAACGAGCACGAGGATCTATAAAAGCTTATTTTTATGGATATTCGATGAACAACAAAGTAACGAGGTTTTCTGCATATAAATCTAGTTGAAGTTCTATCAAAAGTGAATGTCTTATGAAAAAAAAAATTAGTCAGGTTCCAAATTTTTCTATTTCATTGTCTTATGAAAAAAAAAATCTGTTTAAGTTCCGTCTAAAAGTCAATATATGAAAGAGGGAAGAGACATTCCGGAAGGAAATGAAAAAAAAGATGTAAACTATTTCCTTCTCATTTAAATTAATACTATACTGTGTTTGGAGAAATATAAGACTGAACTGAATTAATACTGTATGTTTTTTAGTGAAACATGAGATTGGACTAAATATTTTAGAATAATACGTACAATAAATATTTTTCATAAACATGAGTTCAATTCATACCTATTAAATTTTAAATGGGTAATTTTTTTTTTTTTTTTTTTAAAATGAGTTAATGAAAAAACAAACAAAATAACTTATTAAATGGAAAAAACAAACGGCCCATTAGTCCCATATTAATCTTATTATTAGACACTGTCGGGAGATAAAGTCCCGGTCTCTTGTGGTTGCCAAACATTGGTCTAGGATTAAATTAATCTGTTCCTATCATATCTTGTTCAACAAACAAGCCCTTAGAGCAACTCCATATTGCTCTAAATCGGTGTATCGCACGGTTCTAAAAAAAATTTGGAGTTTAGTGAACAATGTCATGCCAGATTTGGTGTGTCACTGTTCATAATGCCAAGCTTTTTCATTTTTTTTAAATAGTCAAATTAGTCAAATCAAACCCTTTACATTTTTTAAATTCCTAATTTAACCCTCTTATACTTAAGTAAAACAATATGTATTCTAAAAAAAAATATACGGTTGAAAAGATCTCATTGAGATCTTTAAAATTGCATCATATATATATAATTTATTTTATTTACTTATTAATTAATATTAAACTTTTATAATAAATATTGGAAGATTATTCTTTAAAGATGTTCTTTTGATATAAAATTTGGTGTGGAAAGTTGGAGTGAAAAAATATTTGGTGTAAGAATATTCCCCAATTGATGTAAAAATATTACCCAATTAGTGTTTAGTTTGGTGTTATACATTGGAGTTGGCCTTAGGGAATTATTAACAAAAAAAAAGCTTTAAAAAAAGTTACTTAAACAGTTAAAATATATCCCTCTATGCCAATTTCAAAATTTGTAGTTCAAATAAAATAAAAGTTACTTTGAATGTTTTTAAATTTTAATTAATCAAAGAGAAAATTATAATTCTTTTCATGAACTTTTTCTCTAATCAAAATTTATATTTTCTAATATCTCTCAGACCAAACCTAGCTAGTTAACGGCATGAATCGAAGAAGTAGATCCACAAGTACGCCACAAGTACGCGCATCCTATGGATATTAACTGTTTGGAAACTTGGTTATTGATGAGATCTTTTTCAATAATTTTATATTAACAAAGCATCACCACACTGAGTTTTCCACAACAATTTGAAATGACATGCTTCTAATATATTGTTTTTCTTGTCTCCCTTTGTTGGCAATAAAAGCATTTGTAATACTAATGGCTCAAAACAAAGAAAAAGAATATTATAACCAGCTAGCAAGGAACAATCTAATACTTTGACAAGGTCCATTTTAATGTCTAAAGTAGGGTTTTCTGAGAGGAATTGGTGGCTATTCACATAACAATAAATTATTATTTTTTTATGAAAAACAAGAGGAATTATGTAACTTAATTATGCTCTGTTTTTTAAGTGTTACATAACTTAATTATGTACACGATCCTAAAACAATAAAAATAACAATTAAATTGATAATAATAATCATTTGACATTAATAAACCAAGGAAGAGGTTTCTAGAATCTCAAACTATTGTAAAAATACAACTCTAGGAAATAATGTTCAATGTTTCTAGAGCTTTTCAATGACTCATATTAATAAGAGGCCTAACAATTATCCACCAAAGTGTTGTGTTTTTACAAGCTCAACAATAAGAAATCAATACAGAATTCATTAAATTTAGTAATAAATGTAGAAGAGAGACATACCAGGAGGGCCTGGACGAATCATGTACGGCAATGGTGACCGTACCGTTACCCCATTCCGAGGTTCTTGGTCAAGAGGTCCATACCAAAATTGGCATCCAGTACCGTTAGGAGTCAAACTAGTTGCAGTTCCAAAACATGTACAGTTTTTCCAGCAGATGTCCTTGCAATCACTTAAGCTTAGGCTTGCATTCAAATTAACTGATCTATTAACTGAACCGGGGAAATAACCCCATTCTTTCCGGAAGTATTCACCACGACTCCTGCATTTTAGCTCTTCCCATCTCTTACAACCGGAACTTATGCTATTTCCATCACACACATCAGAAAAGAAAGCCACTCTGCTACTTATTTGATCCACCATTGATCCATCGTACTTCAACCACAACCACGTGGGATTTAGCCAATTCTTAGGAGTGTATTGATTTGGAAGGAGTTCGTATGTAAGGTAATTCCCTTCTTCGTTTGAAACTTCATTAAACTTGTAATCTGCTTCTCCACCATCCCGATTAATGTTTTCAAATGTGTTGTTCTCCCATAACACCCCACTAGTCCAAAATGTTACCTCTCGCCGCCTAAGAATCAGTTGACGTTCGACAGGGTCCCAATCCAGAGAGAAAGCTCCACGAGCCGGTATAGAACCAGTTAACCATGATGTAAGTGACCGATTCAGACCAGTCTTGTAGTTGATCCCAAGTTTCATTCCAGGCAAGAAAGAATCTGTAGGAAAATCAAAGCTTTGCCACAGAATCTGCTCTCCAGACTTCAATACAAAGTTTCCATCATCTTGCAAAATAGCAGTTACTTTGTTGTTGGATTGACCAGAAAATAATTCCAAAGGAGCCTTGCCACCGTTGAATGTTATGATTAGTTTGCCAATTTCATCAATAACAAGAGCTCCTGAATTGTCTGTGATAGGCCTGTCTCGATTGGCTATCCAGAAAGGCTTGCCTGGAAATATATCATTTCTGTAAAATATTCCCAAGTAGCTGTAGTTGGTGTTGGAATCGCGATTGCTACTAAGATTAAAGAACCTTATAGTGAAGAGCTCATTCCTGGAAACAAGAGAAGAAGAAGAATTAAGCGAATCACCTTGGTTGAGTACATCTACTGCTGCAACATGAGAAGCCCAAAGGCAGCAGGAAATGAACCAGAAGATTTTGTAGATACTTGTGTTTTTGTTAGCCATTGCTGAACTGATAATACAAGATGGAGATACTCCAAAATAAGCAGGGATGATTGATTTAATTTATAAATGATCATTCTGTTTTATACTTCAATTTGTCTTTGAATCTTCTACCCAGTTAGAATATTTGACTTGATCACTTGACTATTATTACATCTGAATTATATCTCATCTGGAACATCTTGACAAGAGGTGTGCAAAGAACAGTCGCCTTTCTGCAGCTTCTTCGACAGTCACTCCATGAGGAGTTAACACCTGTCCTCTTGACTGTTTTTCAGCTTCTTTATAATGTTTTATTTTACGCATTTTACAGCTAATTACAAGTCAACTTATATTTCAATTTTATAACTAAAGCCAACTCTTTTCTTTTATTTTTAAATTGTCATTGGCTTCTCTCCATTTTGACACATGTCCCTTTTCTTTCATACTATTTATTTATTTAACTTTTATTGTTTGCAAGGCCAGACACACTAATTAAAAAAAAACCAAAAAAAAAAAAAAAACTGAAAAAGTGCATTGATTTATATATATATATATAATATGCTTTAATTTATTATTATTTTTTAAATGGTTAATTAACTTTAATGATATATTTAATCACATCACAAGCTATTGATTTATATATATATATATATAATATGCGTTTTAGTTTTTGATTTATTATTTAATTGTATTGGTTAACAAGCTTTAAATTGTATATATATAGCTTTTATTTGTTTATTATTTATTTAGAAAGAACAAATTAAAAATTGTACAAATTCAGAAACTATCAATGAAAATATATGCTTGGTGGTTGATAAAAGAAAAATTATTTTTGTCATTGATAGTGTTTTTTTTTCAGGATTTGAGGAGGGGATATACTAGAACCCACAACCTCATGGTATAGATGTGATGAGTAAGTCACTGGGACAACCTCATCTTGACGTCATTGATAGTGTTTCTACACAAGTTTAATGAGGATTACGTTATTGTATAAAGTTACTGATAATAATAATATATATATATATATAGTCAATCTCTCATAAGGGATCCCTTATTTTAATTTCAGTAAGGACCACCATGAAATCATATCAATTTGAATGAATTTTGATATGAATTTTTTTGTGGATGATAAGTTCATCGAAATCTACCTATGAATAAAATTTGAAATTTTTTCAAGTACTAGAACTATTTATCCCGATTATTTTAAATATGAAGGCATCGGAAAAATGGGAGAAATATAGGAAATTCAAGAAAAATAGTTTTAAAACAAATTTAATTGGAACAACGAAACCAACGAAGCCAACGAAAATTTAGCTTTAATATAGTTGACAAATTTAATAAAAATTTAAACGGCCAACATGAGGAGTGGAACTGTGGAAGGCAGCCCCGGTTATGGAGAGAAGCCCAATGGTAATTTTGAAAATAAAAGAAAGAGTTGATTTTATTTATAAAATTGAAAATGGGGTTATAAGTAATTAACTGAAAAAAAAGCCATGAGTACAGATGTCAACTCTACATGAAGTGAATGTCCGAGAACAGTACCCTGACTACTCGTCTTGACAATTCAAATCAAGACAATTTAAAATATTTGATTTTAATAAGTTCTGACATACTTCTGAGCACCGTTCAGAGTCAGAATTTATTGTAATATTTCTAAATTGAAGTAACAAAACTTGGACAATTAGCTTTAAATTAAGCTGTAGTTTGAAAATAAAAAGGTATATCCATATACATACATAGCTGCTTGACATATAGCATACTCTACGAATTATATCTCCTATACTTTTATTCCATCATTTATGTTTTGGAATGTGACTTTTTTCTTGGATTTCTTTCCATTTGTTTTTGGAATAATCTCTCATTGACCTCTTTTCTGTCTTTACTTATAGTTTGAAAATTCTCATCTTGGTATCTTAATTCTAAACAACACCTTTCAAAAAGAATACTCCTCTCATATCCAATCTTTAAAAAAAATTTACTCCAACCACACTCTTTATCCTCATCTCTATCTCTATTTCTATTTATGTTTTCATTATTAATTTTTACTTTCTTCAATAAATTATTTTTATATAATTTTATTCTTCAACTAAGTTTTAACAAAACCTGCTCTGCAGTCCCAGTAGTGTATTTTTATTCTTCTCGCAATACAAAGTTTCCATTATCCTACAAAGTAGCAGTTACATTCGTATTTCTTTGAACAGAATATAAAAGTATAAGATCCCCACCAGTGTATTTTATCATCAGATTACCAATTCCATCTATGAGAAGAACCCCTGAATCATTTTTGATTGGCTTGTCTCGATTGGCTAGCCAGCAAGACTTCTTTGTATCAGGCCTCCTGTATTATTAATAATACCCATTGAAACCAAACTGGTTGTGTACAGGTGTTTACAAGAATGAAAGTTCTGGGAAGATAAAAACCAGTCAAAACGTGTTAGCGACTTGGCTCATAGGGTTCAAGCCATTATCAAGGGACCAAGCAAAGAGATGGTGATATCTATAAACATTGCAAAAGTTAAAATTGAGAAACAGAACAACTAAAAATTACATCAATGAAAAATGTGTAGAAAATGAGAGCTTCGAATGGTTGGTTGTTTGTGATGGGGTCCCTTGAAAATGAGAAGTTGCGTACAGCAGATTACAAGACTGAAAGTTCTGGCAAGATAAACCAGTCAAAACGTGTTGGCGATTTGGCTCATAGGGTTCAAGCCATTATCAAGGGACCAAGCAAAGAGATGGTGATATCTATAAACATTGCACAAATTAAAATTGAGAAACAGAACAACTAAAAATTACATCAATGAAAAAAAGTAGGAAATGAGAGCTTCGAATGGTTGGTTGATTGTGATGGGTTCCCTTGAAAATGAGAAGTTGCGTACATCAGATTATAATACAGAAAGTTCTGGCAAGATAAATTGCCCTGTTTCTTTGGGAATTTATTCCAACCTTGACAGCATTGGAAGTTGGAACACGCATAATTCTATTAACATTTCCGTTGATAAATGCAAGTACTACTAATTCTTTGCTACATCACTTGAAATAATTGTGACGTAACTCACATTCTTCAACCACACATCCTTAATTCCTATCTTATTTGAAAAAGATTAGCATTGTCAAAGTTTAATTGCTTTACAAGTTAGAACACATCCCACTGGACCCACTCTATCTATCCAACTATTCCAACTCTAAACACCAATATAAATTCAATTATTTTTGTTTTCAAAGTTTTGGTTGAGGATCAAAACTATTTGAATCAATTAACGGTTGTAATTCATAACAAAAACAAAAACCCAAAAAAATAGAAGAAATTCAAGATGAAATATTTGTCTTCACCTGTCACCAGCGATGATGTCACCACACTCAGAGTTCAGGTGGCTGCTATCTTTGATCTGGTTCACAACCACCAGAGCAATTTCATAGCAATCCAGTCGGTGGTTTCTGGAGACGAAACCGAAATGCAGAAGACGAAGAAGATTGAGAACAACGTAGAAGAAAACGCAAACTTGTCTTTGGTTAAGTTTAGGGGTAAAAATGGTAGAACGTAAACAAGAGTCAAAGGTGTTAAAATTTTGGTTAAGTGTAGGACACGTGTAAATCATTAGAGAGAGGGTAATGCTCACCCACAGTTAACGTGGGTGAGAAAAATGAATTATATAACAATAATGCTCACAGGTAATTATATAACAATAATCACTCATTGAGTTGAGTGATTGGTTTTTTTTTTTTTTTTTTTTTTTTTTTTTGAGAAAGAGGGCTAAGAGCATCTCCAACTCAATACACCAAATATTACACTAACTTTGGTTAAGCCATTAAAATCATCCTCCAAATAACCTAAAATCTGAAAGGGAGGGTCACCAAAAGACGTAAGAGCATCTCCAATAAGGCTCCCTATTTTTTTTTTAGATTTAGGGAGCCAATTGTACTTTTTAGGAATAGGGAGCCATATAAGGAGTGAAGACTCCAACAAGCCTCCCTAAAAATGGCTCCCTATTATTATTTATTTATTTTTAAATTAAAAAATTATTATTTTTAAATAAATTTAAAATATTATTATTTACAATTAACGGTCATATATTTAACGGCTATATTTTAACGGTCATATATTTAACGGCTATATTTTAACGGTCATATTCCGACGGCTATATTATAACAGTCATATTCCAACAGCTATATTATAACGGCTATATTAAAACATATTCTATAAATAAGATCATTCATTTGTTTCATTTTCAGACATCTCTACTGAAAATTTTCATTTACTTCAAACTATGGTTCAAAATAACTTCAAGCTGTTGCAAACAATTATTTGGGTTAAAAAAAATATAATTGAATTTTGCATTGCTAGCCGTTGGAAAAGAATTAATATGTAGGAAAATAAATGAATTATTTATGTTTAAATTAAAAGAATTTGAGTTAAATAAAAAAAATAAGGAGAATGAATTTGGACCATTGAAAATGAGTGATGTGGACTCATCCTCATCATCCATTTCATTTGAGGAGAGAGAATCAAAAATATGGAGGATGTCTTTTGCTCCCTAAATTTAGGGAGGCTTTGGCCGGAATTAAATATAGGAAGCGAGATAGGGAGCCTATTGGAGCACTTTCCGATCATGGCTCCCTAAATATAGTCAAGGAGGTCTCCAATTCCGACCTATTGGAGATTCTCTAATACCCAAGTCTAAGGAGTGATCCAATTTAGCCAGGCCATCACAAACTATATTTTCTTCTCTTTACACTGGTTTCTTCTTTTCAATTAAATGATAATAACTATTTTGCAGCGGTGAAGTAGAGAGAACCAAGTGTTTGCCCATTTATGATTTAGAATGAATTTACAAGTATTTATTCGAGTTGAGACACTTGATATTCTATGAATGCTTTTGTATATCTACTAGATTTTTTTTATTTTTTTTGACTTTTTTTCTTGATAAAATATTGTATTTAAATTTATAACAGAATTAAACTGAAATGAAAATTTCACAAATCAAATTGACTTTTGACAAAATCATTTAGAAAGATTACAATTTGAATCATTTAAACAATTATCATATTTAAACTGTAACCCAAATATGAAAGTTACATTCCATTTGCAAAGAGAATTTATAAAATTTTAGAAATATTTTTAATTGTAAATTGTGCTTTATTTTTAATTAAAAATTGAATCATAAATTTATAGAATTTTTCTTTATAAAAGAAGTTATGAATATTAACAATAGATAGATTACTAATAAAGTCCTAAGTCCTAAACGGTCTGTATTTACTTTGAAATTTATTTTATTTCGTTTAATAATTTCTTTTAACTAGACGGCATGGATTTGAACTTGTAATCTTAAGATTAATTAAAAGGTGTGGTTCTTATTTATTTATTTATTTATTTTAATACAACATATATTGTGACACTGAATGATTAGAGATCTATCGGAACCTCTGGGAACAAAAAGTATATGTGCGGTCCAAAAATTTACAACCATAACAAGAGATATTTACTCCCACAACATAGGGAAGAAAACTCCCTACATATCTTTGTACGATACATATGGTGAGACTTAAAAAAAAAAAAAAAAAAAAAATTTGAGAAACAGAACAACTAAAAATAACATCGATGAAAAAAATGTAGATAATGAGAACTTCGGGAGGTTGGTTGTTAGTGATGGGGTCCCTTGAAAATGAGAGCTTCCATAAGCATAATTTATTGATGGCAGCCCACATGAAGACACGGTCTGTCTGACACTTGCAACTACGTACCAGTATACATATCCATAATTGATTGTATTTCCAAAGGGTTTTTTTTACTTTTGCTGTTTTTTTCTTCTAAATATGTATCTTAAAAATTAAAAAAAAAAAATAAAAAAAATATAAAAAAAATTATTCTAAATATTTATCAGAATTTCTAAATTTTATTAAAACTCTTCTTTACATGAAGTTTTTTATTATTGGATAAGGGATTTGCCGAAACTTAAGAAGATCAACCGTTTCCACCTTAAGATGGGTGTCCCGTACTTTTGAGGTTTAAGATGTAGTGCTTGTTTGGTTAAGCTTTCTATTGGCTCAAAATGTCTACCATCGTCTATTTGAGTTTTTTGAGTTGTTCGGTTGGGTTTTTGAGATTATCTATTTTAAATTGAGTAGAGGCTAGTAGAGTTTAAACCTCTACTGGGCAAAAGCTCATGAGGAGGTGCTTCTCCAAATATATTTTTTTAATAAAAAAAAAGTCTACCAACCAAACATTTATGATTTTTTTTTTTCTTTCAAAAACTCTATTGGTAAAAAACTCTATTTCTAATAGATCTACTACAAGTAGATCTTTTACCAATAGAGGTTTTTCAAAAGCTCAACCAAACAAGCTCGTAATTAAATAAGAGTAATGCTACATTGCCCAAATTGTATTAGATTTGGGATTCTAAATAAAGGTGGGATTCTAAGTTTGTCCAATCACATGTGAAATGGAAAATACAGAGTCATCACTTTATTAAGAGCAATGTACAACAAACAAGAAATTATTATATCAAAAAAAAAAAAAAATCAAAGAAATTATTAATTAAAAATGTATTACTAAGGCAAAGGTAGGGATCACTAGAACCCCAGTTGTACCGTATAAATAACAAATACAATTTTCTATTCAATTTCTCATCTGTATTAACTTCAACTTTAAATAACATATGCAATGTCTCAAATTAAAAATATAACTCGAAAACAAATTAATTACTATTTATATGAAAGGATAACTTGATTTTTTATTTTATTTTTTACAAAAAATTGAAATCTTACACCAATCAGACCAGAATCTACTGGAACCTGACGAGACCAATCATTATAATGTCATCATCTTCTGGTCATTACAGACATGGTTAAGTTATTTATAATGCGATTCTCAACCATGTAGAGGTGTCAAAAGGGCCGGATTTATCCGGCCCGGTCCGAGCCCAGTCCGGGTCCAGCCCGGTACTGTAGATATTCCGGATATAGTTTGGGCTTAATATCCCAAAGCCCGAATAAGGGCTGGACTTTTATAAATTACTGTGAGGGTTTAGCTCGGTCCAAACCTGAAAAGTCCGGCCCGAACAGTAAATAATTATTATATATATATATATATATTGCTGCCAAATGACGGGAAGAAGTAAATTAACAGGTCTTATTTTTGAATATGTAATATATAAATAAATTGCAATGACAAGTTTGATTATTATAGTTTGATGGTAAGTGTTACTTATAGAAAGTAAGGAGGTTAGTGGTTCGAATCCTTTGGTGACCAAACTTCTTAATTTTATAAAAAACCCAAATTGTATGTAATATATAATAAAATGTAGCATATATTACTAAATGACTAGAATAGCATGGTGGCAGCTGTTAGTTTGGATGATAGGTTGATGGTTCGAATGCAATTGTGAGAGTTAAAAAATTTTGATTTTTGATTTGGGCTCAAACTTGATAGGCCTGTTTAGGCTCAAATCCGGTTCGCATGATATTGGGCTTTAGGGTTAATCTTAGCAGCAGGAGAAATACTTCAGATCCGGCCCAGTCCGATCGGCACAGTAAAAAGCCCGAATCCGAATTCGAATTCGAGTCCGAGTTCGGTCCGCACAGTAAATGGGCTTGAAAATTTCAGGCCGGGCTGGCCCGGCCCCGCCCGGCCCTTTTGACACCTCTACAACCATGTCTCCAGTTGATGAATTAACCTCAACTACCCTTCTTTCAATGCAAAATGCAGGTTGTTTTGGCATTGGCAATTCTACACCTTCACTTGTCAACATGGATATAACATCTGTCATGGAAGGCCTGTCAAGTGAGTTGTCTTCCACACAAAGCAAAGCCACATTAATGGACCTCAGAACTCTTTAGAAAATGAATCACGTAATGCGAGATGCATTAGTTCTAATGTAGCATCTTCTTTCCACAACATCCATGTTTGAGACAAAATGCCATTCATTTTAAACATTCAATAAATACATTTACTTAGCTTGTTGTAATATGGAATTTAAATGACTTTGCATCACAAAACTTATGTATCCAATGAGGTTGAGCGGTCGATCAAAATATTGCTATTGCTCCTTCTACCACTCACTATTTCCAATACTAAAACTCCATAGCTAAAGACATCAGATTTTGTAGAAAAGATTCTCATTACAGCATACTCAGGTGCCATATAACCACTGGATATCATTCATAAGGTACAATAATCAGTCGTGCATAACTCAAAGAAAAGGTTCACATAAGTAGCAAAGTTTGCACCAACTAGAAGTGGTTTAGTTACCATGTGCCAACAATTCTATTCATGTTTGCTTCAGATTGAGCAATAGTAAAAATTCTTGCCATACCAAAAATCAGATATCTTAGGATTCATGTTTTTTTCTAGCAATATATTGCCGGCTTTCAAGTCTCTGTGAATTATCCGTAATCTCAAATACTTAAGGAGGTATCCCTTGAGCCATTTCTTCAATGATGTTAAAATATTTGTTCCAATCGAACAACTTCCTTTTAGATTGATCTGCAAATGGAGGGAAAATATAAACAATTTTAAGAAACTATAGTATAATGATCAACATATATGAACTGAGGCATCTTAAATGTGAAGAAAATGTGCTAACCAAAAATATATGAATCCAAGCTATTATGTGGCATGAACTCATAGACTAGCATTTTCTCTTCCCCTTAATTGAATGCAAAAACCTAGGAGCTGCACTAGATTTGTGTGTTGTAATTTAGCTACTATTATGAGCTCATTCTTGAACTCGGCAAGCCATTGTGTCAAACCCCTTGTAAACAGGTCCATAGCCACCCTCTCCAAGTTTATTCTCTTCCGAGAAGCAATTTGTAGCATCCATAAGGGATGAAATACTATACACTTTTAACTTGAAGCGTTTCTTGCCATCAATTTCAATCTCCTTTGCTTCATTCATTAATTCAAGTAGAAACTTCTCTGTTTGGATTTACATGAAAACTTGAGCTGATTAACAAGAGATTCATATGATTTTGCAGTAGTACCTTCGAAGTGAGCTCTTCTCCATCTCATGAAGAAAAGGAAAAGAATAACCGGTATCCTTCATTATCCCGATCACGATTGTAGCTGCTACAGCAGTCACAGCCGGTATCCACTCCATTAATACATTAATGTATGAGTGAAACAATAAGAATTCACTAGTTCAACTATGTAAAAGCCTAGTGAAATCCATTAGTTAATTAGGAGCTGCAAAATGATATTTGACTTAATGAGATATTTTGCAAGGCAGAGATTGGGAATGCTGTCTTGGTGATGTAACGAGCACGATGATCTATAAAAGCTTATTTTAAAGGATATTCGATGAACAACAAAGTAATGTGGTTTTCTGCATAGAAATCCAGTTGAAATTCTATGAAAAGTGAATGTCAGGTTCCAAATTTTTCTATTTCATTGTCTTATGAAAAAAATCTTTTTAAGTTCTGTCTAAAAGTTAATATATGAAAGGAAACGAAAAAATGATTTAAACTACTCCTTCCTTCTCATTTGAAGTTTCTGTTAAAGGATTATCGAAAAATAGACATCAAAAGAATATATACCAAGTAACAATCTAATACTTTGACAAGGTCCATTTTAATATCTAAATTAGGGTCTTGTGAGAGAAATTGGTGCCTCCCTCTTCTTTTTTTTTAACCATGATGTAATTGACCGATTCTGACCAGCCTTGTAGTTGATCCAAGTTTCATTCCAGGCAAGAAAGAATCTGTAGGAAAATCAAAGCTTTGCCACAGAATCTGCTCTCCAGACTTCAATACAAAGTTTCCATCATCTTGCAAAATAGCAGTTACTTTGTTATTGGATTGACCAGAAAATAAATCCAAAGGAGCCTTGCACCGTTGAATGTTATGATTAGTTTGCCAATTTCATCAATAACAAGAGCTCCTGAATTGTCTGTGATAAGCATGTCTCTATTGGCTATCCAGAAAGGCTTGCCTGGATTTGTATCATTTCTGTAAAATATTCCCAAGTAGCTGTAGTTGGTGTTGGAATCGCCATTGCTACTAAGATTAAAGAACCTTAAAGTGAATAGCTCTTTCCTGGAAACAAGAGAAGCAGAAGAATTAAGAACATCACCTTGGTTGAGTACATCTACTGCTGCTGCTGCTGCAACATGGGAGGCCCAAAGGCATCAGGAAATGAACCAGTAGATTTTGTAGATACTTGTACTTTTGTTAGCCATTGCTGAACTGATAATACAAGAAGGAGATACTCCAAAACAAGCAGGGATCATTCTGTTTAATACTTCAATTTGTCTTTGAATTCTTCTACCCAGTTAGAATATTATTACACAAGAATAGTCTTGACTCTTGAGTCTTGACAAGAGGTATAGTAGACAGCCACTCCATGAGGAGTTAACACCTGTCCTCTTGACTGTTTTTCAGCTTCTTCATAATTTTTTGATACACATTTTACAGCTGTATTTCAATTTTATAACTAAAGCCAACTCTTTTCCTTTATTTTAAAATTGTCATTGGCTTCTCTCCATTTTGACACATGTCCTTTTTCTTTTATTCTATTTATTTACTGATTCATTAAACTTTTATTGTTTGTAAGGCCGAGCACAACACTATTTTAAAAAAACAAAAAAGTGCATTGATTTTATATACAATATGCTTTAATTTATTATTATTTTTTAAATGGTTAATAAGCTTTAATGATATATTTAATCACATCACAAGCTATTTAATCAATGTTCACGTGTTTTAGTTTTTGATATGTTATTTAGTTGTATTGGTTAACAAGCTTTAAATTGTATATATATATAGCTTTTATTTGTTTATTGTTTATTTAGAAAGAACAAATTAAAAATTGTACAAATTTAGAAGCTATCAATGAAAATATATGCTTGGTGGTTGATAAATAAAAAATATTTTTGTCATTGATAGTTTTTTTTTTTTTTTTTTTTTTTTTTGAAATATTATAATAATTTGGGATTTAGAGAGGGGATAAACTCGAACACACAACCTCATGGTGAATATGTGAGGGGTAAGTCACTGGATCAACCTCATCTTGACATCATTGATAGTGTTAGTGTTTATAAACAAATTTATTGTTGATTATGTTATTGTATTAAGTTACTGATGATAGGACAAGAAGAATTTATTTAATTAGAGGTGAATATTTTAAAACAAATTTAATTGGACCATAGAAACCAATGAAAATTTAGCTTTAATATAGTTGACAAATTAAATAAAAATTTATACAGCCAACATGAGGAGTACCGGAAGGCAGCCCCGGTAATGGAAAGAAGCCAAAAGGTAATTTTGAAAATAAATAAAAAATAAATAAATAAAGTTGATTTTATTTATAAAATTGAAATGTGGGCTGATATGTAATTAACTAAACAATGTGTGTCAAAAACGTAAAATAAAATATTAAAAAAAAGAGCTAATTACACAGAACCTCCCTGAGGTTTGTCCCTTTACACCAAAAAACAACTTTATTGAAAATTGACACTCAACCCCCCTGACGTTAGTGTTTGACAGTTAAACTTAACGGTTGACCACATCAAAATGCCAAAATGACTTAAATACCCCTATTACCCTTTATTTAAAGAAATTAAAATTTAAAAGAGTAAATTAAATAAAGAAAAATTAAATGAAAAATAGATGATCTTCACAATTTTTTAAAAAATAAATAAATTTTTAAAAATGGAAAAAATAAGAAAATAAAATTAAAACACGTTTTAAAACCAAAAAAAAAAAAAAACAGAAAAATAATGAAAAATAATTTAAATTTTAAAAAAACAAAATAAAATTTAAATTATTTTCCATTAAATTAAAATGTAATCGTACAAAACTTCGTTTTCACATCAAAATGTATCAACTTCATCGTACAAAACTTCGTTGATACTTTTTTTGGTAAAAGAAACAAAAACGAAGTTTTGTACGATGGAGTTGATACTTTTTCTTCCACCAGATCTCATTCGTCTCTGTTTCTTTCCATTTAAAATTACATTCATTTTTTATTTTGTTTTTTAAAATTTAAATTATTTTCCATTATTTTTCTGTTTTTTTTTTGTTTTTTTGTTTTGTTTTTTGTTTTTTTTTTTTGTTTTTGGTTTTAAAACGTGTTTTAATTTTATTTTCTTATTTTTTCCATTTTTAAAAATTTATTTTTTTTTAAAAAAATTGTGAAGATCATCTACTTTTCATTTAATTTTTCTTTATTTAATTTACTCTTTTAAATTTGAATTTCTTTAAATAAAGGGTAATAGGGGTATTTAAGTCATTTTGGCAGAAATGGAAAAGGGCTTGTGCAGTACACCCACATTTCGGGGGTCATATCTCCCACCTCAGATTGAACTAGGTGTCATGCTACCTATTTTCGGAAAGCCCCGGCTGTCTACTTTCCAATGGTTTTTACGGATCGCAATTCCGATGTTTCTAGAGAAAGTTATGGTCATTTTCGTAACGGTGCGCGAGGCTAAAAAGCTGCGCCGGACCACCAGCGCAAATTCGGCAGAAAGTCGCCGTTGGTCATGCGCTGGATGACCAGCGCTTGACCACCAGCGCCCTGGGCACCAGTTTCGCGTATTTTGGCCGATTTTGAAGGGTAATTTTGTCCTTTCACACCCCATTCATGCCCTAACCTCCCAACTCTTTAAATACCCCCATTTGGGGTCTAAAACAAGAACTTCTACACCTCCCACACCTGAAAACCGAAATCCCCTTCATCTTCTTCCTCCTCCATCTTCTTCCCCAAATAAGTGAGAGTTTCAAGCTCCCATGGAGGATTTTCCTCCATGGGAGCTCACCATACATCTCCACCACCCTTTTTACACTACATTCACCTATCTAGGAGTAGATTACAAGAAGAATGGAGTGGTCTTTGGACCAAAAACGGGCTAGGAAATCAAGGAGAGCTTGGAGGAGTGTCTTCAAGGGTTGTCTCCTTTTAACACATTTCTTTTTGTATTTCTTGTTTTCTTGGATGTTCACCAATTTGGGAATTTTGTAAACCTACATTTGTGCAATATATGTATGAATGTTTCTTAAATTCTTTGGGTTTTGTTCTACTCTTTGCCAAATCCATAATTTTCCCTCTTATTATGATATTCATGTGTGTGGATGGTAAAAATCGATACGTATGCATGAATGAGATTAGGAGTAGAGTAATTTAGATTAGGAGTAGTGTAATTTAGCTTCCCATGATTGTTTGTATGTTGATGAGTGAGCCAAAATGCCATGTTTAGAATGATTTGAGTGTTTGAGTATTAGCTCCAAAGAGTAGGAAAAGCTTGGTTGATTATGCATTCACATGCTAGATTAGGCTTGGGTTCCATATTCTTGTGCTTAATGGGTCTTTTTATTAAGGCACAATTGCTCATCCCATGGCTTGGGTTGGGTGATGAATTGATTTTGGTGAATTTCTTAATCAAGAGAATGAACCCTTAACTTGAATTGAATGTTCTTAATGATAACAATCAACTATTTGCACATTGTTGTTTGGTGAGCTTATCCCATTTTTAGCCATCCATCTTAGGGAGATTTGAGAGATAAGGAGAAAGCTTTCTCTATGAGAGAATTGAGCATTCATGAGATTGGAGACCGCCGTAATAGTATAGTGGTGAGTACATATCGGATTAACAACCAAGAAAACCCGGTGTTCGATTCCCGGTTACGGATGAGGTCTCCTTTCTATCTATTTTGTACTTCTTTCTTTGTGTTTTTGTCTCATATTTGATGTGTACTTCCATTCATTAGGGTTTGATGTAAACCTAGCATTGTTGCCTCTTTTATTAAATATGTTTGTTGATGGTTGAGTGGTCTTTTGAAGTGCTTAATGCTTTTGAGTGGTTAGCCTCCACTTGAATGACACCCTTGGTTGTTGTGTGAAGGACCGAGAGGTGAAGCACGCAACGTGCATGAGTAGATTGGTCACTACATGCAGGGTAAGGTAGAGATATGCGAGGCTTTTGCATGTAAAGTCGTTATATGTGTCTCATAATTCTTAATGAACTCGTGTACAGTTTAGGTAACCATCCATTGATAGGTTGCTGATGCATGTGGGTATAGCCTTTGTTACTCGAGAGAGAATATTGGTGAGGATTAAGTGAACACGGCTTTCAATATTGACGATGCATGTTTGCATGAAATTGTGTGATTGCTATGGTTGAGTCACTTACTTAGTGTAACCATTTATATACCACATCTCTCATATCCATACTATCTTTGTAAATACTTTTGTACATAATTATATTTTCATTGCAATATTTACATTTAATGCACACACACACCTAAATTCGTATTTTCCAAATAAGCTAAGCTAGCGACGGTTGACGGATTCCACCTCCCTGCGGAACGATACCCTTGCTTGCACGCTATACTAGTCTCTTGACTCTTGCACTTGTGAGGTTGAAAGTAAAATTCAAATATTTTGATACACCTCAACGACTTGTCATCAGATATCATACCGCACATTATTTGATTTCAATAAGTTTCGACATACCTCTAAGCACTATTTGATGTTAGAATTTATTGTAATATTTCAAAAATGAAGTAACAAAACTGTGACAATTAGCTTGAAATTAAACTATAGTTTGAAAATAAAAAAGCACATCCATATACTTGGGCAAAAAAAAAAAAAAAGAGAAGGTTTTGCTTAACATTACATACATAGTTGCTGGACGCATAACATAATATATGGATTATATCTCTAATTATTCGATCTAGAACATATCAATTATGTCTTGAAATTTCACTTCTTTCTTGGATTTTTCTCTCCCTTTGTACTTGGAATAATCACATTGACCTCTTTTCTGTCTTTGCTTATAGTTTGAAAATTCTCATCTTAGTATTTTAATTTTAAACAACACGTTTAAAAAAGAATATTCCTCTCAGATTTCATCTCTAAATCTTTTTTACTCCGACTACACTCTCTATCCTCATCGCTATTTCTATTTATATCTTCAAATAATTTATGTTTTAATTATCAATTTTTACTTTCTTTAATAAATTATTTTTATAATTACTTGTAAAATTTTCACTCCCCAATACTTTTTAATATAAATTACTTTTTTTCGTACGGGATCACTAATTCTTCTTCTTTAATATAACTAATTTTTAATAACTAAATTTTAACAAATATTATTTTAATATAAATTACTTTTTTTTGTTCGGAATCACTAATTCGAACTGGTCGGAATTAAGGATCCCATACGAAAAATTGGAGCAGGATCCTGCACTTGATAATATATATATATAGTAACTTTAAAATGCGGGATCCTACACGAATTTTTTGTACGGGATCACTAACTTCAACCGGTTGGAATCAGTGTGAGTTTTTTTTATACATATAGTAACTTTATAATGCGGAATCCTACACAAATTTTTCATGCGGGATCACTAATTTCAACTGGTTGGAATCAGTGTAAATTCTTTTAAACGGATTCTGACTGGTTGGAATTAGTGATCACGCACGAAAAATTATTGAAAAAAAATCGCTATTCCCAAATGCAAGGTGGATTATTTTTAGGTGGATATGAAAGTCATTTGAATGACCTTCAGAAATATTAATAAGTTATTGTAATTTTGTTTTGTTTTTGAAAGTAAGTTATTGTAATTTTGATTTGGAAGTTGTAATGTCTTTATTTTATTGCTAACTTATAATAATTAATATGCAAATAATATAAAGTATGGTAAGAATAAGTAAATTTTGATAAATAAAAAATTATTAAATAAAAATAATATTATTCAATATTCAATATTAATCTCATTTTAAATGTTTAGATGGGACATTTTTAATTATATGAATTTTATGATGATAAAAGTTATAAATTAAAACTTATTATATATTAATTGACTTTAATTAAAAAGTTAACTATGGATAGAGGGTAAAAATGGAATAAATAAAGTTAAAAAGTGGATTTAGAGTTTCAAATTTGGTATTCTAAATCTAGAGTACCAAACAATGAAACTCTAAATTTTGTTATTTGGAATATAAAATTAGAGTGCCAATGAATTGTAGCTTTTAGTACTCTCTATTTTAGAGTTTTATTGAAGATGCTCTCACAATTCAAATCATAATTTAAAATATCTTCCTACACATTATTTGATTTCAATAAGTTCCAACATACCTCTAAGCACCATTCGGTGTTAAAATTTATTGTAATATTTCAAAAAATGAAGTAACAAAACTGTGACAATTAGCAACTGTAATTTGAAAATAAAAAAGTACCTCCATATACTTTGGCAAAAAAAAGTTTTGCTTAACATTACATACACGGTTACTGGACACATAACACAATCTATTAATTATATTTCATATACTTTTATTCCATTCGGAACATATCAATTATGCCTTTGAATGTCACTTTTTTCTTGGATTTTTCTCTTCCTTTGTCCTTCGAATAATCACATTGACCACTTTTTCGTCATTGCTTATAGTTTGAATATTCTTATCTTGGTATCTTAATTTTAAACATGTTTAAAAGATAATATTCTTCTAAGATTCCATCTCTAAAAAATTTTACTTGGACTACACTCTCTAGCTTTATCTCTATCTCTATTTCTATTTATATCTTCAAATAATTTATGTTTTAATTATTAATTTTACTTTCTTTAATAAATTATTTTAATATAATTTTAATCTTCAACTAAATTTTAACAAATATTATTTTAATTGCAAAATTTTCACTCCTTATTACTTTTTAATATAAATTACTTTTGTCGTACGGGGATCACTGATTTTTCTTCTTTAATATGACTAATTTTTAATAACTAAATTTAAACAAATATTATTTTAATATAAATTACTTTTTTCGTGCGGAATCACTAATTACAACCGGTTAAAATTAATGATCTTGTACGAAAAAGTCGTGCGGGATCCTGAACTTGATAATACATATATATATATGAATAGTAACTTTCTAATACGGGATTCTGCACAAATTTATCGTGTGGGATCACTAACTTCAACCGGTCGAAATCGGTGTAAAATTTTTTAAACGGATTCCAACCGGTTGGAATTAGTGACCTCGCACGAAAAATTATCGAAAAAAATAGTCTCAATTCCCAAATGCAAAATGGATCATTTTTAGGTGTGGATATGAAAGTCATTTGAACAACCTTCCAAATTATTAATAAGTTTTTTTTTTTTTTTTTTTTTTTTTTTTTTTTTTTTTTTTGAAAGTAATTATTGTAATTTTCATTTAGAAGTTTTAATGTCTTTATTTTATTGCTAATTTATAATAATTAATATGCAAACAATATAAAGTATGATAAGAATAAATAAAAATAATATTATTAAATATTCAATATTAGTCTCTTTTTAAAGACTTAAATGAGACATACATGGTTGCTCGACACATAACATAATCTATAAATTATATCTCGTATCAGTATGCTTTTATTCCATCCGGAACATATCAATTATGTCTTGAAATGTCACTTCTTTCTTTGATTTTTCTCTCCCTTTGTCCCTTGGAATAATCTCATTGATATCTTTTTCGTCTTTACTTATAATTTGAAAATTCTCATATTCGTATATTAATTTTAAACAAGTTTAAAAGAGAATATTCCTCTCATATTCAATCTCTAATTTTTTTCAACTCCAACTACACCCTCTATCTTTATCCTTATCTTTATATCTATTTCTATTTATATCTTCAAATAATTTATGTTTTCATTATTAATTTTTACTTTCTTCAATAAATTTTTAACTTCCCATAACTTTTTAATATAAATTACTTTTGTTGTGTGGGATCGCTAATTCTTTTTCTTTAATATAACTAAATTTTAACAAATTATTTTAACATAAATTACTTTTTTCGTGCGGAATCACTAATTCCAACCGGTTGGAATCAATGTAATTTTTTTATATATTTGCAATAATGAGTCAATGACAGATCCTGTATTGGAAACAGAGTATTTGTGTTTTAGTTGTATCAAACTTCTGTTAATAATCTTTACATTGTATATTTAAATTTCTATTGTATAGCTGTCTTAGGATAGTTAAATATGTTTAGGAGTCTTGGGTTCGTAGGACTCATCAATAGAGTCATCTCTGTTGTATATATTCTTATTATGATCAATGCAAACGAGTGTGAAAATTCTGCACCAAATATTTCTCTCTCAATTAACATGGTATCAGAGCATACGATTCTATCCTAGAAATTCAATTTATTTTTTTTCCTCTCTTCTCTTAGCTTGAATCAATAACAACAAACTCAGACTCCACCACAATGGAACCAGGTTCCACGCCAGATATCAGTATTTCTCCTATCAGTTCTGCTCCATCGACTCCCACAATTGTCAACATCACACCAGCAACCTCGACAGCAGTTCGATCCAACGAGTTTCATCTCATCACCATCAACATAGCTGCCCAAGCTCCTCTTAAACTCACTGCCAGTAATTACATGTCCTGGAAAATTCAATTTCAGACTCTTTTTATTGGATATGACCTTCTTGGTTATATTGATGGCTCAAAGCCATGCCCGGTAGCCACTTTCACTACTGCTGATGCAACAACTCCGAATCCAGCGTATTCTATTTGGATTCGCCAAGATCAACTCATCCTGAATGCGATAATTGGCTCCCTATCTCCAACAATTATCTCCTTTGTGGCCAGAGCCAAAACATCCATGGAGGCATGGAATATATTGGCTAACACATATGCCAAACCGTCTCGTGGACGCATCAAACAAATCAAGGCACTTCTCAAACACTCCACAAAAGGTACACAAAATATAACTGACTTCCTTCATTCAGTTAAGGCCCGTGCCGATGAACTCGCTTTACTGGGTGCTCCGGTGGATGAAGAGGATCTCACTGAGAGGATCCTTGATGACCTTGATGATGATTATAAGGAGTTGGTTCGTGCGGTTCAAGCTCGAGACAATCCGATCACGTTTGATGAACTTCATGAAAAGTTGCTGTCATTCGAAGCCTCGCTGCAGAATGGCAAGAAGGAGGCATCAGTTTTTCCGGCTACTGCCAACTCCACATACAAGACCAACTCCAACTCCAATTGGCGTCCTCAGCACAGCCATAATACTTCACAGCAGAGCAACAATAATTGGCGCACAAACTCCTCCAATAATTGGCGTCCTCCACCCAACCACAACAACCGGTCACCATCTCTCCACAATTCAGGCCCTTCAACTCGTGGCAATCAGCCTTCCCGCCCCTATCTTGGCCGCTGCCAGGTGTGTGGAGTGCAAGGTCACACAGCCAAGCGTTGCTCTTCTTTCCAAATGGTGCCAATCCAGCCGACTGGTACTCCTCCAGTGCCTTGGCAACCGAGAGCCAACTATGCTGCTAATAACTCCTCCAACAACTCCTCCTGGCTCCTTGACAGTGGTGCTTCTCACCATGTCACGGCTGATTTGAATAACCTCTCTTTGCATGCACCGTACAGCGGTTCCGATGATGTTATGATTGGGGATGGTACCGGTCTCTTCATCACAAATACTGGTTCCACATCTCTTTGCACTCAAAATAAAACTTTTAAATTAAATGATGTTCTCTGTGTCCCTGATATGAAAAAGAACTTGATTTCAATTTCACAATTTTGCTCTACTAATGATGTTTCGGTTGAGTTCTTATCTACTTCGTTTCATGTGAAGGATCTTCGTACGGGGGCAATTCTTCTGAGGGGCACAACCAGGGATGGCGTGTATGAATGGCCAACCACAAAGTCTATATCCTCCCCAGTCCTAGCATTCTCAGTCGTCAAGACCTCGTCATCAAACTGGCACCATAGGCTAGGTCATCCTGCTTTTTCTATTTTACAACGTATTGTGTCTAATTTTAGCTTAGATGTGTCGTCACCTATGTCAAAAGATTTTTCCTGTCACTCTTGTCATTGCAATAAAAGTCACAAGCAACCTTTTCATTCATCTTCTCTTGTCTCTACTCATCCATTGGAAATTATATTCTCTGATGTGTGGACGTCTCCTGTTGTTTCACATGACAATTTTAAATATTATGTTATTTTCGTAGATCACTATACCAAATATATATGGTTTTATCCGTTAAAGCGGAAATCAGAAGTTAAGGACAATTTCATTCGATTTAGAGCCATTGTAGAAAATTTCTTTAAACACAAAATTGTCACCCTTTATTCTGATAATGATGGTGAATTCATGGTTCTCAAAGATTATCTTGCAACTAATGGTATTTCACACCTCACCACTCCACTTCACACACCTGAACATAATGGGTATTCGGAACGACGACACCGTCACATTGTTGAAACAGGGCTTACGTTGTTGTCTCATGCTTCTCTTCCCTTACAATTTTGGTCTCATGCATTTGCCACGGCAGTGTATCTGATCAACAGAATGCCCACACCTACACTTGACTTTCTGTCTCCTTATCAGAAGATTTTTGGGGGACCTCCCAATTATTCGAAACTGAAAATTTTTGGTTGTCTCTGTTATTCCTGGCTTCGGCCCTATTCATCTCACAAACTTGATAAAAGGTCCGCCTCTTGTGTCTTTCTTGGGTATTCAATATCACAGAGTGCCTATCTCTGTTTTGATCCATCTTGCTCCAAGATTTTCGTCTCTCGTCATGTTAAATTTGTTGAGTCCGTGTTCCCTTACAAGTCACTAGGAACTGCTCTAGACCGTCCAACCACATCCACCATAGACTCTTGGGTTCCGTCGGTCGTAGTTGTGTCCCACCCTTGTCCCATGGTCTCGTCTCCTTCCCCGGCTGTGCCCTCCCAAGAACTGTCCTCATATGTAGCTCCCTCCTTGCCGCTGTCTCCTGCAAGTCACCAGCTGCCTGTTGCTATTGCTAATCCTGTCGAGCCTCCACCTTCATCATCTCTGTCTGCTGCTGTTACAGATTCGGGACCAGCTGATGTCCCTTCTCTGCAGCTTCTTGCTGCACCTGACCCGCCTGATTCTTCTCCTGTTGTTGGGTCTGCTGCAGCCTCTCCACCACTGGTTCGTCGCCACATGACCACTCGTGCCATGAACAATATTCATAAACCGATTCAGAAGTTGAATCTTCATGCACAAACACAGCCCTCATCTGATTTTGAACCCACAACTGTGGCACAGGCATTAAAAGATCCGAATTGGCGTCAGGCCATGTCTGAGGAATGTGACGCGTTAGTTCGTAACGGTACTTGGGAATTGGTTCCACCGGTCTCCTCATCAAATGTGGTCGGCTGCAAATGGATTTTTCGGATCAAACGAAAATCCGATGGTTCCATAGACAGATTCAAAGCTTGCTTGGTCGCGAAGGGGTTCAATCAACGTCCTAGCATTGACTACTTTGAGACGTTTAGCCCGGTCATCAAGCCAACAACTGTGAGGCTTGTTCTTAGTATTGCTATCAGTCACAACTGGTGTCTCCGACAGCTGGATATAAATAATGCCTTTCTTCAAGGTCGGCTCACTGAAACAGTGTTCATGGAGCAGCCTCCGGGGTTCATTGATTCCGATCATCCTACACATGTGTGCAAGCTCAAGAAAGCCATCTATGGTCTCAAGCAGGCACCACGGGCTTGGTACCATGAGCTGCGCCAGTTCTTGCTTGCAGCTGGCTTCAAGAACTCATATGCTGACACCTCTCTTTTTGTTCTTAACACAGGTGGTACCATTCTCTATCTTCTTATTTACGTTGATGATATCATTCTTACAGGAAACCATTCAGCTCATGTGGACCGGTTTGTTGATACTCTTGCTCAACGATTCTCCCTGAAGGATCTGGGTCCTCTTTCTTACTTCCTCGGTGTTGAAGTACTTCCGCACAAGCATGGTGCTCTTTTGTCGCAGCGGCGCTACATACAGGACCTACTCACTCGCACAAACATGGCCAATGCCAAACCGGTCCAGACTCCATTGCCCACTAGCCCACCAATCACCTTGAAATCCGGCACACTTCTTAGTGATCCCACCACCTATCGAATGGTCGTTGGCAGCCTTCAGTACCTGTCTCTCACACGTCCGGATATCTCTTTTGCAGTTAACAAGTTATCCCAGTATATGCATCAACCCACATCGGATCATTGGGATCTCGTCAAGCGTTTGCTGCGTTATCTCTGTGGCACATTAGATGACGGCATTGTCATCCATCGCAACTCTCAGGTCTCTCTTCACGCCTTCTCAGATGCCGATTGGGCAGGTAACAAGGATGATTTTTCTTCCACAAGTGCGTACATTGTCTATCTAGGGAAAAATCCGATTTCGTGGAGCTCGAAGAAACAAAATACCATTGCTCGTTCCTCTACGGAGGCTGAATATCGGTCCGTTGCTGCTACAGCAGCTGAGCTTAATTGGGTGTGTTTTTTACTTGCTGATCTCGGTCTCAAGGTGTCAACAGCCCCTGTCATTTATTGTGACAATGTAGGTGCCACTCAACTCTGTTCCAATCCGATTTTTCACTCACGCATGAAGCATGTGGCTATTGATTTTCATTTCATCAGAGATCAGGTTCAATCAGGCGGTCTGCGGGTTGCTCATGTCTCGTCCAAAGATCAGCTGGCGGATGCTCTTACGAAACCTCTGTCTCGTCCTATTTTTCAGTCACTCAAAGCCAAGATTGGCCTCTCTAGTCGTGGCCTATCTTGAGGGGGCATATTGGAAACAGAGTATTTGTGTTTTAGTTGTATCAAACTTCTGTTAATAATCTTTACATTGTATATTTAAATTTCTATTGTATAGCTGTCTTAGGATAGTTAAATATGTTTAGGAGTCTTGGGTTCGTAGGACTCATCAATAGAGTCATCTCTGCTGTATATATTCTTATTATGATCAATGCAAACGAGTGTGAAAATTCTGCACCAAATATTTCTCTCTCAATTAACATCTTGTAACTCCAACACATTTGCAGTCACTAAAGCTAACTAGAGTTTCTTTGAAGGAAGAATTATTAGCAACTAAAAAGTTGGTATTCACTTCTTTTTGTGGAACATTTCACCGTCCATCCTGCACCCTGGCCCTTTCCATCTCTCACATCCGGAAACTCTGCTAGTTCTTCACTACAACAAAACAAGTATTTAACAACATAAAATGCATGCTGTTAATGTGCTCCATATGCATGTTGTCTATTAAGGTGTTGTTAAAACATTTTTGATCTTTTACAACAAGTATGACAACATTCATATGAATGTTGTGAAATTTTTATTGACAACATCACATCACATCACATGTCTTGCAATATCGACACCAGTTACAGAACCCGAATCACCAAGAATATCAAGTATCATACAAAGTTTAGCACCTGAACAAAAACAATTGATGGTAATAGAGAGAAACATGTCAAACAATTAGGGATCAATGGCATGGTTCATTAACTAAGTTGGCACTTAATCCAAAATTAGATATCAAATACAATTCTCCCAATTGAAGTAAAAAAGAAACCAAAATTCATTTTCTTAACATGTTTAATCAACTTTCCCATTTATATGAGTTAAACTTATAGCAAGATGATGACTCTTATCCAATTAATCAACTTCACTTGAAAAGCTTTGTAATAACACCTTGATCATACAAGATGCTGTTAAAAATACCAATACAAGAAAACAATGCATATGGAAAAACAAAAAGAGAGACAGAGAGTCAAAATGGATGGATCATACACATGTTGCTGAGCCATTTCGCAGCAAAAGCAAGTTACAATCTTCTCTGCAGAGCCTATACCACCACATACATCACAAGATTTGACCTGAAATATGAAACAAACACATAGAAAAACCATAAATAAAATCATATAAACAGCTACATTTTGCCTTATATACTGAAATTAATATTTCATATCAGCTTATTGAAAATCCACTCCCACATATTCTGCAACCAAGATGATTAATTTGGTTAAATGGTTCGCAGTTCCTACTAAATGTCACCACAATTTTACGAAATGGAATTGGGCATTTCATATGACACAAGCCTCACATCACGAGCACAATTTCTATGCTCAAATTGACAAGAATCTCAACACTGTGGAACAAACGAATAAAGAAAAAACATCTACTTCATAATAATACACAATCAAATAAATGAAACAAAAAGCATCAAAATTTCACAACATTGTAACTAAACCATAAAAATGACAACTACAACACATAATCTGATTACCAATTCAATTGCATTAATATAATGTGAAAAAAGTTAACCAAAGAACAAAACAGAGAGTTAAAAAAGTGACCTTGTGAAGTAACTAATTTCTTCATCATTGGAACACCTGAATTGACAACAACAAAATTCATGAACCCTAGAAACAAATTCAAATACCGATAATCACATCATCTAAAATAAAACACTTTAAACCCTAAAATACAGTAATTTCAACAAAATAAAACGAAGAGTCAGTTGTATCTACCATTCTTCTCTATCAATAACTTCGTTTTGATTTATATTGTTTTTATCTAAAACTTATAAGTAGTTTATGAATTATGATCATTTTATTAAAACAAATTATATAATCGATTTCAAAACTTATATATCTTTCTCAAAAAAAAAAGTTATATAACTCTTATATAATACAAAATAAATATTATCTCAACAAAAAAAAAAGTTATATAATTAATTTGAGTGGTGATCACTTGGAACTGGAACTGGAGTACCAATGCATAGTGCAGATATTTTCACAACACAGTAGATTTTTTTTAAGTCCCTAAAAACTGTTAGGCCCATATGAAGCAGAGGATCATAGTTGTGACTTGGGCCTCATGTTAAATCTTCCAAATCCAAACAAATAAAAATCAATTTTATAGATCTTTTGATCATAAAATAACAACTTTCATTCACGATGATGTTATATTGTCATAAATTAATTATTGAACACATTCATGACATAAGTACTGTTCAAAAATTTAATATTATAATTTTCCATCTCTAATGTTGTGAAATATTAGATAATATCAACATACTAAAATTGAAAGTTGTCATTGGATCCATTCCATTTAACAACTTTCCCTCTTTTATGTTGAATGTCCTTGTTTCAAAAAGATTTTGGTGTAGTGATTCCATCACACTCGCCATTCAACAATGAAACATTATAAAAAGATTTTGGCGGCCATTGTATGTAGGAGAAAAAACGCCGAGACTATTATAATGGTTCAAAGTTCCATCATATTCCAAGGACAGCAATGAAACATTTGGTGTGTTCTTAAAATCAGGGTCAGATCCCCGAAGATCAATAAGCTTGTACATAAGACATTTCTCATATTTGTTTGAATGTTCTGTAAAATTGATAGCAAATACATCTCCAGAGACATCAAGGCTTTTAAATTGGCCGTTCTTCAATACCCCACTAGACCATGTTGATACTGTTAGTCCATCATGAAGTTAGTTTGAGGCCCAACCAATAACCCAGTGAAGCCCAAGTTCTATGATCCATAGCTTGGTCCAACCTCTTCTCTCTACCTATCAAAATGGTGCCGTTTGGTTTGTTATCTGATTAGCTCAGATATGGTGATGGTGTCACGATTTCAATGCTGAAATGGCAAGACTTGATTGGTTGGAGTAGATTGTGAAGTTGAGTTAGATGATAAGCATATAAAATGAAAGAAGGCATCAGATTCATTTGATAGGGTTTCACGAAATCTCTCTCTGTTTTCTCTCAACTGCTGTAGCTCTCTCCTTTGTAATCTTGGTGTTCTCAGAGTTCTTGAGTGAATCTTTTGTAGAAGTGTGTGTGTTACATGTAGAGAGTGTTTTGAGGGTTTTTATACTGTCTATGAAGAGTTAGAGCGTTTGTATCAAGTGTAATTGCGATCTGTAGAGTTGATTAGGGTTTGTGATCCTTTAGTGGTAAACGATCAACTAAACTTGCGAGGTTTTCTGGGTTGATTTGGTTGTATCTGGTTTGTAAAGACACTCATAAAGTAGAAGGGCTTCTTTTAAGACGAACCATGATAAATCTGGGTGATGTTACTTTCCTGCTTTGTATTTTCTTTTGTGCATGTTGTTCTTTACATGATCTGTGTTGTTTACTTTTTTCTTTTACTATCATTCTTTTAAATCTGGGTGTTGACAGGTTAGTTGGGTTCTTGACTCTTGAGTCGACCAAGAAACTGTTCCTGATGAAACCGCCGGTTCCATCCAACTTTTTTTTAAAAAAAATTTCAAATATTTTTTGCACGTTGGGCCCAACCGTCTGGTGACCGTTTGAGGCTTCAACGGCCAAATTTTTTTTCTATAAATACTCTCCCTCCCTAATTCATTTCTCCTCACACTAATTCTCTCTCGATTATTCAATTGTTTATATTTATTTTATTGCAATTTTATTTTTTTTTAATCAATTCAAAATCATTTTCAACAATTTTTTCAAATTTATTTCCACCCATTTATTCACATTTTTTTTCTAGAGTGTTTTTACGACTCAATTTTTTTGATGGAGATGGGAATGGGAAGTGGAAACGCCCAAGGCGTTCTATTTCGAGTACCGGACCGGTAAGGGTCGTATGTCGGAGCAGATGCCGGTCATACCGTTTATATTTCATTTTAACAAAATGAAATAATTATATATATTTTTTTCTCTATTTCCATGATCAGATGAAGTTGAGATGTGAGAGCAATAGGGAAAAATAAATTGAAAGTGTATATTACAAAAAAAATTGAGAAGATTTGGGAAGACATGGATGTTGCGAGAATGATGGATGTCCAAAAGAAAAGTAATTATATATTTATATATTAGGGATTTAATTAAATTTTTTATTTTTTATACTTTACCACATGTCGGCAAATAATTGGAAAAGAAAAAGTAAAATTTGGTTGTTATAACTCTCCTATTTGGTTGACGTTGTGCAGTTGTGCTATAGATGTAAGTCTCTCCCTTAGTTTTCTCTGAAATCTTAGGTGTGAGTTTGTGTATGGTTGGAAGATGAACTCTGATGAATTAGATCTGCTGTGTAGTGCTCTATCTATTTCTGAAAGAGAGAGGCCGGTGGAAACATTTAATACAAATCTAAAGGAGAGAGGGGAGCGTTTATTACCATTATGTTTGGTTGGTAAGGTGCTAACAAACAAGTCAGTGAATAAAGAGGCTTTCATTAATGTCATGAATTCGATTTGGAGAGTGAGGGAAGGAGTCGAGATTGAACCATTAGAGGGCAATCTTTTTGCTTGCCATTTTAGGAATCTGGAAGACAGGAAGTATGTTATAGCAGGGGGTCCTTGGACTTTCGATCGAGCCATAATAGTTTTTGAGGAACCCTCAGGTATAGGGGATATAGCCAAAATGCAGTTCAATACTTTGGAGATCTGGGTTCAAATCCACAATCTGCCCCTTCTATGTATGACAGAAGATTCGGGCACCTTTTTAGGTTCTAAGATTGGTAATGTTAAAGAGGTGGACATTCAAGCTGCTAAAAACTCAGGAGGTCGTTTTATACGAGTTCGTGTCGTGGTTGCCTCTTTAGAACCATTAAGGAGAAGCCTCAGAGTTGATTTGCTAGGAACCGGGCAAATTACAACCATGCTGCTAAGGTATGAAAGGTTGAAAGACTATTGTTTCAAGTGTAGTAGGCTGGGGCACTCTTTCAATGACTGCTCTGAACCAGGGGTCAGAGAGGATACAACGGAAGCCATGGCTAGGCTGAATGTCTGGTTGAGGGCTGAGAGTCCTCCTAAAAGAGTTTATCCAGGTAGCAGACATATGGAAAGGCAGAGTTGGGGCAATCAGAGTGGTCATTTTGCTGGAAGGTCTGACCTTGGCAATTGGCGAACGAGGGTTTCCAGGCCAGTTTTGGAGCAGAGAGGAACGGAACCTGCCTCCGGTGAAGGTGGTAAAATCAGCGGTATGGGGAGGGGTCAAGTTGACCAAAGGCGTAGCATTGGGCCCAACAATCATTCAATGCGAATTGACCTCGCCATTAATGCATTAGAGAACAAGTCCCTGTCAGGAGTGCAGGCAGTCGGAGTCACACCGATAGCGGAAAATGGGGAACAATTGCAGGAAAACTTGGAAAAGGGAAAGGATGGATCGGGTTTTGGGCCGCAAGGGAGCCCTATGTTAGTGGACCTAACCTTTCCTAATGGCCCATCTGGAAGCCCAAACTCAGGGGAAACTTTGTTAGTTGTGAAGAATCTCTCTGCTGGGCCTTCAAGGGATAACAGCCCGTCGAGTGTTTCAACTAGTTTTCAGACAAGTGATCCAAGCCCAAGTCAGAAGTTATGTGACCCAATCCACTTAGTTACTCAGTCTTCTGTTTCCTCAATTGACAAGTCTTTAAGCCATGATCTGCCTCAGATTAAACCTCCCAGTCATGTGAGATGGAAACGAGAGGCTAGAAGGAAAAGAGGATTCGTAGATTTGGGGGTTTCTCCTGCTTTAGGTAAGAGAGCTCAAATCGATTGTGCTGATGATAGTCCGCTGGCTACCAAGAAAATTAAACGAGGGTCTATTCGAGATTCAGAGGTTTCGGATTTGATTTCAGTTGAAGAAGAGAGGGTTGAAGCCCAGTTTGACCTAGATGGAAGGATGGTTTTGCAGCCGGAGTTGGTTTTCTCCTCTGAGGTTTTGCCTCAGGATTTGGTTTCGGTGGAAGATCAGAGGGTTGAAATTCAGCATGTTCAAGAAGGAAGGATGGTTCTACAGCCGGAGGTGGTTACTTCATCAGAGGTTTCGTCTCAGGTTTCTAATGAGTTATCGGCCGACCGGTCTCTACCGGTCCGCCGGGTCCAATGAGGATCCTCGTCTGGAATGCCCGGGGGCTTGGTAGTGCTCGGGCGTTCAAAATCCTCCTGACTCACAAGCAGGAATGGAAGCCGGATATCATCTTTCTTATGGAAACGCGTTGTCAGCACCAGAAGCTAGAGCTGTGGAAAGTTAAGCTTGGGTTCAATTGCAAGTTGGTGGTTAATAGTATTGGTAGTTCTGGAGGCCTTTGTTTATATTGGTGTGATTCTACTTCTGTGGACCTTCTCACTTATTCGCAAGACCATATAGATGTTAGGATTAGTCACAATTTGAGGCAGAGTTGGAGATTTACGGGGTTTTATGGTCACCCGATCTCGGCTCAAAGGAAACATTCTTGGTCCCTTCTCAGGAGGCTGGCGAGCATGAATAATCTTCCTTGGGTATGCATGGGAGATTTCAATGAGGTGTTCTGGGATAACGAGAAATTTGGGGGTTCCTTGAAACGGTGGAGGGACTTGGCTGACTTCAGAGAATCTGTTCATGACTGTAACTTGTTAGATATGGGTTTTAGAGGGCCTAAATTTACGTGGAGCAATAAGCGTGAGGGTGTTGATCACATTCTAGAAAGGCTGGATAGGGGTTTGTGTAATTCGGAATGGAAGAAAATGTTTCCCTTACACTCGATCAAGCATCTTGAGTTTTGGGGGTCTGATCACCGGCCTCTGATGTTGGAATTCTCGGACCGTATAAGCCAAGCTGTCCCTGTCACCTCTGCTAGGCGCCGGTTCTACTTTGAGGACTGTTGGGCGGGCGAGGATGAGTGCAAAGAGATAGTCAGTTCAATCTGGGACAATAGTGGCAGGACTGGGAATCTTCAGGAGGTTATTAGCAGAATTTCTAGTAGTGGTTTGCAGCTTGATTCTTGGAATGCTAAGAAGAGGCAGCAGCAGAGAAGGGATATTACCATCAACAGGAAAGCCCTCAAAACTGCTAACAGGGATGATGTCCCCAAGGATTGGAACAATATCAGAAGTATTGAGGGTAGGCTTGATGATGCTCTTCGCACGGAAGAATCTTACTGGAAGCAGAGAGCTAAGGTGGATTGGTTGACTAAAGGTGATCGCAATTCCCGTTTCTTCCACGCTAAGGCCTCTGGCAGAAAGGCTCGGAATCGCATTTTGGGTCTCAATGATGGTAATGGCTGCTGGAAGGAGTCCACATCAGACCTGATAAGTATTATTTCCAATTATTTCAATGAGATCTTTTTGACTAGTGTCCCCAGCAGTCAGGAAATTGAGAAGATCACGAGGACAGTGCAAACAAAGCTTGCTGACCATCAGGTCCGGTTTTTGAATTTGAATTTTTCTGAGCAGGATGTTCGTAAGGCTGTTTTTGGTATGAATCCCTTGAAGGCGCCGGGTCCGGATGGTCTCTCGGCTGGTTTCTATCAGCGGTTTTGGGAGTCTGTTGGTCCTAGAATTTCCCAGGTCTGTTTGTACATTTTGAATGAAGAGGGCCGATTGGTGGCATCAATGAAACCATAATATCTCTTATCCCCAAATCCTCTTCTCCGGAGTCCATGGCAGATTACAGGCCGATCAGCTTGTGCAATGTGATTTATAAAATCATTGCCAAGGTTATTAGCAACAGATTCAGAACGGTGCTGGGAGAGGTCATTTCCGATGAGCAATGTGCGTTTATTCCGGGGCGTCTCATTTCTGACAATACTATAGTCGGCTTTGAGTGTCTGCACAGAATGAAGAGACGGAAGAGGAAGAATGGATCCATGGCAGTGAAGTTGGACATGTCCAAAGCTTTTGACAGGGTTGAATGGGATTTTGTGTACAGGATGATGCTGGCCATGGGATTTCCGGTCAAGTGGGCTAATTTAGTTAGAAGATGTATCTCCTCTGTCCAGTATTCTTTTACGCTTAATGGGGAGGTCCATGGCAGCATTACCCCTTCCAGAGGTCTTAGGCAGGGGGATCCGATGTCCCCTTACCTCTTCATTATCTGTGCTGAGGGGCTCTCTTGCCTCCTCAAGAAGGCTCATCGGAAAGGGCACATTGAAGGGTTCAAATGTAGTATGAAAGGGCCTCCTATCACCCATCTCTTTTTTGCAGACGACAGTCTGGTTTTCCTGAAGGCTAACAGTCAGAATTGTTTAGCCATTCGGAAGATTCTTCGGACCTATGGAAAGGCTTCGGGTCAGGTTGTGAACAGTTCGAAATCCTCCCTGTGTGTGAGTCCCTCTATTTCGCATTCGGAGGGTGCTAGGCTGTCGGCCTTAGTTGGGGTGAACTTCGTGGAGTGCCACGAGCAGTACTTGGGTTTACCTTGTTTCTCTGGTAGGAATAAGAGGATTATTTTTGCTAACATTATTGATAGAGTGTGGAATAGGCTGAAGGGTTGGGGTGAAAAGCTTTTGTCCATCGGCGGTAAGGACATCCTCATTAAATCTGTTATTCAGTCGCTTCCTGCGTATGCTATGGGTATGTTTAGATTGCCTAAGGGCCTCGTCCAGGAGATTCAGAGGCTGTGTGCAAGGTTTTGGTGGGGGAGTACTCCAGAGAAGCGGAAGATTCATTGGTGCACCTGGAGCAAGTTGTGTTTTTCTAAGGATGAGGGGGGTCTAGGTTTCCGTGATCTGGACACTTTCAACAAGGCTCTCTTAGCCAAACAGGGTTGGAGGATCCTTAAGAACCCGAATTCGCTGGCTGCCAGAGTGCTGAAGAGCTGTTATTTCAGGGATTCTTCTTTCATGGAAGCTCTTAATCCCACTTCAGGTTCCTTCGTATGGAAGAGTATCATTTGGGGGAGGCAGATTCTGGATAAGGGTTTGCGTTGGAGGATTGGTACAGGTTCGGAGGTCTTCATCTACAAGGACCAGTGGCTTCCCAGACCGTCTGGTTTTAAAGCTTTTTCTCAGCCGGTCCTGGGTCTAAATGCTACTGTAGATAGGCTTATTACTCCCTCTGGTGGTTGGGACCGGAATCAGATTATGAGGAATTTCGTCGCAGCTGATGCCGAGGCTATTTTGAGCATTCCGGTCAGTTCTGGTGGACACAAAGACACTCTGTTTTGGCACTTTGAACCTACTGGGAATTACACGGTCAGTAGTGGTTACAGGATTGGGAGGCTTTTGGCTGATCACCCCAGTTCGTCTCAGGCCAACGCTTCCTCCAAATGGTGGAATTTTCTCTGGAAGTCCAGCCTGCCTTTGAAGATCAGAATTTTTATTTGGAAGGCTTGGCACGATTGGATCCCTACCAGAGTTAATCTCGCTAGAAGGGGTGTTTTGCATGTTGGGTTGTGTCCGCGTTGTAACGTGGAGGAGGAATCTACGCTTCATGCTCTTTGGTACTGCAAGAAGCTTCGCACTAACAGGAGAGATTGGGAGGACCTTCACCCTAGTTTCACTGGTATTTATGCTACTTTTAAGGATTTCATCTTTGATAATTTCTGCAGATTAAAGAGTATGGATTTTTGTTTGCTTTGTATTTTGGTTTGGCGTGCCTGGTTTGCTAGGAATTCCTTGCTCTTCCATTCTAAGCAGCCTGATTTCCTCTGTTCGTTGGAGTGGTGTTCTGCCTATCTGCTGGATTGTAGCAGCAGAAATGTGAAGTCTTCCTCTCTTTCTGGTCCTGTAGTTTCTTCGGCTAGCTCCTGGACTCCGCCTATTCTGGGCTCTTTTAAGATTAATTGCAGGGCTGTTTCTGATCTTGTCAATAAGAGGACTGGTTTGGGTATTGTGGTCAGAGATAATGCTGGCCTGGTTCTTTCTTCCTGCAGCTTGTTTATCGCTTCTGGTATGGACTTTTTGTCTGCTAATGCTATTGCAATTCTTAAGGGGCTCCAGTTTGGGAAGCTCAGGGGTCTCTTCCCGCTTTGTGTAGAGTCTGATGTCACCTGTGTGGTGAGGGCAATTAATCTTCACAGCCACTCCTCCGAGTTTGGTAATATTGTTAGCGACATCCTCCTTTGCATGACTGATCTGGGGGTACCTGTTATCTCTGCTGGTCAGAAAGGGTCGAACTCGGCAGCTTTAGCGCTGGCCCGTCAAGGCCTGCGTAGGGGAAGCGATCTTTTCTGGGCTTGACTCTCCTGCTGCTGTTTGTTTCCTTTTCTTTGTTTTTCTTCCCCTTCTTGGGGCCTGTTGTTTGTTTCTGCTTGCTCTATGGAGCTGTCAAAAAAAAAAACTCTCCTATTTGGCACACTTTCATTGGGTCTGTCCCACCACCATCGGCTATAAGAGTCCAAGATTTTCTCACAAATTAAAATTCAGAAATAGAACAACTAAAAATTACATCAATGAAAAAAATGTAGAAAATGAGAGTTTCGAATGGTTGGTTGTTTGTGATGGGGCCTCCCTTCAAAATAAGAGCTTCCATAAGCATAATTTATCGATGGCAGCGGGCAGCCCACATGAAGGCAGTGGACATTGATGGCACGGTTGAGAATTGGAGGTCGGGGTCTGACACTTGCAACTACCAGTATACACATCCATAATTTATTGTATTTCCCAAGGGTTTTTCACTTTTGCTGTTTTTTTTTTTTTTTTAATATTACATAAATTCTAAATATGTATCTTAGTCAAAAGAAAAAAAATTCTAAATTTAATTTAAACTCTTTTTTACATGAAGTTTTTTATTATTGGATATGGGGTTTGCTGAAACTTAAGAAGATCAACTAATCTCACCTTAAAGAGTAATCTCCCGTACTTTTAAGGTTTAAATAAAAGTGGGATTCTAAGTTTGCCTAGTCACATATATGATCATCACTTCGTTAAGAGCAATGTACTGCAAACAAGAAATTATTATATCAAAAAGAAAAAAAAAATATTAATTAAAAATGTATTACTAAGGCAAAGGTGGGACTAGAACCCCAGTTGTACCGTATATATAACAAATACAATTTTCCCTTAAATTTCTCATATGTATTAACTTCAACTTTAAATAACATATGCAATGTCTCACAATTAAAAACTATAGCTCGAAAACGAATTAATTACTATTCATATGAAAGGATAACTCGATTTAAAAAAAAAAAATTGAAATCTTACACTAATTGGGCCAGAATCTATTGAAACCAGACGGGTCCAATCATTATAATATCATCTTCCGGTCATTCTAGACATTGTTAAGTTATTTATAGTGTGATTCTCAGCCATGCCTCCTGTCGATGAATTGACCTCAGCAACCCTTCTTTCAATGCAAAATGCAGGTTGTTTTGGCATTGTCAACTCTACACATTCACTTGTTAACATGTATATAACATCTGTCATTGAAGGCCTGTCAACTGGGTTGTCTTCCACACAAAGCAAAGCCACATTAATGCATCTCAGAACTCTGTCTTCAGAACATGAATCACGTAATGTTGGATGCATTAGTTCTAATGCAGCATCTTCTTTCCACAACATCCATGCCTGAGACAAAATTCCATTCATTTTAAACATTCAATAAATACATTTACTTGTTGTAATATAGAATTTAAATGACTCTGCATCACAATACTTACGTATCCAATGAGATTGAGCGGTCGATCAAAATTAAAATTGCTATTGATCCTTCTACCACTCACTATTTCCAACACTAAAACTCCATAGCTAAAGACATCAGATTTTGTAGAAAAGATTCCCATTACAACATATTCAGGCGCCATATAACCACTGGATATCATTCATAAGGTACAATAATCAGTCATGCATAACTAAATGAAAAGGTTCACATAAGCAGTAAAGTTTGCATCAACTAGAAGTGGTTTACTTACCGTGTGCCAACAATTCTATTTGTGTTTGCTTCAGATTGAGCAGTAGTAAAAATTCTTGCCATACCAAAATCAGATATCTTAGGATTCATGTTATTGTCTAGTAATATGTTGTTAGATTTCAAGTCTCTATGAATTATCTGTAATCTCGAATACTTATGGAGGTAAAGTATCCCTTGAGCTATTTCTTCAATGATATTAAAATATTTGTTCCAATCGAACAACTTCCTTTTAGATTGATCTGCAAATAGAGGGAAAATATAACAATTTTAAGAAACTATAGTATAATGACCGAGGCATCTTCAATATAATTAAATTTAAACTTATGTAGAAGAAAATGTGCTAACCAAAAATATATGAATCCAAGCTATTATGTGGCATGAACTCATAGACTAGCATTTTCTCTTCCCCTTGAATGCAAAAACCCAGGAGCTGCACTAGATTTGTGTGTTGTAATTTAGCTACTATTATGAGCTCATTCTTGAACTCGGCAAGCCCTTGTCTTGAACTTCTTGATAACCTTTTTATGGCTATCTCTTGCCCATCAAACAACCCCTTGTAAACAGGTCCATAACCACCCTCTCCGAGTTTATTCTCATCCGAGAAGCAATTTGTAGCATCCATAATGGATGAAACACTATACACTTTTAACTTGAAGCCTTTCTTGCCTTCAATTTCAAGCTCCTTTGCTTCATTCATTAATTCAAGTAGAAACTTTTCTGTTTGGATTGACATGAAAAACTTGAGCTGATTAGCAAGTATCCATAAAAATATTAATACTTGCTCACAAGAGATTCGTATGATTTTGTGGTAGTACCTTCGAAGTAAGCTCTTCTCCATCTCATGAAGAAAAGGAAAAGAATAACCAAGATTATTGCGATCCCGATTGTAGCTGCTACAGCAATCAAAGCCCATATCCACGCCTTGGATTTTTCTAACAATAAGAATTCACTAGTTGCACGTTAAAAAACTAATAGTTCAACTATGTAAAAGCCAAGTGAAATGCATTAGTTAATTAGGAGCTGCAAAACGATATTGACTTGTTGAGATATTTTGCAAGGTTGTGTACAGTGGCAGAGATTGGGCATGCTGTCTTGGTGATGTAACGAGCACGATGATCAACAAAGTAATGAGCTTTTCTGCATAAAAATCCAGTTGAAATTCTATGAAAAGTGAATGTGAGGTTCCAAATTTTTCTATTTCATTGTCTTGTGAAAAAAATCTGTTTAAGTTCTGTCTAAAAGTTAATATTTGTAAGAGGAAGAGACATACCAAAATGATTTAAACTACTTCTTCCTTCTCATTTGAAGTTTCTGTTAAAGGTTTATAAAAAAATAGACATCCAGTGTCATCAAGATTACAGCTTTTGGTTCCAACACAGCTACAATTTTTTCCAGCAGATATCAAAAGAAGAATATACAACAAGTTACAACCACCAAGGAACAATCTAATACTTTGACAAGGTCCATTTTAATATCTAAATTAGGGTTTTGTGAGAGAAATTGGTGGCTATTCACTTAAAAATTATTATTATTATTATTATTATTATTATTTTTTATGAAAAACAAAGGGGAGGCAGCACATATGTGCTCTGTTTTTTGGAAATAATGTTCAATGTTTCTAGAGCTTTTCAATGACTTGTATTAATAAGAGGCCTTAAGTGTTTTGTTTTTAAGCTCAACAATAAGAAATCAAAGCGGAATTCATTAAAATGTAGTAATAATGCAGAGGAGACACATACCAAGTTAAATAGGCAATCAGGTTAAATAATCTTATGCAGTCAGGTTAAATAGAGAGTTATCCATAAGAAAGTTACGCAGATCGGTAAATTTAAAAGAGATAAGTGGATAGGAGCACAATGAGAACAGGAGTAAGAAGAGGAGCAAATGAAACGCAACAGATAACTTGCTAGGAGTGATAGTATCAATGATAAGATTATGGGCCCCCTGATTGCATAAGAAATATAAATTAATATTAAGCATATGCATTAAGCAGAAAATATGAACCAATCAACAAACTCAATTTGACACTCAAAGCACATGCAGAATGATAAGATATATAAGCTCTTACTTATCATCAATTTTGATGCATTTATCCTGTTCCCAATCACAGTAAGAGTGACTATTGGCTGATCTGCAATCCTTGCACCGGACTGACCATTTAAGATCAAAACCTGACTGCAGCAACTTCTGGACGGTTTCGTACGAATCATCCGCAAAATCATAACGTATAGGAACCGTTGAAATTAATGAACATGACTCCAGAAGATCGTATGACCAGTAGCCAGCATAAATAACATAAACGTATGACTGATTTCCAGAAACGGTGAAATTCAAACAAGGAAGTTTTCTATAGGTGGGATCACTGATCTTACCATAGCACCTCACAAAATTTGCATTTGTAAGGTTATCATATATATCAAAACGAAAATCTTTATAATATATTTTGTTACTTGTTAGAGATTTTTGCGGCAGGCCACAGCTTCCATTGGCTAAGTCGACATCAACAACCCTGATTATACGATCATCATAGGAAATTCTCTTGACAAAGTACTTCCCTGAAAGGTATTCCAGGATGGTTTTGTTGCTCTGGCAGGAAAGTTCAAAGTTGGGATCACCACATCCAGCTGGATCGTCTTCAAGCCGAAAAGGGTAGCTTATGTTTTTTATGTCTCCACATGAAGAAGTAGAACACTGTATTGGTTGAAGTTTACTTGCCTGTACATCTCTAACGAAGAGAAAGATCAACAAAGAAAAAAGAAAAGCTAAGAAATTTGATGATTCTTCCCTTCTCATGATTCCTGGTATGAATTTAAATGAATATTTGGCATAACAAACATCAAAGTTCTCTGTTATTATATAACATTTTAGTAGTTGATTCGATCGTTGAAACATACTTTAGAGTTGACCTCAGTACTTTTCTTCTTTGAGCTAATCCCAAAATAAAAAAATAAAATAAAAAATAAAGTCAGTCAATGCTCATCAGTCATCAATTTGGAATGTCACGTTCACGCGTTCAGGGATACATTTTCCACTTGGGCCTACTGCTTTTTGACTTAACTTACGTCAAGTCAATAAACAAACAAATTAACAGTAAAAGTGTAAAATCAAATAGTTGAGTTTGAAAAGTCTACAAAATGAATAAAGATTTTGTTTTGAGTTTATCTACGAATAAATTAGTTTATATTTGGGATTACTTTACTTAACAAATAATCCGTTTTTAATTAACTTAAAAAATAATAACCTGAAAGATAAATTGATAGGTGTTTTTTAAATTAGCTTTAAGAAAAAAAATAAAGAAAATTGGCATCCAGTACCGTTAGCATTTAAACTAGTTCCAAAACATGTACAGTTGTTCCAGCAGATGTCCTTACAATTACTTAAGCATACACTTGCATTGCCATAAAATAAACTATCGGGTCCGGCGAAATAACCACTTTCGTGCCGGAAGTTTTCACCATGACTCCGCATTTTGGCTCTTCCCATCTCTTACAACCAGCACTTATGCTGTTTACACCTGTCCATGAAGAGTTAAAACCTGTCCTCTTTACTATTTTCAGCTACTTTATAATGTTTTGTTTTACGCTTTTGACACACATTTTACGGCTAATTACATGTCAACCTATATTTCAATTTTATAACTAAAGCCAACTCTTTTCTTTTATTTTTAAATTGTCATTGGCTTCTCTCCATTTTGACACATGTCCTTTTTCTTTCATACTATTTATTTACTGCTTCATTAAACTTTTATTGTTTGTAAGGCCGGGCATAGGGATGGCAAATTTACCCGACTGGGTCGGATACCCAGCCTTACCCAGGCCGGGAATCTCGGGTAAAACCCAGACATGCCTTACCCGACACCAGGTAAAGGTTGTCCGGGTACCCAGGCCGGTTGTGTTCCGACCCGGGTCTGGATATACCCGGATATCCGGTTTTTAATTTTTTTTTTTTAAAAAACAAACAAACTTAACCCTAACTTAACAAACTTATTCTCTCCACCGCCGAGCATTTCCCTATTCACTTTGCCAAATCTCCATGGCCGACCGTCGAACCTCTTCCACCGCCGACCGTTGACCCTCTTCTGTCTTCCGCCGCTGACGACCCTCTTCCTAGGTTTGCCTTCTCGATCTCTTCCTGAAATCAAGAGAAAAGCTGCCAAGAAAAAGAAGGAATAAGAAGCCAACATCACCTCTCCAACTAACAACAACAACACCTCTTTAGGTATATATTCTTCTTCTTTGCTTTTTTGGTACGCAGACCCATCACTACAATCTCTCACTCTCTTCGATACTTTTGTTGCTTTTCTCTGCTTTCTTATTCAATTTTTGTATATGGGTATTTTTTATTTTATCTGTTTAGATTGATTTTTATTGCAACATTTTTTAATGGTTTTGTTTTTGTTTTTCAATTTGGATTCGTGGGCTTGTTTCAATTTTCCCCCTTTCTTCTAATTGATTTTGATTGAAAATACTATGTTCAAATTATTACTCATTTGATATTTAGTTTGGCAAAACTGGTTTTATTGAGTGTCTTAAATCTTAATAGTAGTGCTTGACAAAATTTGGAAAATACTCTGTTGTTGTAGTAGCAGTGCTTGACAGAATTGAAAATTTTGGTTGCTTGACAAAATTGGTTTTGGAAAATTTTGGTTGTCTTAAATCTTAATAAACTGTGGAGTGTAGGAAGATTATGGTGAAATATTTTTGTATACTAACGTTTTAATTAAATTTTGCAGGTTGAAATGTTTGCATCACAATCAAATCTGGATTTTGATAGTAATAACCCATTGAACACTCAAAGTCAAGCTCCAAGTTGTGATATTAATCTTGTTAAGGTTGATGTAGATGACATCGATGTTAGGTTTTGACTTGTATTCCTAAGCGAACTAAATGTGAACCAAACGAGACTCAACTGATGTGGAGCTTCCTGGAGACGTGGGATACGTTTGGAAGTTGAATGGTGGTGTTTTAGGGAGATTAAAGATTGAAGTTTGAAGAATAACGGAAGAAACGAAAAACAGGTCAAACCGGTGCCGCTTTGGCAGCGGTCTGGCAGCGGTAGGACACCGCTGCCAATTCCTGCAGCAGTAAGGCAGCAGTTCCTTGTCCAGTGAAGAGCGCTGTGGAAAGCACTATGGGTGTGACAGCGGTAGGACAGCGGTTGTGGTGACAGCTGCCAGATTTGTTTCAGCGTATGGATCGCGACTTTCTGAGCGATATAATTTAAGGTGACTTTTAACGGTTTAGGAAGCGGGTGTACAACTGTGACCCCAATCGTAGTCAATCATAAGCATACATGAAACGGGAAATCTTCAGCGGAAAAGGAAGTAGTTTGTTTCTGGAAGTTCTTGTACTTGAAGGAAAAGGATTTACTCTTTATAAGAAGACTTGTCATAAAAGGAAATAGTATTTATGTGGAACAAGTAAGTCTTGTACGTTTAGGAGTAGGATTTTCTTTTATCTTAAACTCCCTGTAACTAGTATAAATAGAACCTTGTAATTAGGTTGGATGTGTGAGTTGAACACCATGTAAACATCAGAGAGTGTAGTGAGATCCGGGAAGACCCAAGGGAATATCCGAGGAGGGATCCAAGGGAATATCGGTGGATCTAGTTAGAGATCCGTGGGTGATATTTAGGGGAGACCTAGGGGATATTGTGGGGTTCTTGGTGAGGATCTTGTGAGTGGAGTTTGGGGTTTGGTGTGAGAGAGAATCCTGGAGTATATGGTTGTAACAATTTATCATATAGTGAAATTTTCTCTGTCGTCCTGACGGCCCGTGGTTTTTTACCCGTTTTGGGTTTTCCACGTATATCTTGTGTTGTGATTGTTTTATTCTCTCTCATCTATTTTTCTGCTTATTGACGTTATTATTTGCTATGAGTTATGGGCGTATACTAGGCACGGCGTTCCGCATTCATCGGTATATAGAGGATTATCCCCAACGATCAAGTGTGAAAGTGGAAGGCAAACTAGTCAAGCAATTAGGATGAGTACTAAGAGAAGTAGTTCGAGAGGATCAAAACAAATCTCTGAAGCTTGAAATCATTTTAAGAGAGAGATTATAAATGGGGAAGTAAAGGCAATTTGTCATCATTGTGGTAAAGCTCTAGCCGGACATCACAAACAGGGGACTTCACATTTGTTCAGCCACGTAACTTCCTGTCTTAGAAAAATTGGAGACAAGAAACTAGATGATGGAACCTCCCCTAAACCTAATTTTGGGTCGGTGGATAATGATATTCTACAACAGAAAATCACAAAAATGATAATCATGCATGAGCTTCCCTTGAGTTTTATGGACTATGATGGGTTTAGGGATGTGGCCCGGGCACAACACTATTTTAAAAAAAAACCGAAAAAGTACATTGATTTATATATATAATATGCTTTAATTTTTTCTTATTTTTTTAAATGGTTAATAAGCTTTAATGATATATTTAATCACATCACAAGCTATTTAATCAATGTTCATGTGTTTTAGAGATTTTTTATTTAATTGTAATAGTTAACAAGCTTAAAATTTTATATATAGCTTTTATTTGTTTATTATTTATTTGGATTCAAATCAGCTGTTCAAAAATAGTGTCATAATTTGTGTCTAACCAACCAAATTAGGACTTGTGTCTACATTTAATTATTATTTTTTTCAACTTCTTCCATAAATGAAGACACATGTCCCAATTTGGTTGGTTAGACACAAATTGGAATACCATTTTTGGACTACTGATTTGAATCTTATTTATTTATAAAGAACAAATTAAAAATTGTACAAAATTTTAAGCTATCAATGAAAATATATGCTTGTTGGTTGATAAAGAAAAAGTATTTTTGTCATTGATAGTGTTTTTTTTTTATATAGAAATATTACAATAATTCGGGATTTGAGGAGGGGATATGCTAGAACCCACAATCTAATGATGTATATGTGAATAGTAAGTCACCAGGTGAACCTCATCTTGATGTCATTGATAGTGTTCTGCACAAGTTTAATATGGATTTTGTTATTGTATTAAGTTACTGATTTTATATATATATATATATATATTATGAGGAAAGGTTAATGCAAAATATAATTATCATCGGACAAGAAGAATTTATTTAGATAGAGGTGGATCTTTTAAAACAAATTTAATTGGAACTGAGAAACCAATGAAAATTTAGCTTTAATATAGTTGACAAATTTGATAAAAATTTATACGGTCAACATGAGGAGTGGAACTGTGCAAGGCAGCCCCGGCAATGGAGAGAAGCCAAATGGTAATTTTGAAAATAAAAGAAATAGTTGATTTTAATTACAAAATTGAAATATGGGGTGATAAGTAATTAACTGAAACATGTGTGTCAAAAACGAAAAATAAAATATTTAAAAAAAGTTGAAAAAAAGCCATGAGTACAAACGTCAACTCTACATGAAGTAACTGTCTAAGAACAGTAGCTTAGTACTAAGCGACTGACTACTCATCTTGGCAATTCAAATCATAGGTTAAAATATCTGACAACACATTATTTGATTTTAATAAGCTTTCAAAATTTATTGTAATATTTCAAAATTGAAGTAACAAAACTTGGACGATTAGCTTTAAATTAAGCTGTAGTTTGTAAATAAAAAAACATACAGAGTATTGCTTAACATACAGAGTTGCTGGACACATAACATACTCTATGAATTATATCTTCTATACTTTTATTCCATCTAAAACATATCAATTATGTTTTGGAATGTGACTTCTTTCTTGGATTTCTTTCCATTTGTCCTTGGAATAATCTTATTGACCTCTTTTCCGTCTTTACTTATAGCTTGAAAATTCTCATCTTAGTATTTTAATTCTAAATAACACGTTTCAAAAAGAATATTCCTCTTATATCTATCTCTAAAAAAAAAAAATTAATCCAACCACACTCTTTATCCTCATCTCTATCTCTATTTCTATTTATATCTTCAAATAATTTATGTTTTCATTATCAATAAATTATTTTTATATAATTTTATTCTTCAACTAAGTTTTAACAAAACCTGCTCTGCAGTCCCACTAGAGTTTGCTTCTCGCAATACAAAGTTTCCAATATTATCCGGCAAAATAGTAGTTACATGCGTATTTCTTTGAACCGAATATAGAAGTATAGGATCCCCACCAGTGTATTTTATCATCAGATTACCAATTCCATCTATGAGAAGAACCCCTGAATCAATTTTGATTGGCCTGTCTCCATTGGCTAGTCAGCAAGGCCTCTTTGTATCAGGCCTCCTGTATTATTAATAATATCCATTGAAACCAAAATGGTTGTGTACAGGTGTTTACAAGAATGAAAGTTCTGGGAAGATAAAACCAGCCAAAACGTGTTGGCTCATAGGGTTCAAGCCATTATCAAGGGACCAAACAAAGTGATGGTGATATCTATAAACATTGCACAAGATAAAATTGAGAAACAGAATAACTAAAAATTACATCAATGAAAAAAATGTAGAAAATTAGAGCTTCGAATGGTTGGTTGTTTGTGATGGGGTCCCTTGAAAATAAGCAGTTGCGTACAGCAGATTACAATACTGAAAGTTCTGGCAAGATAAATTGCCCTGTTTCTTTGGTAATTTATTCCAACCTTGACAGCATTGGAAGTTGGAACACACATAAACACAAATCTATTAATATTTCCGTTGATAAATGCAAGTACACCCAACTCACATTCTTCAACCACACATCCTTAATTCCTTATTTGAAAAAGATTGGCATTGTCAAAGTTTAATTGCTTTACAAGTTAGAACACGCCCCACTCTATCTATCCATCATCGGTTCCAACTCTAAACACCAATATAAATTAAATTATTTTTGTTTTCAAAGTTTTGGTTGAGAATCAAAACTATATAATAAATATGGGAACCTGTCAAATTAATGTGAGCTATCAAATATCACAACACCAAGAAGATGAGATCGTAATTAACTATTTACATATAAATAGCATGTATGTACACTCCTTAAAGTATTAATGTGTTTTGAATTGTTAAATCTAAAGTACATCTATAAGGTTACATACTTGCGTATGACAAATGAAGAAATTTAAGTCATTAGTCAATTCACACTCCACTACAACAAATAATCATGAGTCAGAAGATAGAAAAATTGGGTGTAACTATCTTCTACATTCTACTATACATGATAATGCACATGCTTAAATTGTAAAAATAAGAGAGAGAAGATAAATCAACTTAAAAATATTTTAAAAATAAGAGAGAGAAGATAGAGAGCTTGAAATGGCTCTGTACATTTGGAGAGCCTCTTGGTGGTTTTCTAAAATAGAGAGTCATTTAAGAGCCTTTTGAAGTGCTTTAAAACCATCCCCACTAGCTATTTTAGCTAAGGAGGAGGTTTATGGAGCCCCATGGAGATGCTATAACTAGCTTCTACATTCTACTATACATGATAATGCACATGCTTCAGCAGCTTCACTGTAAATAATGTTTCATTCATCCTCATAAAGGTAACATGAATGCTTTTTACACCGAGGAGGATGATAAAGTAACTAAGATGAAATTTAAAGGTTGGAAAAAAGACAAAACAATGACCCACGGGTACCGCACATATGTGGTCCAAAGTGTTTTAACAATAGGACTAATTGCACAAACTTCCCTGAGTTTAGGTCTAATTACAGCTAGTTGGACCTATTACTCGAAATTACACAAACCTCCCCTACCATAAGTTGACTTACGTTAAACTTAACCATTGACCAAACTTTTAGGGTTAAATGACTTAAATGCCCCCATTTATATTATTTTATTACCTAAAATAAATAATTAAACAAATATTATCCAATATATAATAAAAATTTAAAATTTCAATAAAAAAAAATGAGGATAAGTTGGCAAGGGCCAACTTACCGACATTTGGAATTCCAACTAACAATGTCGTTATAGTTTGAGTAGAATGGTCCGTTTTCTTCAATTCTCTTACTGGAGCTTACAAATAGTTTGGCAACTGCGAGAAGCAGAAGATAATGATCAAAAGCTCACAATTTCAGGAATTCACATAAAGCAATGTGTATAAACTTGATCATTTTTAACCTCACAACCTTTCAAAAAAAAAAAAAATAATACTCATTTGAAAAATTTCCAGATTTGAATAGATTTGGAAATTTTCTAGATTTCCTCATAAAAAAAAAATAATAATAAAAAAAAATAAAAAATAAAAAATAAAAAATAAAAAACTTTGAAACAATGGAAATTTTGTTTGAAAAAAAAAAACGAAATATGAGATTTTTTTTTTTTAAAAAGAAAAATCTGAAAATTTTGTTTAACAAAACACAAACCCAAACTTAACTCCCACAATTCATAAAAACAACAACCACCCTTAAATCTGGAAATTTTGTTTGAAAAAAATGAAATCTGAATTTTTTTTTAAAAAAAAAATCTGAAAATTTTATATAACAAAATCCAAACCCAAACACAACTCCCACCACAACTCAAATATGATTTTGGAGAGAAGACATGAGAGAGAAGATAGGAGAGAAAGAGAAGACGGAGGAGAGAGAGAGAGGAGAGAAAGAAAAAAAAATTGTCTTGAAGAGGAGAGAGCAAAACCAGTGGGTCTGGGTGTGAAAACCTATTAACCCAAGAGCAAAACCAAATCACACACCTGATCTGATCAAAAGAAAAAAAAAATGTTGTCTTGAAGAGGAGAGAGGTGTGAGAGAAATTTGGGAAGAGAGAGAAAGAAGAAAAGAAAATGTTCTGACCAAATTAATGGAGAGAAAATAAGAGAGAAGAGGTAAAGAAAATAATGAGGGGCATTTAAGTCTTCACATCCAATTATTTGCTAAAAACAATAAAAATACTAATGTTAGGTAAAAACAATAATCTTCCTAATTGTTTGACTAAAAAGGGGTATTTCCTCTATGTATGTGTGTGTGTGTGTGTGTGTGTGTGTTTATATATATATATATATATATAATATCTGAAAATCTACACGAAACTAGTACCTAAGGAAATCTGTCATACATGTCCCTGATCTCTCTAGGCTCACGCAGAGCTGGGGATAAATATATGTCATACACGTGCAGAGCGACTCTAACTCTGCATACAATGTGCATAAGCCCCAAAGGCCAATAATCTAAATCTGATACTGCTTGGGACGGGTACACATTTGGTGTTTGAAATCTCTTTCTGAACAAAAATATAACTCTTTATAAATACTTTTCTTAAAATCATGAATAAATATTCTTTTCTTTTCTTTTATGAAAATCTCATAAATAACTTGAATATGGAAATCTATCTAAAATACTTTTACTATTCTTCTTCATAAAATCTTGCTCAATATATCTAATTCTCTAATAATTTTTTTTTCTGAGTTCTAGAAATCTAAGGGTCTGTCCTGCAGGCATTTTTCAGCCTATTTTCGTTTTTGTTTTCCAAAAATGATTTCGAATTCGAGTTCGGTAACCATTTTTCATTTTATTTTCAAAATTCAAAAAACAAAATGAAAAGAAAAACTAGTGTCAAAAGTAGAAAATTTGAAAAAAAAAAAAAAAAGATGTTTTCTTTGTTTTTGTTTTTGTTTTTCAAAAAAATTAACAATATAAAATTAATTTGTTTTCCCTTTCTTTCTCTTCAACGTTAACCTGTCTCTTCCTTATTTCTTCTTCTTCTTCCTTCAACAGATCTTCACCCTTTTTTTTTGTCTTCTTCTCCTCTTTGTCTTCTTCGTCTTCTTGCCGCCGATCTCTTCTTCTTCCGATCTACTTTTTGTCACTGGTTTGCTCCTCCAAACGCGGATCGACCCACAATCTCCTCTTCTTCCGATCTTCTTCTTCTTCTTCTCCGATCCTCTTCTTCTCCTTCTCCGATCTTCTTTTTCTTCTTCTGATCCGCTGCTTCTTCTTCTTCTCCGATCCTCTTCCTCTTCTTCATCTCCGATCTTCTTCCTTTCTTCTTTTCTGATCTGGTTTCCTTTCTTTTTCTTTTTCTTTTAATTTTTTTTTATGTATTTATTTACTGTTATTTATATTTATTAAAATAAAACTTATTTATAATTTAATTGTTTGATTTTGATTAATTGATTAATTGATTTTTTTTTTGAAGTAATTTGTGATGTGTTACTTGTGTTTAATTTATAAATAACTAACTTATTAATCTAACATATAATTCTAAAATAAATAACTTTTAATAAATAGTATCCACTCACAGTGCTGTGCTCAAATATGTTATGAAACCTTCTGGAATATTCGTCTATTTCTTGATCCACCCTAAATCACATAAACTCAATTTAGAATTTGCTGGGAAATCTAATAACTATTGTATTCATATATCACGAATACAATATCACTTATCTGTATCCAATGTACTGTACGTAGAGATATATATCTCTACAGCTTGACCATATTTCATCTTCTTCTTCTCACTGCCTCTATCTCTCTCACCCGATCTGTCTCTCTTTCTTTATTCTTTTCTCACATATTCTTTTCTTTCTATCTTCTATCGAGTCTCAAGCTTTCCTCTGTCTGATTTCTCTTCTCTCAATCTCTCGGATTCTATCTAGCTCTAGCCTGATTCTTTCTTTTCTTGTTTTTCTTTTCTTTCTCACTCGGCTGTTCTATTCTTCTTCTTTTCTGTTTCTATTTTCTGTTCTTCTCTTTCACGCCTCCTCACTTCTCTCTAATTATCCTCATCTCTCTTCTCTTAGCCGAATTTCTCTTCTTTATTTCTTTTCTCCCTTCTTTTCAGTCTCTGTTTTCTTTTCACGAACCCTCTCTCTCTTTATCATCCATTTGCCTGTATTTATCTTTTCTTATTTTTTATTTATTTATTATTAATTCTAACGCCTCATATGCACAATTGCCACCAACTCTCCCAAATCTTGCCACCTTTCTCCAATTGATGCCAGCCGTCCATTTTGCTAGCAACTGATTCAATTTTTATTATTATTTCTAAATACTAATTGTGGGTTGGGTCAACTTGGTTTGGACCTGATCTGCTTTTGAGATTGAATTTGGGCTTAGGTTAGGGCTTTGACATAGGCTTGGGTCAATTTCTTAGATTGGGGTATTACACGATTTTTTTTTTTTATAAAAAATTGAATACACCAATCGGACCAGAATCTAATGGAACCTGACGAGACCAATCATTATAATACCATCACCTTCCGGTCATTACAGACACGGTTAAGTTATTTATAGAGTGATTCTCAGCTCATTACAAACTCGCTACTACTTTTTCCAATGTCACTACTCAAAATGTTATTTATAGAGCGATTCTCAACTCATTAGTAGATTGAGTAGATTGAGTAGTGAAAGGGTTTAGAGTTTAGGGTTTAGAGTTTAAAGTAGTGAATATGTCACTACTTTTTCCAATGTCATTACTAGATTGAGTAGTGAGAATTCTTTCCATTCCGAAATCAAATATTTTGGGGTTCATGTTTTCGTTAAGTAATATATTAATAACCTTCAAGTCTTTATGAATTATTCTTAATGAGTACTTGTGTAGGTAAAGTAGTCCATGCACTATCCCTTCAATGATGTCATGGCATTTCTTCCAATCTAATAGCTAACTTTTATATTGGTCTGTTAATTTAAAAAAAAAAAAAAAAAAAAAAAAAAAAACAGTTGTGAAAAACCTATAATACAAATATATGAATTGTAGAAGTGTCCATACTGAAATACAAACATGGCCAGTAGGTAGAAGTGAAGAAGAGCTGACCAAAGATATACGAGTCAAAGCTTTTATTTGGCATGTACTTGTAGACTAACATTTTCTATTCCCTATGAACGCAGAATCCCAAGAGCCGTACAAGATCCATGTGTTGTAATTTCACTATTTACATAAGCTCATGCTTAAAACTCCACAAGCCCTTGCCCTGATCTTCTCTATAACCTTTTTATTGCTATCTCTCGCCCGTTAGGCAATTTACCCTGTAATAATGATTCAAGAGTTATCGTTAGATGTTGGAAATGAGCTTTGATTATGGAAACATTTTGAGGTATCATAAAACACTTTTCTTCATGATATTTACCTTGTAAATGGGTCCGCCCTCGATCTCCAAGTTTATTTTCAATAGAGAAGCTCTTTATAGCATCCATGATGGATGAAACAGTATATAATATTGTTAAGTTGTGGGTTAAATTGTGGCCTCTGTTGCCATCTATCTCGAGCTCTTTTGCTTCACTTTGATTATCTAAAGTCATCAAGTCTTTTAGAAACCTCTCTGTTTGGATTGAAATGAAAATGATGAGCTTGGCATTATAATATTCACAAAAGAAAAAATTACATTTCACATCATTTTGATAGTATATACCTTGCAGTCGAAGTCTTCTCCATCTTAGAAAACATGTTTCCACAGCTTTGACCCTGTGAGCATCAAATGGAAAATGTCATATACCCCATACTGCCTTCATTTTTTTTTTTCTAAGTACTTTTGTTTTGAGCATTGACTTAGGTTGAGAGTGTGTGATAAAGATGGAGGTAGATAAGTTACATCTGATGTTGTATTTGTTGCTTCAAGGAAATATCAACTCGGTTCTCATCCAAAATTATTTTTTCTACCATCTCAATTCATTTAAATAGTTTATTTAAAATTTATTCTTATTTTTGAGATGCAAAGTTTTTTGATTAAGTTTTTGTATTTTTTTTTGTATTTTTTGTTTTTACGTGTTTTTGGTATCTTGATTCGTATTTTCTGCTAGACATGTCTATTGTCAATTGGACATGTACAAGTATGGCACAACACGGCATGGCACGGCATGTCACAACCCTAATTACGACATGAGTGTAATATATTAGGGTTACAGTACCTATATTTTTATTTATGAATTGATCGGACCATTTATATACCTATTTGAGATCCTCATTTTCGATCTCTTGCACTTGTTTCTCGAGTATTTTTGGTGTTTTAATGTGTTTTATAAGCTTGTGTAGGTTCTTATTCCCTAAAATAAGGTGTTGATCTTAATTGAAGATATTTGGAGGCTAAAAGTGCTGAAATTGTGAAGGCTTTTGCTGAACGTCCAACTTATGGAAGCCATAACTCCCTCCTCATTTTGAACTGCACATATTTTCATAAAGCCCCGGATATCTAGTTTCCGGAAAACTTTAGGTTCGTGATTCCAAGCTCTCTAGAGGAAGTTATGCCCGTTTTAGTAAATGGTACATAGTGCAAAATTTTCAACCAAACAACTACCATAAAACGGCGGCCATGGTGGCCGAACACAACCGCCATTAATTCAACTCCATAAGGTCAATTTTTGGCCAAATTTAAGGGGGAAATCTTGTCCTTTCACCCCAAATTCGTGCCCTAACCTTCCCACTCTATAAATACACATTCTTCCTCTTCTCTTCCACAACTCTTCACACCACACACCAACTCATCTTCATCTTCTTCATTTTCTTCACAACAAAAGAGAGAGAGAGAGAGAGAGGAGCTTCAAGGGCTCCATGGAGGGTTTTCCTCCATGGATGCCTCACCACCATCACCTTATACACTTCTAACACCCATCTTTGGTGGAGATTCAAAGGAGAAAGGAGGGCTCTGATGTCAATTTTGAGCCAAGCACACAACTATGGAGATCAACACATTTTGGAGGGGCTCTCCACTTGGGTTTTCTCTTATATCTCTTTTCCTTTGTATTTCTTTATCTTTATATGTAATCCCTCACTTGGGAATATTTGTAAACCTACGCTTGTGTTATTTATGTATGATTGTTCCTATATTCATTTGGGTCTTGTTCCATTCTTTGCTATAATTAAGAACTAATCTCTTATTGTGACTTCATGTGTATGGATGGTTGGAAATTGATATATATATATATATATATTCATGAATGAAATTAGGCGTAGTATAACTTAATTTAGGAATAGTTTAATTAAACATCCTATGATTGTATGTATGTTGATCGATGATTTGAAATCCCATGTTTGGAATGATTTGAGTGAGTGAGAATTAGGGTTGTGCCTTTAGAAGGGCTTTTCGGGTATGATCTTGGCTATTAGCTTTAAAGATCAGGAGAAACTTGTTTTATACGGGGTTTGCTAGAATAGGTTTTGGTTCTATGTTCTTGTGATTAATTGGACTTTGGTTATTGTTCACTCTATGGGCTATAGGTGAGTCATGGTTGAAGATACAATTGCTTATTTCCTCTTTTGGTTTTCCCATATTCATTAGATTTAACGTTGCTGCCTTATTTTCCATGTTAATATTAAGGCTCAATTTAGCATGTTCTTGTAGAACAGTTCACATATGTTGGTTGTGGTTTAGTATTTGAAGGGCTTTCAACACACTCTTCAACCCTTAGCTTAAATGAATGGATACCCTAAGTTGGATTGTGGCGAGAATGAACCCTTGATTTGAATTGAATGTGCTTAATGCTTAACAATAAACTAGATGTGCATTTGTGTTTGGTAAACTTATGTACCTTGTGTGATCATTATCTTACATCTCTCCAATCCACATTTATTTTTGTAACTTAGGGTGTCTTGCCTTAACTTAATTTAGGAGTAGAGTAATTTAGAAAGGCAAGCACCCGGTTACATTTATATCCTTAGTTTTAGGTTATTTTAGGTTATTTTCATTTCCATTCTCTCACACACATTACACTGCATACACTTCACACACATCATTCTCACTATCTCCATGTTCCTATTTACATGCTTTCAATAAACTCTAAAACTTGAGATGGTTGACAAATAACACTTTTCTGCGGAACGATACCCTTGCTTGTTGCTGTATTAGTCTCTTGACTCGTGCACTTGCGAGGTAAAAATAAAAAGAACAAACTTTTGACATACACAAACAACATCTTTCATCAATCAATGCGCAATTTATTTTATATTAAAATTTGGAATTTTACATTATTTTAACATATTTTAGTTACATCATTTTCATTGTTTGGGTCTTAATTTTTGTTGTGGCCTTAGACAACTACCTCTTAAAGCACTAGTCGGTCCTGTGTATGTGGATAGAAGCTGCAAACTTCACACCTATATATTGAAAGACAAACTTAATTTCATTGTTTTTACTTACTATATGCCAACGATTCTATTTGTATTTGCTTCGGATTGAGTAGTGAAAATTCTTTCCATACCGAAATTAGATTTCTTGGGGTTCATGTTTTCGTCAAGTAATATATTGCTACTTTCAAGTCTTTATGGATTATTCTTAATCTTGAGTACTTGTGTAGTAGGTAAAGTAGTCCATGCACTATCCTTTCAATGATGTCATGACTTTTCTTCCGATCTAACATCTACCTTTTATATTGGTCTGTTAATTTAAACAAAAAAAAAAAAAAAAAAAAAAAAAAAAAAAAAACAAAACAAAACAAAACAATACAATGGTGAAAAACATATAATACAAATATATAAATTACAGAAGTGTCCATACTGAAATAGAAACATGGGCAGTTGGTAGAAGTGAAGAAGAGCTGACCAAAGATATATGAGTCCAACTTCTTATTTGGCATGTACTCGTAGACTAACATTTTCTCTTCCCCATGAATGCAGAATCCCAGGAGCCGTACAAGATTCGTCGTGTGTTGTAATTTCGCTATTAATATAAGCTCATCCTTAAAACTCCACAAGCCGTTGTCCTGATCTTCTTGATAACTCTTTATTGCTATCTTTTGCCCGTTAGGCCATTTACCCTTAAATAATTATTCACGAGTTATCGATAGATATTGGAAATGAGCTTTGATTATGGAAACATTTTGATGTATCCTAAAACAATTTTCTTCGTGATATTTGCCTTGTAAACGGGTCCAAAACCGCCATCTCCAAGTTTATTTTCAATAGAGGAGCTCTTTGTAGCATCTATAACTGATGAAACAATATATACTGTTAAATTATGGCCTCTGTTGCCATCAATCTCGAGCTCTTTTGCTTCAGTTGGATTATCTAAAGTCATCAAGTCCTTTAGAAACTTCTGTTTGGTTTGAAATGAAAATGATGAGTTTGGCATTCAATAAAATCATAATATTCACAAACGAAAAAATTTCATGTCATATCATTTTGATAGTATATACCTTGCAGTCGAAGTCTTCTCCATCTCAGAAACGCCAGAATACCCAATGGTATTACAAATAATGTGGCTGCTACAGCAACTAAAATCCGTATCCACAGCTTCGACCCTGCAAGCATCAAATGGAAAATGTCATATACCCCATATCGCCTTCATTTGTTTTCCTCCAATTGTTTTGAGCACTAACTTAAGTTGTGTGTGAAAATGATGAAGGTAGATAAGTTACATCTGATAAATTGTTGTATTTGTTGTTGCTTCAGGGAAATATCAATTCAGTTCTCATAAAAAAATTATTTATTCCACCATCTCAGACTATTGTAAAATGCAACTCTAGGAAATAATGTTCAATGTTCCTAGAGCTGTTTAAAGACTAATATCAATAAGAGGCCTAAAAATTATCCGTTAGTGTTAACGTTTTTAAGCACAGCAATAAGAAATCTATATAGAATTCTGTAAAATGTAATAATGTAGTGGAGGCACAGCATTTAAAATCCATATCCACATGCAGAATTCAGGTTTCTAGCATCTCAAACTATTGTAAAAAATAACTCTAGGAAATAATGTTCAATGCTTCTACAGCTTTTCAATGACTCGTATTAAAAAGAGTCCCAACAATTATCCATAAGTGTTACAATTTTAAGCTCAACAATAAGAAATCAATACAGAATTCATTTAAATGTAGTAATAATATAGAGGAGAGATGGGGCTTTACGTGATTGTACTGGTAAGATATTGGGGCTGTTTTCTATTCACATTGGTGTTATGGATGCTTTAGCTGCTGAAGTGCAAGACATTCTTAAGGCTTGTGAGCTGTGTGTTGCTACGTCAGAACTTAGAACGAAAACCATTGTCATTGTGAGTGATTCGAAAATGGCGGTCTCTTGGGTGGATGGCAACAGTAGAGTAAATGAGGGTTGTGATCAAGTTATTACCAAGATTCAAAGGCTAATGGGAATGTTAGGCAACACTTCGGTGGTGTTTGATCCTAGGTCTTCTAACAGGTTGTGACGCAGAACGGAAGTAAAAGATTTAACAGCGTAAACCCTAAGTTCTCACAATCTGGAATCCACCAGCAAATTCAATTGAAACCAAAATAATAATATTATTCAATGCCTCGAAACTGATAACAAAAAGCCTTAAATAGACTCAAGAAACCCTAAAATAAGCAAAAAGACTAAAATATCCTCAAACTAAACCAAAACGGAAAACAAATAAAAACACTAAAAACTTCGGCTGCCCGACAATCTAACTTAAACAGCTCCGTTGAGGATGCAAATGACGTCAACCGGGGAAGCCCAGTTGCCCTGCTATGGAGCTCTGAAAACCCTTTCCGAAAACATATTATAATAGGAAATCTGATAACCGAGCTAAAAGTTATGCCCGTTTCTTCGGAGCACCCCTTTTGGATAGTTTTCTGTCCATCTCTTCTTCAAAATCTAACGCCAACTGTCCTACATCAGTCCCTCCCACCTGTGAAGAACTCGACCTCGAGTTATAATCTGGATAAAGCGGAACATCCTCACGAAACTCATATAGGTCAGCTACATTGAAAGTTCGGGATATGTTCATATCAGCAGGCAAGTTAATCACATAGGCATTATTGTTGATCTTCTTGATCACCTTGTACGGTCCATACTTCCTTGGTTTCAACTTGTTATAGGTACCAACTGGAAACCTCTCTTTGCGCAAGAACACCATAACCTGTTCTCCCTCAGCAAACAATTTCTCACGCCTTTTAACATCTGCTGCAGCCTTATACTTCGCATTCTTCTCCTCCAACCGCGCCTTCACTTCAGCCTGAACATCACGAACCCGCTCTGCCATAGTCTCAGCAGCAACACTCATACCGGTGACCTTGGGAAGCTTTGCCAAGTCCAACGCATGCTTAGGAGGTTGCCGATACACTAAAGCGAAGGGAGATTTACCTGTAGCAGTGTGAACAGCATTGTTGTATGCAAACTCATCTTGTGCCAGCGCCACGTCCCACTGTTTTGGCTTGTCTCCACAGATGCTCCGAATTAAATTGCCCAATGTTCGGTTTAAGTTCTCCGTCTGTCCATCAGTCTGTGGATGTGCAGTGCTACTGAATTTCAGAGTAGTATCCATCCGCCACCACAATGTAACCCAGAAATGGCTAAGAAATTTCGAGTCCCTGTCAGATGTGATAGACTGGGGAACACCATGCAACCGAACCACCTCCCGAAAGAACAGCTGTGCCACATGTGATGCATCATATGTCTTTCGACAAGGTATAAAATGCCCCATCTTCGAGAACCTGTCAACCACAACAAACACGGAGTCGACCCCACGTTGAGTTCGTGGAAGACCCAAAACGAAGTCCATTGCTAAATCCTCCCATATGGCATTCGGAATAGGTAGTGGCATGTAGAGGCCCGTATTTTGAGCCTGTCCCTTAGAAGTTTGACAGACGTAACACTTGCGAACAAAGTTACCGACGTCGCGTTTCAACTGAGGCCAATAATATCGTTCGGCCACCCCACTGATAGTTTTGTCACGCCCTAAGTGACCACCCAAACCTCCCCCGTGCAACTCTCGAATCAGTTTCTCTCTCAGGGAGCTCCGCGGGATGCACAACTGATTGCCACAGAACAGATAGCCTTCGCTCATATGAAACTCTCCGTCAGTCTGTTTCAGAACACACTTTTCCCATATCTCTCCGAAGTCCTCATCATCAGAATACAATTCTTTCAGAAACTCAAACCCAATAATCTCTTGTTGCATAGTAACCAATAAGCTTGCACGTCGACTTAGCGCGTCTACCACCTTATTTAGAACCCCAGACTTGTGCTTCAGAACAAACGAAAATTTCTGCAAGTAAGTTGCCCACCGAGCATGCATATTACTTAAGCTTCTCTGGCTGTTCAGATACTTCAGAGCTTGATGATCAGTGTAAAGAATAAACTCGCGCTGAATTAAGTAATGCTCCCAATTCTTTAAAGCACGAATAATTGCGTAGAATTCCTGATCATAGGTACTCCACTTTCGTCGCGCATCACTCAGCTTTTCACTAAAAAACGCCACTGGTTTCTTCTCTTGTGTCAGCACTGCTCCAATCCCAACCCCACTAGCATCACATTCCACTTCGAATAACTTCTCAAAACTGGGTAGAGCAAGAACAGGAGTGGTGCACAGTTTTTCTTTGATGACTGCGAAGGCTGTTTCGGCTGCCTCACTCCACTGAAACTTCCCTTTTTTTAAACACTCTGTGATGGGAGCCTCAATACTGCTAAAATCCCTCACAAATCGACGATAAAACGTCGCCAAACCATGAAAACTCCTCACTTCCCCAACCGTCTTCGGTGTAGGCCAATCTCGAATGGCTTTAACCTTTTCTTCATCAACCAAAATCCCTTCTGAACTGACCACGTACCCAAGGAATAGTAACTGCTCCGTCATCCAACTGCATTTTTTAAAGTTGATAAACAATTGATTTTTAGACAATACCTCTAATACAGCTCGTAGATGCTCCATGTGGTCTTCCTCACTCCGGCTGTAAATCAATATATCGTCGAAGTAAACGACTACATATTTTCCAATGAAAGGCCGTAATACCTGGTTCATAAGCCGCATAAAAGTGCTTGGCGCATTGGAAATTCCGAAAGGCATCACCAACCACTCGTACAGTCCATCCTTAGTTTTGAAGGCTGTCTTCCATTCATCCCCAGGCTTGACCCGAATCTGATGGTACCCACTTCTCAGGTCGATTTTGGAGAATAATTTCGACCCCTCCAGCATATCTAGCATGTCATCTAATTTCGGAATAGGGAAGCTATACCTGACAGTTATCTTGTTGATCGCGCGACTATCAACGCACATCCTCCAACTGCCATCTTTCTTCGGAACAAGTAATGTGGGAACTGCACATGGACTCATGCTCTCTCGAATAAACCCCTTCTTCATTAACTCATCCACTTTTCCCTGTAAAATTTGATTCTCTTTGAGACTCATCCTATAGTGTGGTAAATTCGGTAAGCTTGATCCCGGAACTAAGTCAATCTGGTGCTGAATGTCTCTCAATGGTGGAAGGTCATCTGGTAAGTCTTCTGACACCAAATCACTGAATTCGGTCAGTAAGGTCTGCACCTTCTCGGGTACTGCAACTCTCTGCTCTTCTTTGCTTTCAATCACCAAAGCTCGCACAATTACAACATGTACCTCCTGTGCCTCCTTAATCTCAGCTTCCAATTCAGTTACGGACGTGATTAAAGTGACCAAAGACTGCTCATCTATCGTGGCCTTAGTTGAGCTTCCGACTGAAACCTGTTTCGGAACCATTGCGATCCTCCTGCCACCCCAATTGAAAATACAAATATTATCACGACCTCTGTAGATTATATCCACATCAAACTGCCATGGACGCCCCAGTAGTATGTGTCCAGCATCCATGTCGACTACATCGCATGCCACCTCTTCCCGGTAGTACTGCCCAATCGAAATAGGAACTTTGCACACCTCTGTCACATTCGCCTTAGGTCCCTTTTGAATCCAACCAATCGCATAAGGCCTGGGATGCTTCTCTGCATGCAGTTTCAGATGTTCTACCAATTTTCTGGACACAAAATTCTCACAACTCCCACTGTCGACAATCACGTCACAAACCTTTCCCTGTACACTGCAACAAGTCTTGAAAATACTGTTTCGTTGCGATAAGCCCTCCAATTTCGTGGCACACATGACTCGCTGAATCACACAGTTTACCGGCTCCCCTTGTTCCTCTGCAATTTCTGCTCCTTCCAAGAACTCGTTCATGTTCCCATCATCTTCAAAATTCTCTTCCTCTTCCTCTTCCTCTTCAGCATCCACGAAATTCACCGGTTTTCGGGATGGGCATTCATTCCATCGGTGTCCCGGTTGGCCGCACCTGTAACACTTCATACTACCTGGTCTACTGTACGGGTTTGGCGCCACTCGTGGGATTTCTTTCGTAACTGCTGTTGCTGCTGCCGGACGAGACCCACCAAAATTATTACTCGGACCCGAACCCCTTTGAACCTGATCTGCAGTAGTTTTAGCTTGGCCATGTCCATCACTTGGTGAAAATCTACTCCTATTTGCAGCTGCGTTGGACAACTCACCCATGTCCTTCTTGTATTGAGTATAACGATTGGGTGATTTCTCCATTAACTCCGCTTTCAAAGCCATGTTATGCGCCTCATCTACTGTCCACACGACTTGCAGCCCAATCTTGTCTCGAATGGTTGACTTTAAACCCCCCAAATATCTCGAAACCTGTTGTCCCTCAGTCTCATTAAGGTTGTTACGAACTGAAAGTCTGGACCACTCCTCAGTATAATCCGCAACGGTTTTGTTACCCTGCACGCAATTCTGATAACTCTGAAAAATAAATTGCTCATAGTCAGGAGGTAAAAACCTGCTCATCATAAGCTGTTTCATTCGTCTCCAGGATCGTATAGGAACCTTGCCTTGTCGCCGTCTATCCATCTGTAATTTCTCCCACCAAACAGCAGCCCCGCTTCTCAACTTGTACGCTACCAATTTGACTTGACGTTCTTCCGTCACCTCAGTAAACTTGAAGAATCTCTCGACCTCCGAAATCCAATCCAGGAACTCTTCAATCTGTAGTTTCCCATGGAACAGAGGTATGTCTGCGCGGATCCGATAATCAGGTTGATTTCGGTTCAGTTGACGAACTCCTTGGTAACCCACGAAATCCTCTTCAGAATCTTCATCACTGAAATCTTCATGCTGCGCATGTCTTGCGGATCTAGGCGGACGTCTACCTTCAGGGCGGTCAAGGGCCAATCCCTCGACTCCATCTCTGTTGGCAGGGGCAGGAACGGGAGCAGGAACTTGGCCCGTAGGGTTGTTAGGGGTAGGCAGTCGCTCCATCAGTTGACGAACCATAGCCTCCAACTTCTCCATCGACTGTCGCTGCTCATCAATCGCCGCCCACACATCGGCATCCCTACGACCAGCGTCGCTAGGGTTAACTCTTCCGGCTTCGTTGTTGACCATTGTATAAGGCAAGTCCTTATGCTTTGATACCACTTGACGCAGAATGGAAGTAAAGGATTTACCAGCGTAAACCCTAAGTTCTCACAATCTGGAATCCACCAGCAAATTCAATTGAAACCAAAATAATAATATTATTCAATGCCTCGAAACTGATAACAAAAAACCTTAAATAGACTCGAGAAACCCTAAAATAAGCAAAAAGACTAAAATATCCTCAAACTAAACCAAAACGGAAAACAAATAAAAACACTAAAAACTTCGGCTGCCCGACAACCTAACTTAAACAGCTCCGTTGAGGATGCAAATGACGTCAACCGGGGAAACCCGGTTGCCCTGCTATAGAGCTCTGAAAACCCTTTCCGAAAACATATTATAATAGGAAATCTGACAACCGAGCTAAAAGTTATGCCCGTTTCTTCGGAGCACCCCTTTTGGACAGTTTTTTGTCCATCTCTTCTTCAAAATCTAACGCCAACTGTCCTACATCAGGTTGGCAGACAATTTGGCTAAGAAAGGATCGGGAAGGCAAGGGGATTTTCAGGTGTGGGAGTTTTTTTAGCTTTCGCGCTGTCGGGGTGGCTTGGGGTCTTTCGGTTGTTGGTTTTTGGGTTGTTTGTTGCTCTGCTTTTTCTTGTTGGTTTCTTGGTCTTGGTCTATGTCCTGTTTTGCTCTGCTGTTGTTGTGCGTGGTTCTCTGTTGAGTGCCCTCGGTTCTGTTGTTGTGCCCCTTGTTGTTCTCTTGTGGTTTTTGGCTTGCACCTTTTAATAAATCTGGCTGTTCAAAAAAAAAAATATAGAGGAGAGACATACCAGGAGAGCCTGGATGAATAATGTAGTATAACGATTCTGACATCCCATTCCAAGCTTCTTCAAGAGGTCCATACCAAAATGTGCATCCAGTACCGTTAGGATTCAACCTAGTTGCAGTTCCAACACATGTACATTTTTTCCAGCAGATGTCCTTGCAATCACATAAGCTTACACTTGCATTGTCATAAAATAAGTTATCAACTGAACCGGGAAAATAACCTCTTTCTTGCGGAAAGTTTTCACCACGTACGAGTCCTGCATTTTGGCCCTTCCCATCTCTTACTACCGGAACTTATATTATTCCATCACACACATCAGAAATTAAAATCCCTCTGCTACTTATTTGATCCCCCATGGTTCCATCGCAGTCCAACCACAACCATGTGACATTTATCCAATTCTTTCGAGCGTATTTATCCAATGGCTATCCAGAAAAGATTGTCTGGATTTGTATAATCATTATAATATTCCCAAGTAGCTGTAGCTGGACATGGAATCACCATTGCTACTAGGATTATAGAACCTTAAATTGAAGTGCCAATTCCTGGAAACAAGAGAAGCAGAAGAATTAAGTACATCTCCTTGGTTTAAAATATTCCCAAGTAGCTCTATGTCTTCTGCTGCATGAGAGGTCCAAAGGCAGCTGGAAATGAACCAAAAGATTTTGTAGATACTTGTGCTTTCGTTAGCCATTGCTGAGCTGATAATACAAGATGGAGATAATTGATTTAATGTATAAATGATCATTCTGTTTTGGATTTCAATTTGTCTTTTAATTCTATTACACAAGAAATGGTCTTAACAATTGAAATTATAGTTCCAGAAATAACAAAGATTATTAATAATTTTGTATCGGATGATGCAGCATCTTTATTGAAATTTCTATTCCTTTATCCTTGGAAAAGTCTCATTGAAATGGTCTTTGCCTAAATGGTTTGAAAATTCTCATCATCTTAATATCTCAATTCTCAAACAACACCAGGTCTCATGAATACCTGTGCGACACCAAGATCGCATTGTCTTGTCCATAGTCCAGTATACTGTTGCTCTGTGAGAGAGCGCATCTTTTACACTCACGGATTTTCTTGTTTGTGTGCCCAATTTACCCGTGTTTATGATGAATTGGGCCCACTGTCTTGATTAGTAGACCAAGTGGTGGTTTCAGGTCAATTCTTTTGTCTTAAAAATATCTATAATCGGTGATAATCTATGGTTTATTTAATCAAATCATAAACATTAATAAACTTAAGTGTAGGTGGCAGAGGTTGCTTTCAAGCTAATGAAAACAGTTCCTCTGCCTTTGATGGAAACACCCTGAACACGTGTGATTATTAGGAGGAGAAAGATGAGAGCTTTACAATTATGAAACTTGAACAAATTCTTGTCAATGGTGGACACTGGATAAGGGCACAAGGCCATAGACACCTGTAAAGAAAAGAGAATGGCTTTGAAAACCTGGACCCCATAATAATTCCACAACAATTTTTAAAGTTGTTTTTGTGTGTAAAGTAGATGGTTATGCTCCAAAACAAGCAGAGGTAATTGATTTATATTTGATCATTTTGTTTTAGATTTCACATCATTTTGAATTTCATTTCTTGTTTCATTTTTAAAGTCCCTTTTGTTACACAGGAAATGTCAAACAATTAAAAAGTATAGTTTTAAAAAATTACATAATAATTGGTATTAGAGTCCGTAAAATACATGAACTATATGGTATGATTGGAATTTCTTTAGCCAATAGTTGACTGAAGGTTCTATGATATCACAGTATGTCTACTTGGAAGCTGTATGTCTAATCCTACGCGGCTGCAACTGTATTCACATCAGAGACATGATCACAATTCCATACGGTTATCATGCATCCATCACGGAGATGGTTAAGTTATTTCTTGATTGATTCTGCGTCGTGCTCTCGCTGATCAAATTGTCATCAAGAAACCTTCTTCTGGTACTGGAGAATGCAGGTTGTTTTGGCATTGGCAAATGAACAGCTTCACTTGTCAACATAGAAATCACAACTGATATGTTGGGCCTGTTCGATGGATTGTCTTCCACGCAAAGCAAAGCCACGTTAATGCATCTCAAAACTTGTTCTTTAGAACTTGAACCGCGTAAGCTAGGATGCACTAGCTTTATGATATGTGACAATTCTAGTATGCCTAGTCCATGTGAGCCATGCATGGTGACATGCAAGTGATTGACTGGATTTGGTTATTAGATTACCTATTTGAATTAGAATTAGCTTGGGAGGAATAAATTAGCTAGGAGTCTTGAGAAGGCTTATCGGTTTTTACACAACTGATGCTTATCTCTTCTTTTTTATTTAAATATAATTTTAGTTCTATTTTATTAAGGACTGTGGTTTGGAATCCTATTTAAGGATCTGACTAATTGAATAAAAGGCATGATTTGATTAAGCCAATTCTTCTTCTGTTCTTCTTATCTCTTCTCCCCAAATTATTTCTTATCACTTTAGCGTGTCACCTTCTTTCCATAATTGCCATGCCTGAAGAAATTGAATTTGAACATCATATAAGCACACATATGTTGGATGAATATAGTTATAAAACAGACTATGTAGCAAACTTACATATCCAATAAGGTTCAGCGGTTGATCAGCATGAAAGGAACTTCTATTCTTCCTACAGCTCAAGATTTCCAATACTAAAACTCCGAAATTGAATACATTGGATTTTTCAGAGAAAATTCCCTCCATAGCATATTCAGGAGACATATAACCACTGCATTCATACATCAAATAACAAAAATTGATAAGAAATTAAATGGATTTGTGTAAGTGTATGTGCATAGAAGCAACAAACTTCACACCTAGTGAAAGACAAAGTTAATTTCATTGTTTACTCACTATGTGCCAACAATTCTATTTGTATTTGTTTTAGATTGAGTAGTGAAAATTCTCGCCATACCGAAATCAGATATCTTGGGGTACATGTTTTCGTCGAGTAATCATTTTACTAACTTTCAAGTCTCTATGAATTATTCTTACTCTAGAGTACTTGTGTAAGTAAAGTAGTCCTTAAGCTATCCCTTCAATGATATTACAACACTTCTTCCAATCCAACCGCTCTCTTTTCGATTGGTCCGTTGATAAAAAAAAAAAAAAAAATAGTGAAAAAACTATAATACAAATATATGAATTGCAGAAGTGTCAGTATAATAGAAACATAGATAGTATGTAGAAGTGAAGAAGAGCTAACCAAAAATATATGAGTCCAAGCTTTTATTTGGCATGTACTCGTAGACTAACATTTTCTCTTCCCCATGAATGCAGAATCCCAAGAGCCGTACAAGATTCGTGTGCTGTAATTTCGCTATTAGTATAAGCTCATTCATAAACTCCACAAGCCCTTGTCCTGATCTTCTCGATAATCTCTTTATTGCTATCTCTTGTCCGTCAGGCAATTTACCCTTAAATAATGATTCACCAATTACCGTTTGATGTTGACAATGAAACAATTTGAGATGTTCTAAAACAATTTCAATTCTTTTTCATGTTTACCTTGTAAATGGGTCCAAAACCTCCCTCTCCGAGCTTATTTTCAATAGAGAAGCTCTGTGTAGCATCCATGATGGATGAAACAGTATATACTGTTAAATTGTGGCCTTTGTTGCCATCAATCTCAAGCTCTTTTGCTTCACTTGGATTATCTAATGTCATCAAGTCCTGTAGAAACTTCTCTGTTTGGATTGAAATGAAAAAATTTGAGCTTGGCATTCAATAAATCATAACATATACAAAAGAGAAATGTCATGACATTATATGATTTTGATAATATATACCTTGTAGTCGTAGTCTTCTCCGTCTCAGAAACACAAGAATACCATATCCACAGCTTGATAGTATTACAATTAATGTGGCTTCTACAGCAATTAAAATACATATTCACAGCTTGGACCCTACATCAAATGGCAAAAGTGAATAAAGAATTCAAGTTTCTAGAATCTCAAACTATTGTAAAAATACAACTCTAAGAAATAATGTTCAATGTTTCTAGTGCTTTTTGATGACTCATATTAATAATAATAATAGGCCTAGCAATTATCCTCAAGTGTTATGTTTTAAGCTCAACAATAAGAAATCAAAACAGAATTCATTAAAATGTAGTAATAATGTAGAGGAGACACATATCAATAGGAGACCCAATAGGAGGGCCTGGACGAATAATGTAGTATAACGATTCTGTCATCCCAATAGGAGGTTCTTGATCAAGAGGTCCATACCGAAATTGGCTTCCAGTACTGTTAGGAGTCAAACTAGTTGCAGTTCCAACATATGTATACAGTTTTTCCAGCAGATGTCCTTGCAATCACTTATGCTTACACTAGCATTCAAATAAACTGACCTATCAACTGAACCGGGAAAATAACACCATTCTCTCAGGAATCACCACGACTCCTGCATTTTGGCCCATCTCTTACAACCGGAACTTATGCTGTTTCCATCACACAAATCAGGAAGTAAAACAACTCTGCTACTGCTTTGTTCCCCCATGCCTCCATCACAGGACAACATCAACCATGTGACATTTATCCAATTCGTAGGAGTGTATTGATTTTGAAGGAATTCGTATGTAAGGTACTTCCCTTCTTCGTTTGAAACTTCAATAAACTTGTGATCTGCTATTCCACCATCAAGATGAATGTTTTCAAATGTGTTGTTCTCCAATAACACCCCGGCCACTAGTCCAAGATGTTACCCCTCGCTGCCTAAGAATCAGTTGACGTTTGTCAGGGTCCCAATCCAGAGAGAAAGCTCCAGGAGCCGGTATAGAATCAGTTAACCATGATGTAAGTGACCGATTCTGACCAAGTTTCATTCCAGGCAAGAAAGAATCTGTAGGAAAATCAAAGCTTTGCCACAGAATCTGCTCTCCAGACTTCAATACAAAGTTTCCATCATCTTGCAAAATAGCAGTTACTTTGTTATTGGATTGACCGGAAAATAATTCCAAAGGAGCCTTGCCACCGTTGAATGTTATGATTAGTTTGCCAATTTCATCAATAACAAGAGCTCCTGAATTGTCTGTGATAGGCATGTCTCGACTGGCTATCCAGAAAGGCTTGCCTGGATTTGCATTATATCTGTAAAATATTCAATTCCCAAGTAGCTGTAGTTGGTGTTGGAATTGTTGGGGATAATTCCTATAAACTGATGAACACGGAATCGCTGTGCCTAATATATGCTCATAACTCATAGCAAATAATAACGTCAATAAGCAAAAAAATAGATGAGAGAGAATAAAACAATCACAACACAAGATATACGTGGAAAACCCAAAACGGGTACAAAACCACGGGCCGTCAGGGCGATAGAGAAAGTTCCACTATATGATAAATTGTTACAACCATATACTCCAGGATTCTCTCTCACACCTAACTCAAACCACACTCACAAGATCCTCACCAAGAACCCCGCAATATCCCTAGGTCTCCCCTAAATATCACCCACGGATGTCATACTTGATCCACTGATATTTCATTGGATCCCTCCCCGAGTATTCCCTTGAGTCTCCCCGGATCTCACTCACACTCTCTGATGTTAAGATAAAAGGAAATCCTACTCCTAAACATACAAGACTTACTTGTTCCACATAAATACTATTTCTTTTTATGACAAGTCTTCTTGTAGGGAGTAAATCTTTTTCCTTCAAGCACAAGAACTTCCAGAAACAAACTACTTCCTTTTCCGTTGAAGATTTCTCGTTTCACGTATGCTTATGATTGACTATGATTTGGGTCACGGTTGCGCACCCGCTTCCTAAACTGTTACAAGTCACCTTAAATTACATCGCCAAGAAAACCGCGATCAATATGTTAAAACAATCTTCAATCTTCCGTTCTTCTGGTCTTCAAACCTCCCTCAAACAACACCATTCCATCTTCCAAACATATCCCACGTCTCCAGGAAGCTCCATATCAGTTGAGTTTTGTTTGGTTCACATTTGATTCGCTTAGGAATACAAGTCAAAATCTAACAGGAATCGCCATTGCTACTAAGATTAAAGAACCTTAAAGTGAAGAGGTCATTCCTGGATACAAGAGAAGCAGAAGAATTAAGCACATCACGTTGGTTGAGTACATCTACCGCTGCAACATGAGAGGCCCAAAGGCAGCAGGAAATGAACCGGAAGATTTTGTAGATACTTGTGTTTTTGTTAGCCATTGCTGAACTGATAATACAAGATGGAGATACTCCAATACAAGCAGGGATGATTTATTTAATTTATAAATGATCATTCTGTTTTATTATTACTTCAATTTGTCTTTGAATTCTTCTACCCAGTTAGAATATTATTACAAAGAATAGTCTTGAGAAGAGGTATGGTAAGAACAGTCGCACAGGACAGCCACTCCATGAGGAGTTAACACCTGTCCTCTTGACTGTTTTTCAGCTTCTTTATAATGTTTTGTTTTACGCTTTTGACACACATTTTACAGCTAATTACATGTCAACCTATATTTCAATTTTATAACTAAAGTCATCTCTTTTCTTTTATTTTTAAATTGTCATTGGCTTCTCTCCATTTTGACACATGTCCTTTTTCTTTCATACTATTTATTCACTACTTCATTAAACTTTTATTGTTTGCAAGGCCAGGCACAACACTATTTATAATATGCTTTAATTTATTATTATTATTTTAAATGGTTAATTAGCTTTAACGATATATTTAATCACATCACAAGCTATTTAATCAATGTTCATGTGTTTTAGTTTTTGATTTATTATTTAATTGTATTGGTTAACAAGCTTTAAATTGTATATGCATAGCTTTTATTTGTTTATTATTTACAGTAAAACCTCGATAAATGAATGTTCGATAAATTAATAACCCCGCTTAAATAATAAAATCTTCTAGTCCTGACTCGGGTCTGTGTACTAGATTTATAACCTCGCTAAAATGTATAAGATAATAATTTTTTTTTTTAAAGTCCTTTAGGTCCCAACGAATATATAAATTAATAATTGATTAAATACATAAAAAATATAACAGATAAAAATTCATAATACATATATATCAATAAACTTTTAACTTAACAACTTCCTTTAAAAAAAAAAAAAAAAAACAGAACTTCTATTTTCTCAATTTAAATCTTTATAAAAATATGCATTTAAAGTCGCTTGCTTTTGTACTGAAACCAAACTCAATTCGATCCTTAATTTTTTTGCAAATCATACACCCTATTGGTATGTGTATATATATATATATATAAATTTTGTAATAAGAAGTTATTTAATGTTACTATTGCTTGAAATACCTCTTTTGCAGAAACGCTTGGTAAAAACATTACTGTCATCGAGATCATGATCATCGGTAAGCGTATTCATTACCCCTTGAATAATTTCTTCATTAGTAGGCGATTCCATCACTATATCATGTTTACTAGGTAATTCAAAAAGTGATTAACATCCATCACATTTCTATAGTGTAGACCAGAAATGACTTCACATAATCCATTGATGCCTTCGTCTTCACCAACTTATGGTTCATAAGCCATATCAGTGGCATATCTTCATTTGAACGGATCTTGCAATGTCAAAAATAATTTGCAAAGGTTGTTGTCTTCATATCAATGATCAAAGCTGCATTAATAAATTTCATAGCATTCAATATGTTAATTTTTTCGGGATTTGTTGCTCCTACCTTGTAGCCCTCCAAGATGCTAGAGTAGAAGCAACGCCGATAATGAATTTTTAGTACTCGAATAATTCCAGCATCGCATGGTTGAATCTTTGATGTTGTATTAGGAGGCAAGAAAAATAGTTCAATATTTGTCAAACCTTCGATAACCTTTAATATGTAAGTACTTATTAACTTCTATGTACTTATGTATCTTAGTTGAAAATATGTATAATACATGTACAAGTAAAAACTTAAAACTTAAAACAAAAAAAAGTAGTAAAAACATAAAACTCCTTTTTAAATTAATAAATATTAATTTATCGATAAATTAATAAATTATTCATTTATCGATAAATTAATAAATTATTCATTTATCGATAAATAAATAACCCCTCTAAAATAATAATTTTCCCCGGTCCCAACAGTATTATTTTATAGGGATTTTACTTTATTTAGAAAGAACAAATTAAAAATTGTACAAACTCTGAATCTATCAATGAAAATATATGCTTGGTGATTGATAAAGAAATTTTTTTTTTGTCATTGATAGTGTTTTATTTTTATTTTTTTTTTTATATAGAAATAACACAATAATTCAGGAATTAGGTCTTAGGATTATGCTCAATAGTAAGAGTGTAATATTGTATTTGACAATCTTGTCGTATTAATAAAATGATTTCTGTTTTAACAAAATCTAATAGCATTTATAATTATAATTATAAATAGTAAGAGTGTGGATTTTGAAAGGTGTGGTTTACAGCGTGATGCTGGTATCTTTGTAACAGGTTATTAGGGAGGGGTTTATTCGGTACTTTTTGGACAAGTTGATTTGGTTTGGTTTGTATGCTGTGTAATGGCCATTGTTGGTCTGTTTTAATAAAGTGGCAGTTTCAAAAAAAAAAAAAATAATAATTATAATTGCCAAAGTAAATAATCATAAGGTCAAAAGACTTAAGAAAAGAAGAATTGTTTGTACATCTGAATATGTATGAGGTAGACACAATTTTTTAGTTAGTCTTGAATAATGTTCACAACTTAAGTTAAAGGTTGAGCACATTTATCTTGTTAAAGTTGTAGAATTCTTTTGCTAGCATTTAAGTGGGATCAAATGTGTTATGATGGGTCTGAAATCATTGAAGGGTATTAGAGTAAAAGAATCTAGTGCACTGGGTGCATTGAACTGGATCACAATGAAATACTTTATCTAGAATCGTCAGTAGATAAAAGTCTTTTCATTATCAGGACAATCGGAGAGTCTATCTTAATCCTAAGATAAATGATGGACTTATGGTTACAAGTGTTATCATTTGAGCTATCAATGAGTACGATTATATAGCATAGTCTATCATCGATAGTTTGGTGGTATTCATTTGCTGATCGATAAAGGACTTCATTTATAGATATGGACATCGTGGCTCCATTTATTAAATGTAAGTAGAATATCATCATATGGATGTTTTAAGGTTTTGGATATTAAATCTTAACGTTGAGTTTTCAATAGTGACTATTGAAAGATGACTTCTGGACAAGTCATAATATATATCCAAGTTCAAAGTGTGGTCATATTAGTAAATATGGTAACTTGGAGAGCTATAGGCGGTCTATGAGCTCTTGGCGATTACTGATATTCTTCACAAAGATTAACTATCTCCTATAAGATTGTCTAGGGTATGAATGAGTATCATTTACTTATTCCATCTTTATTTAAGAGTGCAATTTTAGTTTTTTAGTGGAATGAACTAAAATCAATAAGTTGAACCTAAGTGAATCATTTGTTGATTGTGATTGGGTTATGTCTATTAAAGCTTAAATTTAGATAAGCCCGCCAAGATCTCCAATCAACACAGACTTGCATGAATCACTTGATATATTTTACCGTACTAATTATGGGTCCATCTAGAATTGTATTAAGGCATGTTGACTTGTTTCTTTTAGTAAAAATGGGTCTAATTCACATGTGAGCCTTTTAATTAAAGGTCCAATGGATTTAATAAAATGAAAAATAATATATGGGCCCATCTTTGTGTATGGGGCAGCAAGGCTTAGATAAAAGTCTAATGTATTATTTTATTTTATTATTTGATTAAATGGAAATTAATTAATTGATTGATTGATTATTTAATTAAGAATCAAAATCTTTTTCTGACTAGGAAATATGTTTCTTAGAGTTATACTATTGGTAGTAGTATATTAAATATAAAAGACTTTATTTGGTAAGTAGATAAATAAGAGATTTATTTATCTAGTCAAATAAGGAAGTCTTTTATATAGTCACAAATACACTAAAAAATTGGATTAGGGTTTGAATTCTAGAAGATTGATTGAACCCTTTTGTGGAAACAAAAATCCTTTTTTGTAGAGGATTTTGGTCACCACCTCGTAAGCACAAGATAGAATTCGGCCAACCCTAAATATTTTTGGGCAAGGAATTCGGTCCCTGTATATTATAAGGGATAGAATTGGCCACCCTCTAGGTCTTGGACTTGAGAGTTATTTCTTTTGCTAGAGAAAAATAAAATCCATCTCTTAGACTAGTGTGATAATTTTGGCCAAGAGGAATAGAGAGAAAAGTTTGTTCTTATTTCGATAGTGCACTAATAACTTTTACATCAAAAGGTTTTGTGCACAATTTCGAATAAGGTTCACGCGAGTTTCGATCTAACGATTGTAAATTCAAAAGTGACCGGAACATTCTTTTTAATCTCTTGGAACTTACTGTGACTAACGAAAAAGAAAAAGAAAAAGTTTTGTTAATCCATCCTCAAGTACACAATTCAAAGAGAAGAGAGACCACGCTCCTAGGTGATTCACGTTCGTGATTGGATTGGAAGATCTTGCGGATTACCATTGACGCAACATCAATCAGATCACGTGACAATGGTATGATATCTTTAATATTATATGTTAATTAATTAGAGGGTTATGGTTCAAAATATGGAAAAATTTTAAACTATACTAAACTCTTTTTTCACTTCCGCCGCGTGTATTTTTCCCTATATTAGGGATGGGATATATTATAACCCATAACCTCATGGTGTAGATGTAAGGAGTAAGTCACTGGGTCAACCTCATGTTGAGGTCATTGATAGTGTTTCTGCACAAGTTTAATGTGGATTATGTTATTGTATAAAGTTACTGATAATATATATATATATATATTATGAGGAAAGGTTAATGCAAAATATAATTATTATCGACAAGAAGAATTTATTTTTTTAGAGATGGATCTTTTAAAACAAATTTAATTAGAACAGAGAAACAGATGAAAATTTAACTTTAATATATGACAAATTTAATAAATATTTATACGGTCAACATGAGGAGTGGAACTGTGGAAGGCAGCCACGGCAATGGAGAGAAGCCAAATGGTAATTTTGAAAATAAAATAAAAGAGTTGATTTTATTTATAAAATTGAAATATGGGTTGATAAGTAATTAACTCTACTCGTCTTGCTAATTCAAATCATAGTTTAAAATATCTTACAGCACATTATTTGATTTCAATAAGTTCTGACATACTTCTGAGCATCATTCGGTGTTGAAATTTATTGTAATATTTCAAAATTGAAGTAACAAAACTTGGACAATTAGCTTGAAATTAAGCTGTAGTTTGAAAATAAAAAAGCACATCCATATACTTGGGCAAACAAAAGTTTTGCTTAACATTACATACATAATCTATGAATTATATCTCATTTACTTTTATTCCATCTAGAACATATCAATTATGTCTTGGAATATCCCTTCTTTCTTGGATTTTTCTCTCCCTTTGTCCTTTGAATAATCTCATTGACCTCTTTTCTTTCTATGTTTATAGTTTGAAGACTCTCATCTTAGTATCTTAATTTTAAATAACATGTTTAAAAGAGAATATTCCTTTCAGATTCCATCTCAAAATTTTTTTAACTCCAACCACACTCTCTATACTTATATCTATCACTATCTCTATTTCTATTTATATCTTCAAATAATTTATGTTTTCAATATTAATTTTTACTTTCTTCAATAAATTATTTTTATATAATTTGATTCTTCGACTAGATTTTAACAAATATTATTTTAATAACATTTTTAATTACTTGTAAATTTTTCATGTGGGATTACTTTTTAATATAAATTACTTTTTTCATGCAGGATCACTAATTCTTCTTCTTTAATATAACTAATTTTTAATAACTAAATTTTAACAAATATTATTTTAATATAAATTACTTTTTTCGTACATAATCACTAATTCCAACCGGTTGAAATCAATGTAAATTTTCTTACATTAATTCCAACCGGTTGGAATTAACGATCCCGTACGAAAAATTATTGAGAAAAACACTCGCAATTCCCAAATTCAAGGTGGATCATTTTTAGGTGAATATGAAAGTCATTTGAACAACCTTCCAAAATATTAATAAGTTATTGTAATTTTTTTTTTGAAAGTCAATGTAATTTTCATTTGGAAGTTTAATGTTTATATTTTATTGCTAACTTATAATAATTAATATGAAAATAATATAAAGTATGGTAAGAAACTAAGAATAAGTAAATTTTGATAAATAAAAAATTATTAAATAAAAATATTATTATTAAATATTTAATATTAGTCTCATTTTAAAGATCTAAATGAGACATAATCAAAACACATGATAAACAATTGTTCAATTAAGACGACCACTAGAATAGGTGAAAGAAGAAATTTTTTCTTCTCCTAGGGTTTCTCTAAAACCCTAGTGTAGAAGTAGGGGGGTTCGTTGCTGGTCTTGTTGGCCGTTGCCTTTTGGTTCCGTTTTTTAGTGTCTTAGTTTTGAGAATACTTGTCTTTCTGTTATTCTAAGGATCCTGAGGAGATTTCTCGGCTGTGTGTATCGTTTTCAAGGATTAGTAAAGAGGAGAAACTTTGGTGTGTCAAGGAGAATCTGGAGGAATCGGCAAGGAAAAAACTGGACCTTTGTCTAATGGGTAGAATCCTTTCTACTAAACATATTAACAGAGAAACTTTTAGGTTAGTGATTACTAAAATCTGGTAGACGAGGCTTGATGTGGAAGTGGTGCAAGAAAATACGTTTCTGTTTTATTTTCGGAACCAAGGGGATCGTCTTCGAATCCTTGCGAGGGGTCCGTGGAGTTTTGACAATAGCCTGTTGGTATTAAGGAAACCGGAGGGGATGGGGAGTATGGCTAATATGTCTTTTAATCATGCAGAATTTTGGATCCAAATTCATAATGCACCATTACTCTGCATGACGAAAGAGATGGGTGAGTTTTTAGGTCGACTTCTTGGGGACTTGGTGGATATTGATGTTGGCTCGACAGGTGAGTGTTTTGGGAAGTTTATGCGGATGAGAGTGGCGATTGACATTTGGAAACCTTTGAAACGTTTTTTACGTGTTGATTTGGCGGATGATGGGAAAGAATCTTTGCTGTTACTTCGGTATGAACGATTGCTAGAATTTTGTTTTCATTGTGGCTTAATAGGACATTCTTTTAGGGAGTGTCCATCGGGGAGGAGGGAGAATTCCTTGAATTCGGAGTTGGAGTTTGAGTTCGGGCATTGGTTACGTGCGTCCAGTCCTTTGGGTTAGGTGAGAACTTTTGGGAATGATAGTTTGAAAGGGAACTCTTTAGACTCTTGGAGTAGTGGGAATGACAAAAAAGGGGGTGGTTTCCGTCATCAGAATGATGGTGTTTGGAGGGAGCGTGGGCAGAGGGACTCCAGCTGGAAGTTGGTGTCGGACGGCCAATGTCCATCGAAAGATTTAAATAACTCTCTTGAGGAGGGTTCACATGAGATAAGGAGGGAAATTGAGAATAGTGATAGGTTGGGTGGTATGGAAGGGTTGGGTTCGAAGAGGATAGTTGGTTGTGAGGAAGTAGTGATGACTAAGGATCAGGTGACAGTTTCACGGATTGATAAGGGAAAAGAAAAGGTTGGGACATTAGATAGCGAGGGACAGAGTGGGAATGAGGCGGACCTTATGGTGGCTGGGGGCGATTTGCATGATACTAGTGTGGTTTTCGAATTTGGAGTGCACAGAAAGAAACAAATGGTAACAGGAGTTGTGCAATAGCAGGAGCTGCATGGCGGGAAGGGGGTAGGAGGTAGTGATGGGCCTTCTGGTGGGGGAGTTGGAAAACCTGGAAGGAAAGGGAAATGGAAGCGTTGGGCCAGGGAAGGGGGGCTGCGTACCATAACCTCGAACGAGGAGGGACTAGTTATGAAAAGAAGGGGTGCTGTTGATGTTTGTGTGGAATTACAGGACAGGCAGAAGAGGCAGAATGTTAATTCTGAATGTGTTTTTTTGTTAGAAGAGATATCAGCGAGTCAGGTTGAGGCCCTGGCTTACCGAAAGCAATGAAAATCTTATTTTTGAACGCTTGGGGCTTGGGAGGAGACCGAACGTTCCCGGTCTTACAGTCTCTACTGCGGGATCATCGTCCGGAAATTATTTTTTTGATGGAAACTTTGTGTGAGCATAATTTTTTGGAAGTTCTTCCTGTGCGATTGGGTTTTGAAACTAAGCTAGTGGTGGATCGGGTGGGTAATAGCGGGGGTTTGTGTCTATTTTGGAATGGTGATTTGGATATTTCTCTTTTGTCGTATTCGAGGTTTCATATTGATACAATTGTCTCCTCTCATAATGACAAAAGGTTGCGGTTAATAGGGTTTTATGGGAACCCTATTTCAACTCAGAGAATTCATGGGTGGACTTTGCTTCGTAGGTTGTCTGGTATGTCATCAATGCATTGGCTTGTTGGTGGTGATTTTAACGAGATTTTGTGTCTCTCGGAGAAGGTGGGAGGGAATAGGCGTCAAGAGTTTCTTATGGCGAATTTTCGAAATGCTTTGGTGGAGTGTGGTTTATGTGATCTGGGTTTTGTAGGACCAAAATTTACTTGGAGTAACCGTCGTGAGGGGTCTAAGTTTGTTCATGAAAGGTTGGATCATTGTGTTGGTAATGGGGAGTGGAGGAGGGTTTTTCCGGTTTTTTCGGTCACTCATTTGGAGTACTGGAAATCGGATCATCGACCGATTCTTCTGGATTTTTCGGACAGGGTGAGTATTGCTAGGGGGAAGGGTCGTTTTCATTATGAATTGTGTTGGGCGGATTAGGAGGAGTGTTCCCAATTGGTGCGTGATTCTTGAAGCAGCTTTTCGAATGGTGATGTTTCGTGTATGGTGGTGGGAAAATTAAATGTGTGCGCTAATAATCTGCAGGTATGGAACAAAAAAAAACAGGTGGAATATGAGAAAGGGAATCGTGTTGAAGAAGAGAGAATTGGCTCGGTTGGGCAATAGGGAGGGACCGGTGGAGTGGAAAGTTATTAAAAGAACTGAGGATGAACTAGATAAGCTGCTGCATTGTGAAGAGGTGTTTTGGAGGCAAAGATCTAGAGTTAATTGGTTGAGAGAGGGGGACGCTAATACTAAATTTTTCCATGCAAAGGCTGCAGCTAGGAAGCAAAGAAATCACCTCCATGGGTTGTATTCTGATGCGGGTGAATGGAAGGATTCGAATAAGCAGATGGAAAATATTATTCAGAACTATTTTTCCACTCTTTTCACTAGTTTTAATCCTTTACGTGAGCAATTAGAGAGTGTTATGGGCAGTGTATGCTCAAGTATTTCGGTGCAGCAGAGAACTTTTTTGGATGCTGATTTTTCGCCTGAAGAAGTGAAGAGTGCTTTATTTCAAATGAATCATTCAAAGGCTCCGGGAGCGGATGGGTTTCTGGCTGATTTTTACCAGAAATTTTGGGATGTGGGGGGGGGGGGGGGGGGGATTTCACTAATCTTTGTTTGGAATGTCTTAATCAGGGGAAGTCGGTGGATTTTTTGAACCATACTCTTATTTGTTTGATTCCGAAGGTTCGAAAGGTTGAGAGGATGTTAGAGATTAGACCGATTAGTTTGTGTAATGTGCTTTACAAGTGTGTCTCAAAGGTTTTGGCGAATAGACTGCGAGTGGTTTTGGATAGTGTGATTAGTGAGACGCAGAGTGCTTTTGTGCCAGGTAGGATTATTACGGATAACACTATGGTTGGTTTTGAGTGTATGTATGCTTTGAAGAATAAAGCAAAGGGGAAGAAGGGCTTTATGTCTCTCAAACTGGACATGTCAAAGGCATATGATAGAGTGGAGTGGTTGTTTTTGGAGGGTATGATGCGGAAGATGAGGATTTCGGAGTCCTGGATTTCAAAAATTATGGGTTGTGTTTCGTCTGTTAATTATTCGTTCATTCTAAATGGTGACATCAAGGGTTCGATTAAGCCTTCTCGGGGCATGCGTCAGGGGGATCCCCTATCTCCGTACCTCTTTCTTGTTTGCGCTGAAGGATTATCTAGTTTAATTTCAAAGTCGGAAAAAGATGGAACTTTTATGGGTTTTCGGTGTAGCCAGTTGGGTCCAAAAGTTACACACCTATTTTTTGCAGATGATAGCCTATTATTTACTCGGGCATCAGAGGAGGAGTGTGAGAATATCAAATGTATGTTGAATGTTTATTCACTGGCTTCCGGATAAGTTATTAACTTTGAAAAGTCTGCTGTTTGCTTTAGTAAGTCTATTCCGGAAGGGGAGAGAAGGAGATTGGCTAGTGTTTTGGGTATGTCGCTAGTGGAGTCGCATAATAGGTATTTGGGTCTCCCGTGTTTATCGAATAGAAGTAAACGTACTATGTTTGAGGATGTTAAGATGAAGGTGTGGAATAAACTGAATTGTTGGCGAAATCGTTTTTTCTCGGCTGGTGGGAGGGAAGTTCTCATTAAAGCTGTGATTCAAGCTTTGCCGGTTTATTCTATGAATTTATTCCGGTTGCATGTGGCTCTCATTGATGAGCTTCATCGCTTGTGCGCTAGATTCTGGTGGGGTGGGGTTGATGTAAAACGAAAGTTACATTGGTGTTCGTGGGATAAATTGTGTAGGAATAAATTTTCCCGTGGGCTTGGATTCCGTGATCTTGGTGCTTTTAACAAAGCTATGTTGGCTAAGCAATGTTGGCGTCTTCTTAAGTTTCCAGAGTCTCTAGCTGCGAGAGTTTTAAGGGGTTGTTATTTTCCGGGTATGTCTCTTTTGGATGCAGAGAAAGGGCAGCTGAGTTCTTTCCTTTGGAAGAGCCTTGAATGGGGCCGTGAGTTGATTGAGGTGGGTTCGAGGTGGAGGGTTGGGCATGGTAGGACTATTCGTATTTATGAAGACGAGGGTCTCTACTTTTAGGGTGCACTCTCCGCTGGTGTTGGGGGGTTGGGCTACTGTTGACTATTTAAAATTGTCTAATGGTGCTTGGAATGCTGACTTAATTCGCCAAAGTTTTTTTACAGGAGGAAGCTACTGCAATTTTGAGCCTGCCTCCTTGTGGCTTTCCTTGCAATGATAGCTTAGTTTGGCACTTCCATAATTCTGGTGAGTACACTGTTCGTAGTGGTTATTGGGCTGAGATGTCTTTCCGTTTGGCGGGTAATCCAGGTGGTTCGGGGCTTAGTTCGGCTGAGTCTTGGTGGAAGTTTCTTTGGAGGCTCAATTTACCTCTGAAGGTTAAGCTTTTCATGTGGAAGGCATGCCATAATTGGATTCTTACTCATGTCAATCTTGCGAATCATGGTATTCAGCTTAATACGGTTTGTCCTCTCTGTTTGAATTCTAATGAAACAACTCTTCATGCTCTTTGGTTTTGTGACAATCTGAGGAGTATCAGACTTGATAGCTGTCTTCGTGGTGGTGGAGATAGGAAGATTTTAGAGGAGGCTTCTTTCCTTGATTTCGTTTTATTTTGTAGAAGCATTGTTGATAGTTTGGAGTTTGAAAGGTTGTGTGTCCTCTGGTGGCGTATCTGGTTCAGACGAAATAAGTTTGTGCACTCTATGGCAGTGCTTTCTGATGGGGAGGTTTTGGGCTGGACGTCTGGTTTTCTGGATGATTTTCGTGCTGCTGCTGCTGCTATTGTAACAAGGAGAGCTAAGGGAGTGATGATACGAGAGCCTCCAAAGTGGAAGCCGCCGGATAAGGGAATGTTTAAGATTAATACGGATGCGGCGTTAAATATCAATGATTCTCGGGCTGGTATTGGGGTTGTTATTCGAGATCCCCAGGGCTGTGTAATGGCGTCCCTTTGTCAGAGCTTGGATGGGTGTCCCCAACCTCAGATTGTGGAAGCTATGGCCATGCTTAAGGGGATTTGGTTGGCAGCCAGTTATGGTCTTGTGCCTGCTTCGTTAGAGTCGGATGCCCTTGGGATCGTGGAGATGGTTGGCGCGAAAGAGTCTCCTCCGGCTGATGTAGGCGTTGTTGTTAATGATATCTTGTGTTTGCTTCAACTGGTGAATGTCTCTTTTATTTCTTTTGTCCCTAGGATTGCTAATAGTGTTGCTCATGCTTTAGCAAAATTGGCGCTTCAGCATGAATGTGAGTTTATTTGGTTGGAGGATTGTCCTCTTAGTGTGGAAAACTTGGTGTTGGGCGATTGCCCTGATCAGTTGTAGCTGTTTCCTTTTGTTTTAATGAAATGTTTTTCTTCAAAAAAAAAAAAAAAAAAAAGATCTAAATGAGACATTTTAATAGTATATTTTCATGATGATAAAAGTTATAAATTAAAAATCATTATATATTAATTGAATTTAATTAAAAAGTTAATTATGGAGAGGGAGTAAAAATGGAATAAATAAAGTTAAAAAGTGGATTTAGAGTTTCAAATTTGGTACTCTAAATTTAGAGTACCAAACAATGAAACACTAAATTTTTTTATTGGGAATAGAAAATTAGAGTACCATTAGAGCTTATAGTACTCTATTTTAGAGTTTATATACTCTAAAATAGAGTATGATTGGAGATTATCTAACAATTCAAATCATAGTTTAAGATATCTTGCCGCGCATTATTTGATTTCAATAAATTCCGACATGCCTTTGAGCACCATTCGGTGCTAGAATTTTTTTATTTTTTATTTTTAGAAGGAGATATCATTAAACCAAAGGAAAGGAACTACATCAAGTTCGGGCAATCGCTCAACACAATTGGAGCCACACTAGGCAGACACTCCTCCATCCAAAAGATATCATTCTCAATTGTCAAAGCCAAGCTTGGCAAGACAATGGACAACCATATATTGGCTTTCCTAGTAACAAAACTAATCTTACAATTAGGATAATCAAGAAGTTGAAGCTTAATATCCTAGACAACCGTATTGTTAGAATTTATTGTAATATTTCAAAAATGAAATAAAAAAACTAGGGATGGCAATGTAGCGAGTTCGGAGCGGGGTGGCTCTCCCTGCACCTCACCCCATTTATTTTTTGAAAACTCATCCCCTCATAAAGCCCCTCAATAGATGGAGCGAGACAGGGCAGGGTGGGTTATACTTTCCCCATCCCCATCCCTATCCAATTTACCCCATTTAACCCATTTATCTAAATTATTTATTAAAATCTTGTCAAAAAAATTATTTACTAAAATAATAAATGCATATCCCAATGAATATGATCTAATATATAAAGTAATTCCAAAAAAGTATTGAAAATCATCTCATAAATATAAATCTCAAAACTAAACAAATAAATTCAATTATTTTAAATCATAAACATTAAACTAAATAATAAATTAAATAAATATTATATTTTAAGAGGGGCGAGGCAGGGCGGGAATTATAAAACCCATCGATATATCCCCGCCCCATACCCATTGCGGGTTTTATTATCTATCCCCATCCCCGCTCCATCCTCACCAAATGGAAACCCATCCCCACACCATAAGTGCGGGTCCCCACGGGTTATGTTGCCATCCCTAAAAAAAACTTGGACAATTAGCTTGAAATTAAACTATAGTTTGAAAATAAAAAAGCACATCCATATACTTGGGCAAAAAAAAGTTTTGCTTAATTTATAATTTATAAATGATCATTCTGTTTTATACTTCAATTTGTCTTAGAATCTTCTACCCAGTTAGAATCTTTCAATTTGAGTAAATGTTTAGACTGTAAAATAATTTTTGGATAGCATAACATCACTGTTAAAATAATTCTGATATAAAACACTGTATTACCAGGACAGGTGAGATTCATATGAAAGAAGACCAATTCCACGTTTCAAAAATGTGTTGATGTAAGCAGATGAAGAAAAAAACTTAATTTTGACAATTATCCATAGTAGTTAAAGACCGACTAATTGTGCACATTCATAACTGATAAACATTCAATCAAGACTTGGCTATAGTTTCAATATCTTCTTCAAGTATAGCGGAAAAAAGACGTTCAATGAATTTCCCATCTATAAATAGACTTGCTTTGCCTTGCAACATTTCTCACCCCTCACCAACGCAACAATACTTGCATAATACACAGCTTAATCACAATGAAAGGTGTTCAGTTTCTTGTGGCTTTTGTTGTCTTGGCTTTGGCTTCCTCATTAGCCTCTGCCTCTGACCCTAGTCCTCTTCAGGACTTCTGTGTAGCCATTGATGACTACAAGAATGGTGGTATGTGCTCTACTCTTTCTATATATTAATAATTCTCTAGTGGTCCTGATTTGTTTAGTAACGTTACAGATATATGTAATAAATATTTAGGTTTGTAACTAGCTATGTAAGAAAACAAAGGTTCTCAATTTTATTTTTTTAAGTTTGCCTCTCTACACTATAAAAGAACTAATATTTAACTCCTATAACAAATATTTACTTCCTCCGTGCAGTGTTTGTGAATGGGAAGTTCTGCAAGGACCCAAAGCTTGCCTCAGCAGGCGACTTCTTTTTTTCAGGGCTCAACATTCCCAAAGACACATCAAATCCCATTGGCTCCAACGTGACACAAGTAAACGTAGCCCAAATTCCAGGACTCAACACTCTCGGTGTATCCTTAGCCCGTATTGACTATGCACCATACGGCCAAAACCCGCCCCATACTCACCCTCGAGCCAGCGAGATCCTATTTGTCCAGGAAGGCACTCTCTACGTTGGTTTTGTGACATCCAACCGTGAGAACAAACTCTTCACCAAAGTCCTAAACAAGGGAGATGTGTTTGTGTTCCCAATTGGGCTCATTCACTTCCAATTCAATATTGGAAAAACCAATGCAGTTGCCTTTGCTGCTCTGAGCAGCCAAAACCCTGGTGTCATCACCATCGCCAACGCCGTTTTCGGGTCGGATCCTCCCATTAATCCTGATGTTCTGGCTAAAGCCTTCCAATTGGATCAGAATGTGGTGAAATCTCTTCAGGCCAAGTTCTGGTGGGACAACAATTAGAGAAATAATTATTAATATGTGAAATGTTGCAGTAGCATCTCGTTTGAATTATAATGTTTCAGATCTTCTATAGTTCTGATAAAATTATAAATTTATAATGTAATAAAGAGGGTTGTGTAACCTCAGTCAAAATATATATGCATGTCTTTTATGATGTTGTGGTTAATTTGTGTCTGATTATTTTGTCTCTTCTTTTACTCTCTCCATCACTGCTGAAAAACAATATTTCCATGAAATCTAAATTTTAAGATGAGTCAGCTTGTTCTTGGACAGCCACTCCATGAAGAGTTAAGAGCATCTCCAATGCAAGCGTGGCTTGTGAAAAAAAAAAAAAAAAAACATGTCACGTAGGATAAATAGACGTTATGTTAATAATCGCGTCTCCAATGCAGCCGTGCATATTCAACCTCAAGCTGACGTGGCAAAAAAAAATTAGACATTGTTAACATGACCGTCCACTTTCAAACAGTCTGTTGCATAGCTATTTTTTAGGTTGACTCAGCAAACATTTAAAACTGATAGTAATTTTTTCATATATTTTTTGTAAGAAAATAAAATAAAAAATAAAATAGGAAAAAAAGATGGACAAGTCATTAAAAAATTGTGTTTTAGACATAAGCATTGGAGACCAAATTTTGAGTTGATTGTCTATCAAGTCTATTTTTATGTCACATAGGAAGCAAGTTTCTTGACATTGTTGTCATGTCAACAATTATTGGTATGCAAGCCACTTTTGCATTGGAGATGCTCTAACACCTGTCGTCTTGACTGTTTTTCAGCTTCTTTATAATGTTTTGTTTTACGCTTTTGACACACATTTTACAGCTAATTACATGTCAACCTATATTTCAATTTTATAACTAAAGCCAACTCTTTTCTTTTATTTTTAAATTGTCATTGGCTTCTCTTCATTTTTTACACATGTCCATTTTCTTTCACACTATTTTATTTACTACTCCACAACACTGTTTAAAAAAACCGAAAAAAAAAGCCTATCAAGTGCTTTGATTTATATATATATATTTATATATAGCGAGTGTTGACGGTGAATTCTGGATTACCACGTTTCAACAATTATATTTAATTAAATAAGTAGAGAGAGAATGTAAATCAATGCACGTGAGACCAATTTTATGTGGAAAACCCTTGAATGGGAAAAAACCACGGCACCTCTGAGGGCAAAGAAATAACACTATCGATTATTATAATTTTACACACTCAGATCTCTTATACAATTGCTTTTTTCTCTCAAATTCTGAACCCCTTCCATGTGGAATACATGGTTCTATTTATACTGGACTAACTAGGGTTTCTCCTTGCCTATTCCGTGTTGGTAGCGGAATCCCTATTTCGGTTGCATAAGGAATCCGGTGTGTGGTGATTTGATTAGGATTTGTTTCCTGTTTGAAGTGTGATACATCCTTGTACCTTGTATTTTGCTGAACTCCTAGCGGCAGTAGGTATACTGATTTAAGGATGTTTTTTGGCCTCGCAGATTTCAGTTGAGTAAGTTTATTCGGCGAACACAGTTCTATCTTTTAAGTCGGCTTTTTCTGACAAGCATGTTTCTGATTTTGACTGACCTAGATGTCGTGGCTGGCTGGTGCGTCATACGGTCAGCGTTTCCCTTTGTTGACTGGTCAAAGGATGACGTGGTTATATTTATATCCGTTTTTCCTGCATACTTTGCTGACGTGTCTTTTGATCGAATATATACATACAACAATACCTTTATGAATACTTCGAGTCGAACAAATGACTGGATCTTCTTTGTTTCTACGAGCAGTATTCATATTTACACTTGGGTCTTCGTTCTTACTGAGCTAGTTCTTAGAAGATTTTTATCTCCCTCCTTCTTTTTTTTTTTTTTTTTTTTTGCAAACTTCCTGTTAGTTTGTCATGTAACGTTAAGTTTTTGTTTTGTAGTGAGTGATTTTGATGTTGTCTGAGACAAGCAAGCTCAAGCAGTTAAAAATTCTGAAGCTGCTAGCCAAAGGCATGCTGCTGGGCTGGCTAAGGAGGGAGTTTCTCCTCCAGACGGTGATGATTCTTAAGGTAGTAAGGATGCTGGAGATGACCCTGTTCGTGGCGTGGAGCCTGATCAATCTTAGGGTGGCGAAGTTGCCCTAAAACCTACCCCTAGCAGAAAAGGGAAAGAGAAGGTTGGGGTTTCCGAGGTAAATGAAGAGATTCCTGTTTTCGATGCCCACGTGCTGGAGACCCCTGAGGATCCTACCTGCGATTTAAACCCTAGAGCTGGCAGAGGGAAACGCCAAGCTGAGAGCACTCTCGATCATGCTGCTCGCCCAACAAAGCGGGCTTCGAAGGTGGTCTAATATGTGCTTTCGTCAGATGAGGAAGGAAATGGCGAACCTGTGCACGCTGAGGTTCCTTCGACTGGTGGAGTTGGTTCGGGGGTTCCTACTGGAGAGGAACAAGTTATAGATTCAACTCCTCATTTAGAGAAAATTGGTGACCAAGGTACTTCATTTCCTTCACCTGGTCTATCTGTTCCTTCGGCGAGCACTGGTGCGCAGAATGTTAATACTTTGACTGCCAGGTCTGGACCTTCAGCCCCTTCAACGAGCGTTGGGGGTCAAGATGCTAATGCTCTAGTTGGTAAATCTGGGCATTCAAGTCCTTCAGCAAATGTTGGGGGTCAAGATACTGTAGCTCCAGCTGATGTCCTCAGATAGTCTGCTCCTTCTGTAGTTCCAGAGAGTACCTGTGAAATACCCCTAGTGACTTCGGGTGATCCGGGCGAAGCGTCCGGTTTTGTTTCTTTATCAGATTTTTCCTCCACTGAAATTTTATCTTATTTGATAAATAATGATGTTTACATTGGCAAAGGTTGGGAGCATATGAAGAGCAAATCATACAATAAAAAGATGGAATTCTTCTTCAATTGTCAGTCCTTGGTAAGTTATTTTTTTCCTTAGTCTTTCTACTGTTCAGTTATGCTTTTCGTTCTTTAACTTAGTGTCTTATCCAGATGATGTCCGAGATGGCGAACAATTACATGTGTGGGAATACGGTCTCAGCAACAAATAGGTGTCTACAGGATCAAGTTTCCCATGTGGTGGCTGACAAGCTTTTCGCCGAGGAGTCTCATGTCCAGCAACTTGCCCAATTGAGGGAATCTGCTGATGGGTTTCTGGCCGCTCGAATAGCCATTGAAGAGAAGTTATCTATGACTGAGGAAAAACTCAAGTTGTTGAAAGAGCAGCTTTCCGAGAGCCAGGACTCACTCGCAGCTCGCACGGAAGAGGAGAGGTTGGTTGAAGAAGCCAGAAAGAGAGCTGAGCGAGAATCTGAGGATCTGGGGAATCAAGCAGCTTTAAGGGAAGCTATTTTTGACAACTTAAAGTCTGAACTGGAGGCCCAGCCCGTAGATCGATTCAAGAGGTCTCCAGCGTATGATGCGCTCCTCCTCAGTGAGTTTGAGCGGGGTATGCGGAGTCAAAGTTCTTCGCCATGAAGGACCATTCAAATGAAAAGGCTCTGAAGCATTTTGATAAATCCCTCAAGTTGCATATGGACAGTGCTGTGGGCTCGATCAAGGAACAGATACAGCGGTGGAAAGCTCACTGTCACTATACACGGACTGAACCTCATCTGATGCATCTCGAAGTCCCCACAAAGCGTGCTTTCAGCACCTACTATTCTGGTCGGAAGGGGAGTCTTACCAGTTCCGGTGATGAGCCTAGTTTGGGCCCCGTTTTTAGCCGTGATTATGGGCCTTTTATGGCCGAAGGGGATGAAGAGATTGTTTAGCCATCAAAGGAAGAGATAGATGATGAAGAGGATGAAGGGGATGTTCCTCTAATGAGCGTCTGATCTTTGCCGATGTACTAATATTTTTATTTATCCATTTTTTGTAAATGTACTATTGATGAACGTTTATATATCAGTGTTTTTCTTTGATCTCTTCTTGTGTTTGATTCCCTTCAACTTATCGTTGCTGAATTTTGTTCATAAGTTTACTTGTTATTCTCCTTTGTTCAGCTGCCATTGCTGAGTTTCTGGCTCAAGCTTAATGTCTATTATCACTTAGCTATTATCGCTTAGTTTCTGTTTTGCCCAGTGCTTGTCAGGATGTGTCCGACCATACACCAGTTTTTTTTTTAAGCATACTGTTGGGACGTCTCCCTCTTTTGCTAACTGCTTTGGTGCTAGTTTGTTCGACCACAGCGCTTCTTTTCAGGGTGTGTTTTTAAGCACTATTTGCTAAATGCCTTTTATGCATTTTGAGGGGTTATGCTTTACTGATGATGGTGAGTGCCATCTTTATAGCATCTTTTCTAGCTCAGGCTATTGTGACATGTTTGTTCTCAGCCTGCTGTGATGGGGGGTACCCCTTTTTTTGCCTTTCCTTAGTGCTGTTGAGTTTAAAAACTCATTGTTATGCACCGGCGAACAAATTGTTATGGCTAATTGTGGTATGATTCAACGAGGACATGAACTTTAGTAATAAATTACTCTTTATTGAATATCTCCTGTAATCTTGACATCAGAAAAGAAAAAATACTATAAAAAAAATGGATATGACTCGATTTTATCTGCAACCTCTTTGTTACCAAGCTCAAGAGCTTGCATCATTTGATTAAAAAAGAAAGAACGTTGAGCAGGATCCATAAAAACTCACCATAAGTGTGTCCGAAAATAGGAGGTATGGTAGATCTGAAGAAGTTGCACCCCAAACAAACGAGAAGAAGAAACACCAGAATCCCGATACACACGGAATGAAGAGTTTACAAAACCTAAAAAATATCAAGAAATCACAATGGAGGAAGAAGAAGAGACAGAACGAATAACTTAAGAGCAAAGAAAAAAATGATAGCTAGCAAAACGGTTTTTGCCTTAAAAGGAGAAAAAATTCAAATTTCGAAAAAATAAATGGACGACATTGATAGAACGAACCACCTGTGTAAAGGGCAGTGATGAAAACGTCCACCAGATAACGACCACGTGGCGGTGGGAGATACCCAACAGGCGCGCTGTCGTTTCACCGCATCACATTAAGCCCAAACGTTTGAAATCTTGTGGCTAGGAATGAAAGCTTCTTGTGGAAGCATCAAACACTAAAACCAAGGTGCACATTTTGAAAAAAAAAAAAAAAAAAAAAAAAGGGAGAGAGGAGGGAGATAAAAATCTTCTAAGAACTAGCTCAGCAAGAACGAAGACCCAAGTGTAAATATGAATACTGCTCACAGAAACAAAGAAGATCTAGTCATTTGTTCGACTCGAAGTATTCATGGGGGTATTGTTGTATGTATATATTCGATCAAAAGACACATTAGCAAAGCATGCAGGAAAAACGGATATAAATATAACCACGTCATCCTTTGACCAGTCAACGAAGGGAAACGCTGACCGTATGACGCGCCAGCCAGCCACGTCATCTAGGTCAGTCAAAATCAGAAACATGCTCGCCAGAACAAGCCGACCTAGAAGATAGAACTGTGTTCGCCGAATAAACTTACTCAACTGAAATCTACGAGGCTAAAAAGCATCCTTAAATCAGTATACCTACTGCTGCTAGGAGTTCAGCAAAATACAAGGTACAAGGATGTATCACACTTCAAACAGGAAACAAATCCTAATCAAATCACCACACCAGATTCCTTATGCAACCGAAATAGGGATTTCGCTACCAACACGGAATAGGCAAGGAGAAACCATAGTTAGTCTAGTATTAATAGAACCATGTATTCCACATGGAAGGGGTTCAGAATTTGAGAGAAAAAAAGCAATTGTATGAGAGATCTGAGTGTGTAAAATTACGATAATCGATAGTGTTATTTCTCTGCCCTCAGGGGCGCCGTGGTTTTTTCCCATTCAAGGGTTTTCCATGTAAAATTGGTCTCACGTGCATTGATTTACATCCTCCCTACTTATTTAATTAAATATAATTGTTGAAAGGTAGTAATCCAGAATTCGTCGTCAACAGGGCGTCATACGGTCAGCATTTTCCTTTGTTGACTGGTCAAAGGATGACGTGGTTATATTTATATCTGTTTTTCCTACATGCTTTGCTAACGTGTCTTTTGATCGAATATATACATACAACAGTGAGTCTTTCATAAAGGATCCCTTACTTTAATTTCGGTAAGGACCATCATGAAATCACATCGATTTGAATGGATTTTGATCTGAAGTGTTTTATGGATGATAAGTTCATTGAAATTTACTTATGCATAAAATTTGAGAATTTTTCAAGCATTAAAACTATTGTTTTTCTTGAATTTCCTATATTTCACTTATTTTTCTAATGCCTGCATATTTAAAAAAATCGGTAAAAATAGTTTAAGTACTTGAAAAAAAAAAATTAAATTTTATTCATAGGTGAATTTCAATGAACGTATCATCCACAAAAAAATTCAAATCAAATTTCATTCAAATTGATTTGATTTTATAGTAGTCCTTACCGAAATTAAAATGTTATGTTATGTACCTATAAAGAACCTCTAAGACTCTGTTGTTATCACTCAAACAAACTGGTAAGATTCACTTACTTTGTGAAATAGCAGAAATATATAGATGTTTACCAACAACAAAAGAGATGAAGCATATACAAAAAAATAACTGCCACTACAAGGCAGGATCTGAAGCAATAAATCATTTCCAATCAATCTCTAAACTAACAAGGTTGCAAACCAGACGAATCTAAACAAGCAACAACAAGTAAATCAGAGATGAGAAGAAGAAGAATCAAAGACACAGAAGTTTATCGTGGTTCAGCTCAAATGAGCCTACATCCACGTTGAGCCTTTCCAAGAAAGGCTCTCTTCACTATATGTAAGGATTACAAGCAAGAAGAACACCAACCGAAACCTTTACACAACCCATAAATCACTCTCAGCCACCTAATCAACTATTACAATAGTAGATCAGCCTTACAAAACCCTCGATCTACAATATCTCAAGTCACAGATCACACAAACACTTACAACTCAGAATAACAGCACTAGAAACACTCTAATGCACATCAATCTTACAAGAATCACACAAGAATCACTTGGATTCACCAAGTTACAGAGATTTTAACACAAAGAGAAACCAGAGAGCTTTTCTTATCGTGAGAGAAAGAGAGCAAAAACAGAAACCCTAGAGAATGAAATCTAATCAGTTCTCTCTCCTCATTTTCTTCTTTTTATATCCCTTATCATCTGACTCAGCACCGATATCTCACTTGGCCAATCAGAGCTTGCCACGACTGAATCCTTTACGTGATCAGGTAAGAGCAACAGTAAGTGCACCGTTTGTAACAAAGTCACCAGCTGTCAACTTAGTAGTTGGTTACAACAGCTGAGAAGGTTCTGGAATGGGCTTTCGGGTCAGGCTTCGATTGGGCTTCTTGATTGGGCCTAATATGTAATGAGATGGGCTAACCCAAAACACTGCAAATTCCACCTTAGGCCATCTTCATACATATAGCAATGAGAGCTTATTCCTGCAATAAAAGGCTCAAGACACAGAAATAAAACAATCAGCCAAAATCACCTATCTTAAGCAGGTTTAAGCAATGCTTAAACTTACTATAAGATACAATTTTAGTACCCATGTCAGCTGGATTATCATCAGTGGAAATCTTTTCCATCTGAACGATACCATTAGAGACTTGGTCTCTAATAAAATGATATTTAATTTCTATGTGCTTAGTTCTCTCATGGAACATAGGATTTTTAACTAAATGCAAAACACTTTGGCTGTCAGTGAAAATAACGTCCTTTCCACCAAAAATGTTAATCTTTCTCAAGAGGCCTTGAAGCCAAATGGCTTCCTTAATTGCCTCAGTAACAACAATATATTCTGCCTCTGTAGTGGACAAGACTACAACAGACTGAAGCTGACTTTTCCAATTGACAAAACAGCCTGCAATGGTGAAGAAGTAAGAGGGTGTGGATCTCCTTTTATCTCTATCACCTGCATAATCAGAATCCACATAACCAACAAGGTGCATGACAGAATTTGAGCAATCATAGATCAGCCCCACAGAAGTGGTGGAGCTGATATATCTCAGCAGCCATTCCAATTACCCTTTCCAGGGTTGGACATTTATCTAGACAGAACACTAATGGCTTGAGCAAGGTCAGGTCTAGTACTAATCATAGAATACATGACTGACCCTACAGCATTTGAATAAGGGACAGACTCCATGAATCTACTTTCCTCAATAGATCTAGGAGATAAAGCAGCGGATAACACAAAACTAGGAGACAAAGGTATATCAACATGCTTGCAATTTTTCATGGCAAATCTATCAAAAAGTTTTAACAAGTAATTGCATTGTTTTAAACACAGTTTATTCTCAACTCTGTTTCTAGTTATTTCAATCCCTAAAATCCTTTTTGCATTACCTAAATCCTTCATATCAAATTCTGATTTAAGTTTCTTCTTTAAGTCATTTATTCTAGACATGTTCTTACTAGCTAGAAGCATATCATCAACATATAAAAGCAAATAGACAGAATGATTGATATTATCACTATCAAAGTAAAAACATGCATCATATTTACTTTTAATAAAGCCTATGCTAGTAACAAAAGTGTCAAATCTTTTATACCATTGTCTAGGGGCCTGTTTCAGCCCATATAAAGACTTTCTAAGAAGGCAAACATGTGAGGGGTTGGTCTTAGACTCAAAACCCTCCGGTTGAGACATATAGATGGTTTCATCTAAGTCTCCATGCAAAAAGGCTGTCTTAACATCTAATTGCTCCAATTCTAAATTATAGTAGCTAACTAGGGCAAGAATAATCCTTATAGTTTTGTATTTCACAACAGGGGAAAATATCTCATTGTAATCAATCCCTTCCCTTTGTGTGAACCCTTTAGCCACTAACCTAGCTTTAAACCTAATACGATCATTCTGCCCTACACCATCTTTTATCTTGTAGAGCCACCTACAAGCTATAATTTCTGTTTTTCAGGCTTTCTAACTAAGGTCCATGTCTGATTTTTCTCAAAAGAGTTCATCTCTTCTAACATAGCTTGCTGCCATTTTTGCTGGTCAATACAGCTGACAGCTTCACTGTAAGTCCTAGGTTCAGAGTTCTCCAGTTCTTGGCCAGTGCATAGCGCATATGAAATCACATCCGCATATGAAAACTTACTGTTAGGTTTGCTAATTCTCCTAACCCTATCCCTAACAAGCTCATAATCAGCTAGAGAATCTGTAATCTCTGGCTAATTCTGGCTTTCTCCCACCTAATGAGAACCATAAAAATAGGCAGCCCTATCATCCTTTTCAGGATCTAACTCCACTGTGACTGGACCATGTGGTGGGCTACCAACATCCACCTGAACTTTATTAACATCATCCTTTAAAGGATCTGGTTTATATTCAGTGTGTTGGTCCAATTCTTTACAAAGCATATTAGACTCATCAAAGATCACATCTCTGCTTATAATCACCTTAAACCCTTTTTGGTCTCTCAACCAAACTCTATAACCTTTAACTCCTAAAGGATAACCTAGGAAAACACATTTTAAGGACCTAGGTTCAAGTTTTCCTTCAGATTGGTGAGCATAGGCAGCACACCCAAACACCCTTAGGTGTTTCAGACTAGGAGGCCTCCCTGTCCAGATTTCTTCAGGGGTTTTAAGGGCTATGGCAGTGGAGGGAGACCTATTGATCAGATAGGCTGCTGTGGCAGCAGCTTCCCCCTAGAAATTTTGGCTCAAACCAGCCCCTATAAGCAGACATCTAACCTTTTCTAGAACAGTCCTATGCATTCTCTCATCCACTCCATTTTGCTGTAGAGTGTGTGTCACTGTTCTATGTCTAGTAATTCCATGTTCTTCACAAAATTTATTAAAATTTTCATTACAAAATTCTAACCCATTACCAGTTCTTAATGTTTTAAGTTTCTTAGAGGTTTGGTTTTCAACCAATCTCTTCCAAGCTTTGAAGCCCTCAAAAGCTTGATCTTTGGACTTTAAAAGATAAAGCCAAAGTTTTCTAGAGTGATCATCAATGAGGGATAAGAAATATCTATTCCCTCCATGAGTGGGGACTTTTGAGGGTCCCCAAAGATCTGAATGCACATACTCTAGAATCTGATTAGAGGTGTGTTGAGCAGCATTGAAACTGATTCTGTGCTATTTTCCAAGCACACAGTTCTCACAAAAATCAAGTTTGTTAACTTGATCTCCGTTTAGGAGATTTCTTTTGCTCAACTCTAGGACACCCCTGTCACTCATGTGGCCAAGTCTCAAATGCCAAAGATGCCCTTTGTCACTGATTTTGGAAGCTACACAAGCAACCTCATGAGTGATAGCCTCTCCCCTAAGAACATATAGCTCATTCTTCTTGTCACCTTTAAGGATAACAAGAGACCCTTTAGAGGCTTTAAGGACACCTTTTTCAGCCTTGTAAGTGTATCCCTCTTCATCTAGGGTACCTAGAGAAATCAGATTTCTCTTAAGGTTTGGCACATACCTAACATCTCTAAAGACCCTAACCATCCCATCATACATTCTAATGGCTACTGAGCCTATGTCTTCCACATTACATTGTTGATTGTTACCCATCAACACACTGCCATTATTGAGTTCTTGGAACTCAGTGAACACATCTTTCTTAGGACACATATGGAATGAGCAGCCTGAGTCTAGGATCCATTCAGAACTCCTATCCTCAGTGCTCACAACTAAAACCTCACTAGGTTCATAGGAATTAGATGCGACAGTAGCATCACCTACTGATTGAGTTTTATCTTGCAATTTTTTCTTAAACTCAAAACAGTATTTTTTAATATGCTCTTCTTTCCCACAGAAGTAGCATTTCCTAGAGCCATTTTTGTTCCTAGACTGGGATCTATGGTTAGGTGTCTTACTTCTTCCTTTAGACTTATTATTATAGTAGTTATTATTGTTTTTAACAGGCTGCCTACCTCTAACAAATAAGTTTTCCCCATTGTCTTTTCTTTCAATTTTTAATTCAAGTTTTTTAGACTTTAAGGCAGAGATACACTCTTCTAAAGATAAAGAAGACCTACCATATTTAATGGCAGCCTTAACATCCTTAAAGGAGTCGGGCAGAGAATTTAAGAGGATGATAGCCTCATTCTCATCACTCAGTTTTTCATCCTCACCAGCATTGGTCAATTCTATAGTCATTTTCTTAAAGTCATCCAAGTTTTTACCTAGGCCTTTACTAGCATCCATTTTAAAACCAAACAATCTTTCTTTCAGATAGATTTTATTAGTGAGTGATTTAGTCAAATACAAGCTTTCAAGTTTATTCCATACATCACAAGCAGTTTTCTCATCATTAACTTCTCTAAGAACATTATCAGACAAGTTTAAAATTATAGTGCCTAAGGCCATTTCAAGCATGTCATCTTTCTGTTCTACAGTTAACGTGTCAGGCAATTTTTCAGGTCCTTCAATGGCTTTGAGGATTTTCTAATGAGAAAGAAGGGCTTTCACCTTTCTTCTCCAAATGCCGAAATCCCCAAAGCCATCGAATTTATCAATTTTGAATTTCATGCTCATAACAGAATTAAGAGAGTTATTGAAATAGCAAGGATCGGAACGAGTTACCTCTTTGCAACTGCTAGCAGATTCACTGCTGGTTTCTTCTTCTTCTCTAGTTGAATCTTCAAGAGTTGAAGGCTCTTCAACTGGAGGGATCTCCTCCTTGTTGTCCGCCGTTGGTATAGATCAGGCTCTGATACCACTGTTATGTTCTGTACCTATAAAGAACCTCTAACACTCTGTTGTTATCACTCAAACAAACTGGTAAGATTCACTTACTTTGTGAAATAGCATAAATATATAGATGTTTACCAACAGCAAAAGAGATGAAGCATATACAAAAAAATAACTGCCACTACAAGGCAGGATCTGAAGCAATAAATCATTTCCAATCAATCTCTAAACTAACAAGGTTGCAAACCAGACGAATCTAAACAAGCAACAACAAGTAAATCAGAGATGAGAAGAAGAAGAATCAAAGACACAGAAGTTTATCGTGGTTCAGCTCAAATGAGCCTACATCCACGTTGAGCCTTTCCAAGAAAGGCTCTCTTCACTATATGTAAGGATTACAAGCAAGAAGAACACCAACCGAAACCTTTACACAACCCATAAATCACTCTCAGCCACCTAATCAACTATTACAATAGTAGATCAGCCTTACAAAACCCTCGATCTACAATATCTCAAGTCACAGATCACACAAACACTTACAACTCAGAATAACAGCACTAGAAACACTCTAATGCACAGCAATCTCACAAGAATCACACAAGAATCACTTGGATTCACCAAGTTACAGAGATTTTAACATAGAGAAACTAGAGAGCTTTTCTTATCGTGAGAGAAAGAGAGCAAAAACAGAAACCCTAGAGAATGAAATCTGATCAGTTCTCTCTCCTCATCATCTTCTTCTTTTTATATCCCTTATCATCTGACTCAGCACCGATATCTCACTTGGCCAATCAGAGCTTGCCACGACTGAATCCTTCACATGACCATGTAAGAGCAACAATAAGTGCACCGTTTGTAACAAAGTCACCAGCTGTCAACTTATCAGTTGGTTACAACAGCTGAGAAGGTTCTGGAATGGGCTTCCGGGTCAGGCTTCGATTGGGTTTCTTGATTGGGTCTAATATGTAAGGAGATGGGCTAACCCAAAACACTACATAAAATAAGGAATCCCTTATAAGAGACTCAATATATATATATGGTGGTTCTTTAGTAAAGACATCCTGAAATTATAAGTTAAAGATGTTCAACCACAGCCACACATTCATATTGAATGTGGGTATTTGTTAATGTGGGGTTGTGGACCCAATGTGAATATATGGCTGTGATTGGACGTCCTAAAATTATAAAATAAGAACCACCCTAATAGGAAAAAGGAATATATATATATACATAATATGCTATAATTTTTTATTAATTTTTAAATGGTTAATGAGCTTTAATGATATATTTAATCACATCACAAGCTATTTAATCAATGTTCATGTGTTTTAATTTTAGGTTTTTGATTTAGTTGTTTTGGTTAACAAGCTTTTTTTTTTTTTTTTTTTGGAACGGCAAATTTTATTAGAAAAGCTAAATAGGGTACAAAACACTACAAACCCAACATGCCGAAAGCACAAAAACCAGACCAACCTTTAGAACCACACATGCCCACAAAACTGGCCAAAAACAAAGCTCCCCACCCCAAACAACCCCAAAAGACAAACAAACAAGCTAACAACAAGCTTTAAATTGTATATATATATATATATAGCTTTTATTTGTTTATTATTTATTTAGAAATAGCAAATTAAAAATTGTACAAATTAAGAAGCTATGAATGAAAATATATGCTTGGTGGTTGATAAAGAAAAAAAATATTTGTCACTAATAGTGTTTTTTTTTTTTTTTTTTTTTTTTGAAATATTACAATAATTCGGGATTTGGAGAGGGGATATGCTCGAACCTACAACCTCATGATGTAAATGTAAGGGGTAAATCATTGAGTCAACCTCATCTTGACATCATTGATTGTTTTTATAAACAAGTTTAATGTGGATTATGTTATTGTATTAAGTTACTGATAATATATATATATATATTGAGGAAAGGTTAATGCAAAATATAATTATTAACGGATGAGGAATTTATTTAGTCAGAGGTGGATCTTTTAAAACAAATTTATTTGGAACATAGAAACCAATGAAAATTTAGCTTTAATGTAGTTGACAAATTTAATAAAATTTTATACAGCCAACATGAGGAGTGGAAGGCAGCCCCGGTAATGTAGAGAAGCCAAATGGTAATTTTGAAAATAAAAGAAAAGGGTTGATTTTATTTATAAAATTGAAATATGGGATGATATGTAATTAACTCAAAAATGTGTGTCAAAAATGTAAAACAAAATATTAAAAAAGGTTGAAAAAAAAGCCATGATTACAGATTTCAACTCTACTTGAAGTGACTGTCCAAGAATAGTCGCATGGCGACTGTTCTTATTAGCACTACTCGTCTCGACAATTCAAATAATAGTTTAAGATATTTTGTCGAACAATATTTGATTTCAATAAGTTTCGACATACCTTTGAGAAACATTCGATGTTACAATTTATTGTAATATTTCGAAAATGAAGTAACAAAACTTGGACAATTAACTTGAAATTAAATAGTAGTTTGAATATAAAAAAGCACATCCATATACTTTGGTAAAAAAAAGTTTTGCTTAACATTAAATACATAGTTGCTGGACACATAACATAATCTATGAATTATATCTCATATACTTTTATTCCATCTAGAACATATTAATTATATCTTAGAATGACACTTCTTTCTTGGATTTTTCTCTCCCTTTGTCCTTGGAATAATCTCGTTGACTTATTTTCCGTCTTTACTTATAGTTTGAAAATTCCATTTTAGTATCTTAATTTTAAACATGTTTAAAAGAGAATATTCTTCTCAGATTCCATTTCTAAATTTTTTTTAAATGGACCACACTCTCTATCCTTTAATGTGAAGAATCCGTTTCTAGAAACCAGAGAAGCTGAAGAATTAAGCATATCACCCTGCTTGAGTATGTCATCTGTTGCTGCAGCATGAGTCCAAAAGCTATAGCAAAAGAGCAAAAAGATATTGTAGATAATAGAATTGCTCTTGTAAGCCATTGACATGCTAAACATGGATGATTAATAAAAGACCAAAATTTTGAAACTGGTTGATATTATACTCCTTAATTAGAAAGCTATCATTCAAAATTTTGTTAGGCCTCCTGTATTATTAATAATATCCATTGAAATCAAAGGAGGTTGCGTACAACAGTTTACAAAGAATGAAAGTTCTGGGAAGATAAACCAATCAAAAAGGGTTGGCTTTGACTCTTAGGTTCAGGTCATTATCAAAGGACCAAACAAAGAGATAGTGATATCTATAAACGACGTTGCACAAGTTAAAATTGAGAAACAGAACAACTAAAAATTACATCAATGAAAAAAAAAAATGTAGAAAATGAGAGCTTCGAATGGTTGGTTGTTTGTGATTGGGTCCTTTGAAAATGAATGGTTGGTTGTTTGTGATTGGGTCCTTTGAAAATGAGAAGTTGCGTACAACAGTTTACAATAATGAAAGTTCTGGGAAGATAAACCAATCAAAACGTGTTAGCGACTTGGCTCTTAGGGTTCAAGGCATTATCAAGAGACCAAACAAAGAGATGGTGATATCTATAAACATTGCACAAGTTAAAATTGAGAAACATAACAACTAAAAATTACATCAACGAAAAAAAATGTAGAAAATGAGAGCTACGAATGGTTGGTTTATTGTGAAGGAGTCCCTTGAAAATGAGAAGTTGCGTACAGCAGTTTACAAGAATGAAAGTTCTGGGAAGATAAACCAGTCAAAACGTGTTATCGACTTGGCTCTTAGGGTTCAATGCATTATCAAGGGACCAAACAAAGAGATGGTGATATCTATATACATTGCACAAGTTAAAATTGAGAAACAAAACAACTAAAAATTACATCAATGAAAAAAAATGTAGAAAATGAGAGCTTTGAATAGTTGGTTGTTTGTGATTGGATCCTTTGAAAAATGAGAAGTTACATACAACAGTTTACAAGAATGAAAGTTCTGAGAAGATAAACCAATCAAAACGTGTTGGCGACCAAATTAGTTTGTAGTTGGGGTTCAAGGCATTATCCAGTGACCAAATTCACTACTACATAAATGTTTGTAGACATCACTTGCAAGATATCGGTTTTCTACTTTTCTATAACCGTTTTAAAATATAAGTTAAATATATCAATTGTTTAAAAACCGATATTTTAAAATGTAAGTCATTTTTTTTTTGAAATTCAACAAGGCATACTTTATAAAAAGGCAACGCCAAAGGACAAACAGAACCAACAGAAAAACAGTCAAACAACTGCGACAAAGGACACAACCGAACCCCTGTCGCCGGAGATTGATAGAAACCACCCAAAAAATAAAACACATCGGTTGATTTAATAACCGATATGGACGTTTTTAACTTAACACATTAGTTTTTAATTTTTTATCAGACCCGATTTCTATGTCATTAAAACACATCAGTTGATTTAATAACCGATATGGATGTCATAACTTAACACATGAGTTTCGATCAAACCTGATTTCTTAAGTAAATGTAAATCTTAACACTTCGCATTAAAAATAAACTGATTTATTTTTTTTCCTCATAATTTATTTTATTTAATTTTAAATTATCAAATATTTCAAAATTTAAAGTGTAATATTAAAATTAAAAATAATTACTTTTCATAACTTGGAACAAAAATAATTAAGAGATAATTACCCATGGTGGCCACCCATTTGGTTGGGCACTATCAAATTGACCATTAAATGAGAAATTCGGTTCAAAATAGCTATTATAGGCGAACTGTGTGACGGAAATGGTCATCCGCAACTTTATTTTCCCTAGTGACGACCCATTTGGTGGGATGCTACGTACCCTTGTCGCCACCCAATTGTGAATTAAGACCAAATTCAAAAAAATAAATAATAAAAGCTAGTTTCAAATTAAAAAAAAAAAAAATGTTTTAATAAAATCTTAAAAAATTAATTTTTTATAAAAATAAATAAATAAATAAATAAAACTTAATTTGAAAATTAAAAGCAATAATTAACAAAAAAAATGAGGTTGATGGGCAACCATTGGATGCTGAGCCTGTTAGTGTGCTCGTCAAATCTCTCAAAGGGGGGGCAAGTCTGGAGAGGTGTTTTGGTGGCAGGACTAGTTTATAATGAAAGCTTTATCCTCTGTCTTTATCGTTGCATTTTATTTGTGCCCTATTGTTTTATGAGTTTTTTTTAGCATTTCCTCTAACCTTTTTTGATCCTATTTCGCTAGAGAAGCCAATGTATCATCCGGGACTTCTGAGGATGGGCATGGCTTATGAGTGAGATTTTAAGAGGTGTTGCCCGGTTTTGACTGTGGCAAGCTTTGGCGTGCTACACTTGAGTGTTCCCCAGGTCTTGGAGCTTTGTGCTAGGGAGTGTTCCCCAGGTCTTGGAGCTTTGTGCTAGGGCGGATCCCAGTCTTTGATGTGTTAGGGCAGGTGCTAGTCTTTGTGTTATTCGGGCGTTTATCCAAAATGTTTATCCGAAATAGTTCGGACTTTACTGCACAAAATTGTGTTACTCCGGCTTTTAGCCGAAATAGTTCGGACCTTAATTTATCAAAACTAAGGTTTTGCATGTATAGTCCAGAAATTTCATGAATATCAATGTCAGGACCTAGAATTTCTTTTATGTAGAAAGAAGTTCTCTAGAAATTAAGTACAACAACTTCTAAGCTGTCAAATTAGTCATATAAACAATTATAATAACTTGATCTAAAACCAGAAGAGAGAAACATACCTGACGCGGGAGGACCTGGAATGATCATGTAGGATATAGTTCCTTCTTCCCCATTCGCAATTTCTTTTAAAGGTCCATACCAGAGTCTGCATCCAATAAAACCAAACACATTGACATCAGTAATGACAGATCTTGTTACTCCAACACATTTGCAGTCATTCCAGCATATGTCCTTGCGGTCACTAAAGCTAACTAGAGTTTCATTGAAGGAAGAATTATTAGCAAAACTGAAAAGTCAGTATTCACTTCTTTTTTGTGGAACATGTCTCCGTCCATCCTACACCTTGGCCCTTTCCATCTGACATCCAGAAACTCTGCTAGCTCTTCACTATAACAAAACAAGTATTTAACGAACAAAATGCATGTTGTTAATGTGCTCCACAACATGCATATGCATGTTATCTATTAAGGTGTTGTTGAGACATTTTTGATCTTTTACAACAAACAAAGAAAGTTATCATTCATTTAAGATAGGACAACATTTATTTGAATGTTGTGAAATTTTTATTGACATCACATGCATGTTGTCTAATGTGTTTTTTTTTTTTTTTTTTTTTTTAATAAAAGAAAATTATTTTATCCAATTGCAAAATAAATCTATAATTAAAATATAAAAAATAGAGTTTTGCACAAATAATAAAGACATGGCAATTAAATACTTCCATATTGATTTCTCAAATTGTGAATACAATTAAGTCATTGAAACTCAGACATAGATACCGTCTGAGTTTCACATAGACGTAGATACCGTCTGTTACAACAACGAAGCTTTATTTCTGTTACCAAATTGAAACCTGCTTTGCTTGAACTTGTCTCCGCGACACTTAACTCGTATTTGTGCTGCTGGAAGCTGTAGAACCTTTCAAATTTTCTTTCCTTTCATTCTTGGTCACAGTGCAGTCACGTTTATAGCTGTCCAAATAACTCGTACTAGCACCCAGATTGTTATTAGCACTTCTATCAAATTGAGTGGAACTGATGGAGGTAGAAGTTGGATCCTGCTTTACTTTTTTCTTGATCAAGCTCTTGCCCTGGAAGACTGGTTTGATTAGACGGGGACTATTGTTACCACATTTGCTCACACTACAACCAACACTGGAAGTAGAAAGAGAATACAACACTGGATGTAATTTCTGCGGCAATGTTCTACAAGCTGCAAGACGATGTCTTGCAATATCGACACCAGTTACAGAACCCGAATCACCAAAAATATCAAGTATCATACAAAGTTTAGCACCTGAACAAAAACAATTGATGGTAATAGAGAGAAACATGTCAAACAATTAGGGATCAATGGCATGGTTCATTAACTAAGTTGGCACTTAATCCAAAATTAGATATCAAATACAATTCTCCCAATTGAAGTAAAAAAGAAACCAAAATTCATTTTCTTAACAGATTTAATCAACTTTCCCATTTATATGAGTTAAACTTATAGCAAGAGGGATGACTCTTATCCAATTAATCAACTTCACTTGAAAAGCTTTGTAATAATACCTTGATCATACAAGATGCCGTTAAAAATATCAATACAAGAAAACAATGCATATGGAAAAACAAAAAGAGAGCCAGAGAGTCAAAATGGATGGATCATACACATGTTGCCGAGACATTTCACAGCAAAAGCAAGTTACAATCTTCTCTGCAGAGCCTATACCACCACATACATCACAAGGTTTGATCTGAAATATGAAAAAAATACATAGAAAAACCATAAATAAAATCATACAAACAGCTACATTTTGCCTTATATACTGAAATTAATATTTCATATCAGCTTATTGAAAATCCACTCCCACATATTCTGCAACCAAGATGATTAATTTGGTTAAATGGTTCGCAGTTCCTACTAAATGTCACCACAATTTTACGAAATGGAATTGGGCATTTCATATGACACAAGCCTCACATCACGAGCACAATTTCTATGCTCAAATTGACAAGAATCTCAACACTGTGGAACAAACGAATAAAGAAAAAACATCTACTTCATAATAATACACAATCAAATAAATGAAACAAAATGACAACTACAACACATAATCTGATTACCAATTCAATTGCATTAATATAATGTGAAAAAAGTTAACCAAAGAACAAAACAGAGAGTTAAAAAAGTGACCTTGTGAAGTAACTAATTTCTTCATCATTGGAACACCTGAATTGACAACAACAAAATTCATGAACCCTAGAAAAAAATTCATTCGACAATCACATCATCTAAAATGAAACACTTTAAACCCTAAAATACAGTAATTTCAACAAAATAAAACGAAGAGTCAGTTGTATCTATCATTCTTCTCTATCAATAACTTCGTTTTGATTTATATTGTTTTTATCTAAAACTTATAAGTAGTTTATGAATTATGATCATTTTATTAAAACAAATTATATAATCGATTTCAAAACTTATATATCTTTCTCAAAAAAAAAAGTTATATATCTCTTATATAATACAAAATAAATATTATCTCAACAAAAAAAAAAGTTATATAATTAATTTGAGTGGTGATCACTTGGAACTGGAACTGGAGTCCCAATGCATAGTGCAGATATTTTCACAGCACAGTAGATTTTTTTTAAGTCCCTAAAAACTGTTAGGCCCATATGAAGTAGAGGATCATAGTTGTGACTTGGGCCTCATGTTAAATCTTCCAAATCCAAACAAATAAAAATCAATTTTATAGATCTTTTGATCATAAAATAACAACTTTCATTCACGATGATGTTATGTTATCATAAATTAATTATTGAAAACATTCATGACATAAGTACTGTTCAAAAATTTAATATTATAATTTTCCATCTCTAATGTTGTGAAATATTAGATAATATCAACATACTAAAATTGAAAGTTGTCATTGGATCCATTCCATTTAACAACTTTCCATCTTGTATGTTGAATGTCCTTGTTACAAACATATTTTGGTGTAGTGCTTCCATCACACTCGCCATTGTATGTAGGAGAAAAAACGCCAAGACTATTATAATGGTTCAAAGTTCCATCATATTCCAAGGACAGCAATGAAACATTTGGTGTGTTCTTAAAATCAGGATCAGATCCCAATAAGCTGGTACATAAGACATTCCTCATCTTTGTTTGAATGTTCTGTAAAATTGATAGCAAATACATCTCTAGAGACGTCAAGGTTTTTAAATTGTCCGTTCTCCAATACCCCAGTAGACCATGTTGATACTGTTAGCCGAAGTTAGTTCGAGGCCCAACTAATAACCCAGTGAAGCCCAAGTTCTATGATCCATAGCTTGGTCCAACCTCTTCTCTCTACCTATCAAAAAGGTGCCGTTTGGTTTGTTATCTGATTAACTCAGATAAGGTGATGATGTTACGATTTCAATGCTGAAATGGCAAGACTTGATTGGTTGGAGTAGATTGTGAAGTTGAGTCAGATGATAAGCATATAAAATGAAAGCCATCTAGAAAGAGAAGGCATCAGATTCATTTGATAGGGTTTCACGAAATCTCTCTCTGTTTTGTCTCAACTGCTGTAGCTCTCTCCTTTGTAATCTTGGTGTTCTCAGAGTTCTTGAGTGAATCTTTTGTAGAAGTGTGTGTGTTACATGTAGAGAGTGTTTTGAGGGTTTTTATACTGTCTATGAAGAGTTAGAGCGTTTGTATCAAGTGTATTTGCGATCTGTAGAGTTGATTAGGGTTTGTGATCCTTTAGTGGTAAAGGATCAACTAAACTTGCGAGGTTTTCTGGGTTGATTTGGTTGTATCTGGTTTGTAATGACACTCATAAAGTAGAAGGGCTTCTCTGTGAGACTCAATGTGGATGTAGGCTTCTTTTAAGACGAACCATGATAAATCTGGGTGTTGTTACTTTCCTGCTTTGTATTTTCTTTTGTGCATGTTGTTCTTTACATGATCTGTGTTGTTTACTTTTTTCTTTTACTATCATTCTCTTAAATCTGGGTGTTGACAGGTTAGTTGGGTTCTTGAGTCGACCAAGAAACTGTTCCTGATGAAGCCGACGGTTCCATCCAACTTTTTTTTTAATTTTTTTTTTTTCAAATAGTTTTTGCACGTTGGGCACAACCGTCTGGTGACCGTTTGAGGCTTCCAACGGCCAAATTTTTTTTATTTTTTTTTTCTCGTCTCATTTTTTTTTCTATAAATACCCTCCCTCCCTAATTCATTTCTCCTCACACCAATTCTCTCACGATTATTCAATTGTTTATATTTATTTTATTGCAATTTTATTTTTTTAATCAATTTAAAATCATTTTCAACAATTTTTTCAAATTTATTTCCACCCATTTATTCACATTTTTTTTCTGGAGTGTTTTTACAATTCAATTTTTTTGATGGAGATGGGAATGGGAAGTGGAAACGCCCAAGGCGTTCTATTTCGATTACCGGACCGGTAAGGGTCGTATGTCGGAGCAGGTAGGGGTCGTATGTCGGAGCAGGTGCCGGTCCAACCGTTTACATTTCATTTTAACAAAATGAAATAATTATATATATATATATTTTTTCTCTATTTCCATGATCAGATGAAGTTGAGATGTGATAGCAATAGGGAAAAATAAATTGAAAGTAGATTAAGATAAATATTTTTTTGAGAAAGTGTATATTAAAAACTGGAAAAAAAAAAACAAATAAATGATTTGGGGAGAGATGGTTGTGGCGTGTGTTGAGAAGAAACAAAAATAATTTGAGAAGATTTGGGAAGACATGGATGTTGCGAGAATGATGGATGTCCAAAAGAAAAGTAATTATATATTTATATATTAGGGATTTAATTTAATTTTTTATTTTTTATACTTTACCACATGTCGGCAAATAATTGGAAAAGAAAAAGTAAAATTTGGTTTTTATAACTCTCCTATTTGACACACCACCATCTATAAGAGTCCAGGATTTTCTCCTATAAACTTGCATAAATTAAAATTGAGAAATAGAACAACTTAAAATTACATCAATGTTTATTCAAAAAAAAAAAAAAAAAAAAAAAAAAAAAAAAAATTACATCAATGAAAAAAATGTAGAAAATGAGAGTTTAGAATGGTTGGTTGTTTGTGATGGGGCCTCCCTTGAAAATAAGAGCTTCCATAAGCATAATTTATAGATGGCAGCCCACATGAAGGCAGTGGACATTGATGGCACAGTTGAGAACTGGAGGTCGGGGTCTGACACTTGCAACTACCAGTATACATATCCATAATTTGTTGTATTTCCCAAGGGTTTTTCACTTTTGCTGTTTTTTTTTTATTTTTTATTTTTTATTTTTTTTTATTTTTTAAATATTACATAAATTCTAAATATGTATCTTAGTCAAAAGAACGATCGATTGGTCGTCTTTTCCTTTTTCTCTCTCAAGGGAAAGTGTAAAAGTAGTGGGTCCACTTGGTAGAAAGTCTTCTTTGTTTGAAGCAGTGGGTTTGTTCTTGTCAGTACCTTTCTAGAATTCTCCTTTTCAGATCTAGATTTTCCAGGTTTGTTTTGAGTCCGGTCTTCCATTATGAATGCAAATGAGGTAGCTTGATTATGTGAGAATCTCTCAATCGAAGATGAGGACAACGAGATCATCCAAATTTCGGAAGAGATAGAGAAGGTTGGGGTAGAGGATGTCAACAGGTGTTTGGTGGGTAAGGTGTTGTCTGGGAAAAGGGTTAATAGAGAAGCATTCAAATCAGTCATGGAACAACTATGGAGTGCATTTGGTCAGGTGGATATCGAAGCTGTGGGAGAAAACTTGTTTATGTTTCACTTTAGTAACCTGGAAGATCGTAACCGAATCTGGCTAAGAGGCCCATGGCATTTTGATAACAGTCTAATAACTCTTGAGAAACCAGAAGGAACAGGCGATGTATCAGCTCTTGTGTTTAATAAGGCGGAGTTCTGGATTCAAATACATGATATCCCCATTTCATGTATGAATAGATGTACAACAAAGTGGCTTGCAGAGCAGATCGGCACAGTAATTGAAATTCCTAACGAATCCAGAGACTGTTGGTGCAAATTCTTGAGAGTGAGGGTTCAAATCGATCTTTCAAAACCCTTGAAAAGGTGGCTTAGGCTTAAATTGAGCAAATCAGATAACGTGGTAAGGGTGAATTTAAAATACGAAAGACTCCCGGAATTTTACTATACGTGTGGGAGAATCGGGCATGGTATCAATGAGTGTAATGATGAAGCAGCCAAAAAGGAAGCTATTGAGGGGTCTACTTCCAAGTTTGGGTCATGGATGAGGGCCCAGACGATAGAAAAAGCCAAAGGCAGAACTCCATCCTTGTCAACGGGGGGATCATCAGGTAGATCTGGGTCAGGAGAGGGTCTATGGGAGCAAGTTATGAAAGACTTTGAGGCAGTTGAAGCTAGTAACACAGCGCTCCAGAAGAGTAACTCAGCCAGTTCGACGGCGGTGGCCAAGAAAATGATACCCACAGAGCCTGTCGAAACCCTACCGCTAGAAGTGGCGGAGGAGAAAGGAATTCCGGACAAGATGTGTGTAGATGGACCCTTTAATAGGCCCATGAACCAAGAGATGACTTTGGGCCAGAAGGAGAGCAGCAAAATGGATCCACCATCCAAGGAGCAGGTAGGTCCGGATAGTAAGGGGCTTAATTCTAATGGGCAGAAGAAAGGCCCTAAGTCGTGGAAACGGGCTGCTAGAGAAAAACAAAAGAGAATAATCCCAAGCCCATTTTCCAGCCCATTACAAAGGAAATTAGCTGTTAGCCTATCTGTTAAGAAGAGTCCGAAGAGAAACAGTTTATCACCCAAATCCTCTAAATCCCCCTTAAAAGCTGTTCAGGAGACATTTCTTCGGAAGAAAAATAGATCCCCAGATAAGATGACGGTGGTCAGCGATCTCCAATCTCGTGCTAGCCCCCTAAGCTGTAAAAGAAAAGTTGTGTTTGAGTCATTGGATGATGGTAGAATCCCTAAGAAGGCCAAGCCTTTCATCACTTCCCCTGAATTTTCTGTATCGACGGAGCCTGCAGAGCAGGCCCGTCGGGAGCCATGATAGGCCTATGCTGGAACGTGCGGGGACTGGGGAATCCCCGTGCGTTCGCAGCCTTGAAAAGGCTGTTAAGAAAACATTCCCCGGATGTGGTGTTTCTATCGGAGACGAAATTGTGTGGTAACCGAGCTAGGTATATTAGAGATCGTTTGGGCTACGGGGGTGTCTTTACGGTGGATAGTGTAGGGATGAGCGGTGGCCTTATTCTCATGTGGAAAGATAATATGAATGCAAGCGTTCTCTCCTACTCTTCAGGGCACATTGATGTGCGTTTTTATCTAGACAATGGGGTGAAGTGGAGATTATTTGGATTCTACGGTGATCCTAACCCAAGTAAGAGACTAAATTCATGGACTTTGCTTCGTCGTTTGAGGAGTGTGGATAATCTCCCCTGGGTGTGTGGCGGAGATTTCAACGAAATATTGAGCTTGAACGAGAAGGTGGGAGGTTCTGAAAAAGGGATCTCTGGTGTGCTTCAATTTAGACAGGCTGTTGAGGACTGTGACCTCATTGACCTTGGCTCCGCTGGCCCAAAATTCACATGGAATAACAAAAGGGAAGGAAGACAAAATGTGCAGGAAAGACTTGACAGAATGCTTGCTGATAGTCAATGGAGGGATATGTTCCAGCGAATTAAAGTGGAACACTTGGGCTTCAACTCTTCTGACCATCGGCCTCTTCTCCTAGTTTGTGACTCTGATAAAAGCTTATTTCAGAAACGAGAGAGAGGCTTCAAATTTGTGTCCTTTTGGCTTAAAGAGGAAGATATCAGTATGGTTGTCAAGGAAGCTTGGGATGAAAGAAGACCTGTCAGCTCCTTGAGTGAGCTTAAACTAAAACTCAACAATTGTGCAGCTAAGCTGGTAGAGTGGAGCAAGGCTCGTTTTGGGAGCCTCCGTAAGCAGATTGAAAGCAAGAACAGAGAAATTGAAGACCTGTACAAGAGATGTGGTGAGGAGGGTGTCATGCAAAAGATAAAAGATCTGGAATCAACCGTGGAAGGTCTGCTGGAAAGAGAGGAATTGTATTGGAAACAAAGATCTAGAGCTAATTGGTTAAATGAAGGGGATCATAACTCCAAATATTTTCACGCTCGGGCGTCTGCTAGAAAGAAAAAGAATTTTATTTCAAGCCTTGTAGATAGAATGGGGCGTATCCAAGAGACTGAGGATGGTATGGCTAGGGTGATCTATGAGCATTTCTCCTGTATTTTTCAATCCTCCAATCCTTCTCCTAGAGACATCTGGAAAGCTTTTGAGGCTATCAATTTGAAACTGAATGAGGATATGAAAAGGAATTTGGCTGCCCATTTCTCGGTTGAGGAAATAAAAGTGGCTTTATTCTCCATGGGTCCCACTAAGGCGCCAGGTCCAGACGGATTCCAAGCCCTCTTCTATCAGAAATTCTGGAATACTGTAGGCAGGGACCTATCTTTGATCTGCTTGCGTGTATTAAACGGCGAAGCATCCATTAGAGAATTTAATGGCACGAATGTTGTCCTGATTCCGAAAATTCAAAATCCTCTCGCCCCCAGTGATTTTCGTCCGATCTCCTTGTGTAGTGTTGTGTACAAAACTGTCACTAAAGTGCTAGCTAACAGAATCAAGACCATCCTCCCAGCCATCATCTCGCCTTTCCAATCTGCCTTCGTGCCGGGACGTCAAATTTTCGACAATGTCATGGCAGCCTTTGAGAATCTCCACTCTATTAATCACAAGAAGTCGGGCAAGAGAGGCTTAATGGCTATCAAACTCGATATGAGTAAAGCCTACGACCGGGTTGAATGGTCTTTCCTCAAATCTGTTTTGGAGCTTCTGGAGTTCCCGCCTACCTGGATCTCATTGATTATGGATTGTGTAAGTACCTCCTCCCTTTCTTTTCTTTTGAATGGTCAGATTGTGTGTAATTTGATCCCTTCCAGAGGTCTCCGACAGGGATGCCCCCTCTCCCCTTATCTTTTTCTTCTGTGTGCAGAGTCTCTATCCTGCCTCATCTCCAAGTCTGAAAGAAATGGCAGATGCCTGGGTGTCAAGTGCTATAGAGGGGGCCCCCTTATTAGTCACCTCCTTTTCGCCAATGATAGCATTCTGTTCTGCATTGCATCTAAGTCCAGCTGTAGCCGAATTCGAGAGATCCTCAACATATACGAACGTGGCTCCGGTCAACAAGTTAATTTCCAAAAGTCAATGGTGACCTTCAGCCCGAATATGGCTTTTTCCTCCAAAAAGGAAATCCTGGACTCCCTGGGGATTGCGGTAAGGAACGCCCATGACAAATATCTGGGGCTTCCAACATTGGTGGGCAAGAATAAGCGCAGAATGTTCAATGAGATCAAAGAAAGGCTTTGGAGAAAGATTCGGGGGTGGAAAGGGAACATGTTCTCGTATGGTGGGAAAGAGGTCCTAATCAAAGCAGCGGCCCAAGCCATTCCAGCCTATGCTATGAGCCTCTTTAAGCTCCCAACCAGTCTATGCAAGGACCTGTCTGCAGCGATTTCCAGATTTTGGTGGGGTTCGTCGAAAGGGAAAAGGAAAATTTGCTGGGTGAATTGGGACCAGATGTGTCTTCCAAAAAGTTGCGAAGGTATGGGATTCAGAGATTTATTACTTTTTAATCAAGCCCTCTTGGCCAAACAAGCGTGGAGAATTCTGAAGTCCCCGGACTCTCTTGCCGCTCGTATCCTGTGTGCTAAGTATTTTAAAGGAAAGGATTTTCTGAATGCTCCTGTTAGCAAAGGATGCTCTCATCTGTGGCGAAGCCTCTGTTGGGGAAGATCTCTGTTGGAAAAGGGTCTTCGGTGGTCTGTGGGAAATGGCGATAATATCAGTGTCTTTAGAGATCGTTGGCTCCCTCGTCCAAGTACTTTCAAAACCATTTCTCCTGATCCTGGTGTGGATATTCGGGTCAGTGATCTTATTGATGAAAATCGTATGGGATAGGACTTGAACAAACTTGATCAGCTCTTGCTCCCCATCGACAGAGATATTATTCTTTCAATTCCGGTTAGCTACACTGGTGGGCCAGACTCCCTATCTTGGCATTATGACAGGAGAGGATCTTATTCAATTAAGAGTGGGTATTTTCTGGCTTTGCAAAACAAAATCAGGGCCTCTCCCTCAGACTCTTCGGCCTCTAGGAGATGGTGGTCTTTACTTTGGCATCTCAATCTTCACCCTAAAGTCAGAATCTTCATTTGGCGGGCCTGTTTGAATGCCATTCCTTCGAGGGCTAGCCTGTGGAAACGTAAAGTTTTGGACAACTCTCTTTGTCCGAGATGTGGAGCCTCGGTTGAAACCTCTGACCATGCTCTGTTTTGGTGTGGAGAGGCTCGCAAAGTTTGCGGATGGACTCGTTTTGATTTCCTGTTCGACAGACTAAAGGTGGCTCATGTTTCTGACATTTTCTTGTCCCTGATGCACCTCTTAAAATCTGATGATTTCCCTCTGTTCTGTATGACTGCGTGGGCCATCTGGGAACAGCGTAACCACTTTCTTAATTTTGGTTACTTTAAGAAGCCTGAACTTGTGGCCTCTTGGGCGGAAGGTCTCCTTAGTGAATTATCTTCCTCTGTGTCCGCCCTTTCTTCGCTTCCCCCCAGTCCTTTGCCGAGTAAGAACAGTGATTGGATTGCGCCCCCTCCTGGTGTCCTGAAGCTGAATACGGATGTAGCGATTCGCATTAATTCTCTTTCTATAGGTGTGGGTGCTGCTATTAGAAATGACAAAGGCAAAGTTTTAGTGGCCCATTCTAAAATTCTGAGGGGATCGTTTAGCTCAGAGATGGGGGAGCTGTTGGCTCTCAGGGAGGGTCTTCTGCTTGCGAAACGCTATAATCTCCAGGTTAAGATTGCAGAAGTGGATGCCTCCAATGTTGCATTGATCCTTAGTTCCCGTGATTCAGAACTAGGTGATGCTAATTTTATTGTAAAAGATATTAAAGCGCTTTGTGCTGTTGTAGGTGATTGTAAGTGTCAAGCTATCCCTAGATCGGGGAACTCCTTGGCAAATGACTTGGCCTCGTTAGCCTTCTCCTTTGTCGGAGAGATTGTTTGGTTTGATACCAGTCCCTCTCGTATTCTTGGTTCGTTTTAATGTATGGTTTCTTTCAAAAAAAAAAAAACAAAAAAAACAAAAAAATGTATCTTAGTCAAAAGAAAAAAAAATTCTAAATATGTATCAAAATTCTAAATTTAATTTAAACTCTTTTTTACATGAAGTTTTTTATTATTGGATAAGGGGTTTGCTGAAACTTAAGAAGATCAACTAATCTCACCTTAAAGAGTAATCTCCCGTACTTTTAAGGTTTAAATAAAAGTGGGATTCTAAGTTTGCCTAGTCACATATATGATCATCACTTCGTTAAGAGCAATGTACTGCAAACAAGAAATTATTATATCAAAAAGAAAAAAAAAATATTAATTAAAAATGTATTAATAAGGCAAAGGTGGGACTAGAACCCCAGTTGAAGTGTATATATAACAAATACAATTTTCCCTTAAATTTCTCATCTGTATTAACTTCAACTTTAAATAACATATGCAATGTCTCACGATTAAAAACTATAGCTCGAAAACGAATTAATTACTATTCATATGAAAGGATAATTCGATTTAAAAAAAAAAAAAAAAAAATTGAAATCTTACAATAATTGGGCCAGAATCTATTAAAACCTGACGAGTCCAATCATTATAATATCATCTTCCGGTCATTCTAGACATGGTTAAGTTATTTATAGTGTGATTCTCAGCCATGCCTCCTGTTGATGAATTGACCTCAGCAACCCTTCTTTCAATGCAAAATGCAGGTTGTTTTGGCATTGTCAATTCTACACATTCACTTGTTAACATGTATATAACATCTGCCATGGAAGGCCTGTCAAGTGGGTTGTCTTCCACACAAAGCAAAGCCACATTAATGCATCTCAAAGCTCTGTCTTCAAAACATGAATCACGTAATGTTGGATGCATTAGTTCTAATGCAGCATCTTCTTTCCACAACATCCAAGCCTGAAACAAAATTCCATTCATTTTAAACATTCAATACATACATTTACTTGTTGTAATATAGAATTTAAATGACTCTACATCACAAAACTTACGTATCCAATGAGATTGAGCGGTCGATCAAAATTAAAATTGCTATTGATCCTTCTACCACTCACTATTTCCAACACTAAAACTCCATAGCTAAAGACATCAGATTTTGTAGAAAAGATTCCCATTACAGCATACTCAGGCGCCATATAACCACTGGATATCATTCATAAGGTACAATAATCAGTCATGCATAACTAAATGAAAAGGTTCACATAAGCAGCAAAGTTTGCATCAACTAGAAGTGGTTTACTTACCGTGTACCAACAATTCTATTTGTGTTTGCTTCAGATTGAGCAGTAGTAAAAATTCTTGCCATACCAAAATCAGATATCTTAGGATTCATGTTATTGCCTAGTAATATATTGTTAGATTTCAAGTCTCTATGAATTATCTGTAATCTCGAATACTTATGGAGGTAAAGTATCCCTTGAGCTATTTCTTCAATGATATTAAACTATTTGTTCCAATCGAACAACTTCCTTTTAGATTGATCTGCAAATGGAGGGAAAATATAACAATTTTAAGAAACTATAGTATAATGACTGAGGCATCTTCAATATGATTAAATTTAAACTTATGTAGAAGAAAATGTGCTAACCAAAAATATATGAATCCAAGCTATTATGTGGCATGAACTCATAGACTAGCATTTTCTCTTGGGGGCCTTGCAAATATAGCCCATCCCAACAATGATTTTTAGGAAATAGCCCATTGGGAAAAAAAGTGCATATGTAGCCTTTCTTGATATTGACTTTCTAGGAAATAGCCCTTGTAAGACAATAATGCCCTTCACAATTAAACCGTGCAAAATGACTCAATTACCCTCTTACATTGTGTAAGGACGAAATTGCCCTTCTCTTCTTCTCCTTCAGTTGACTGAAGAAAACCAAAACTTTCAGAAATTTCGTCTTCTCCATCCTTCTCCTGTCGACCGGAATTGTCTCCATCAAAGTTGGGTCAGTCATTCTTCCTTGGTTCTTCTTCTCCATCGTTCTCCTGTCGACCGGAATCCACTCCATCGAAGTTGGGTCCTCTCCGCTGGAATCTTTCTACCGACCGGAATCTCGACGGCGACGGCGACCGGAATGTTGACAGTGCCACCACCTCCTTCAATCGAGCTTCACTGTCAAGTTTGAAATCGAGCTTCACTGTAAGTCCCGTCATCACACGTAAGTTTCCCATGTTATTGAATCTCTCGGTCTTTTGTTGTTGCCTTGTTTAAATTTGAGACGTTTTTGATAGAATGATGGATTGATTGTTTCCCATGGTTTTGGATTTGTTGCCCATGAATTGGGGTTTTTGTATGTAGTATTTTTGGGTTTAGTTAAGGTGTTTGATGAAATGCCACATTAAGCTCTTAAGAGGGGCAGTATTATTGTAGTTAAGGTATTTAGTTATGTTGGGTGCACACATCGTCCTCACTATCACATGAATAACTGGAAGAAAATGCACTCTGGTGAATAGTGTTGTATGGTTTGTTTTCACATTTATTGTGTTGTATGGTTTGGTGGGGAAAAGGTTTAGGGAATTTGTATGTGATTTTCTGAGGGTTGATGGTGTATGGATGATTGTTTGTGTTGATCGGTGCTGAACCAAAAGAGGTTTCGCTATTGTTGTTGATTGATGGTGTATGTATATTTGTTTGTGTTGATCTGTGTTGGTTGTGGATGGTGTATGTATATTTGTTTGTGTTGGTGTATGGTGTATGTATATGGTTGACCAAAACAGGCCCCTGTTATTGATCCCATTTGATTTTGCTTTTGTTATTGACTGCTGTTATTGATTGTTTGTGGAAATTGGAAACATAAGATGAGCTAAGCCCGGGAGGAATTTGTAGGCCTGGGAAGAATGTTTTAGGCCTGGGAACCATTCGTAGGCCTAAAAGAATTGTTCCTAGGCCCTGACCTGATTTGAATGACAGTAATTGTTGTTGTTATAACTGTTATTGACTGAATTATTTTTATTTTTTTTCAGGGTCTAAGGATACCATGTCTTGGGTGTTAGTTAAGTGCAGTGAGCATTCGAAGCATAACGCATTGACAAGTCCTATTTCGTTTTCAATACGTCTAACTAAAAAAGACAAGGGAGCATACGAGGAATTGGTGGAAATGATATACCAGCGGACAGGGGTTAGTAGAGACCAAATTCAGTTGAAGCTAACTTCGCATGTGGAAACGGGGGATGATAAACTTACATTGTCTATTGTGAGTGACGACGATGTACAGTTTGTGATTATGCATAAGGAAAAAGGTTGGGCCAGAATTGATGTTGAATTTGTCAACAAACATGAATTTCGATCTCCACCAAATCAAATACAATCAGAATGTACAGTCTCTCCTGTTAAACACACCGATATTCCACGGTCTCCGGGCAGTACTCCTAACTTTATATCAGTTAGTGGCAGCAATAATCCGGTTGCTTCACCCGGATTTACATCAGCAGGAAATGAACAACCGACGCCAGCATCTACTACCAAGCATGTAGTTGTGGATAGTTCTGAAAGCATAGATAGTTCAGGAAGGTCTGATAGTTCTAAAACCAGTGATACAGAAGAGGAGAGTGCTGATGATGGTGGGCTAGCGGCAAGAGTTCCTGTAACAAAAGAACGAGGGGTGAGTGGAACAGCCAACAGTTCTTCACCATCCTTGAACACACGGTGGACAGTATCAGGTTCAGATCTTTACTCAATACCCGCCGTTCGATCAGTGGATGTGTTTCAAAATCCAGGGGACCAAGGTCCATTATACAAAGGACAGATGTTCAAGGACAAGCCTACATTGAAGAGTGCTGTAGGGTCGTATGCATTTAGAGAGAGGTTTGAGCACAGGATTTCACGATCTTCCAATACACGATTCACTGCGCAATGTAGTCAGAGAAGTTGTGGATGGGTTCTTCGTGCATGGAAGTCGAATAGGGGGACTTATTGGCATGTGAAGGCGTTTGTCAATGAGCACACATGTGAGAGAAATGACAACTACAACGTTGAATTCAAACGTGTAAGTGCTGCTGTGATAGGGGATTTGTATGCAAGTAAATATCGTGATCCCGGGCGCATAATCCGTCCTAAAGATATAGTTTTTGAGATGATGGACCAGCATGGCATACACCTCTCGTACAACAAAGCCTACAGGTCCAAGGAGCACGCTTTGAATCAGGTATTCGGTGATCCTTGGGAATCCTTTCAGAGGTTGCCGTCTTATTTTTATGTTTTGGAACAAGCGAACCCCGGGACTGTGACAAAGATCAAGACCGACACGAGAAACCGGTTGAAATATGCATTCATGGCAATTGGAGCCTCTATAGAGGGGTTCAATTCTGTTATTAGGCCGGTTATATGCATCGATGCTACCCACTTGAAGGCTAGGACTAGGGGTGTTTTGTTAGTTGCGGTGTGCAAAGATGGAAACGGGATGATATACCCTTTGGCATTTGGGTTTGCAAACTCTGAATGCACAAAGTCTTGGACTTGGTTTTTGAAGAAACTCCGTAAAGGGATCCAAAATCCGGACCGTGTGATGTTAGTATCGGATCGGCACAATGGTATATTCAATGCAATGGAAGCCATATTCCCAGATGCCGCACATGGGATTTGTGTGTACCACATGGCACAAAATCTGAAAAGATTTTGCAAGCAGAGGGATGATGTGATGATTCTTTACTATTGTGCTGCGTATGCATACCGTATGGAGGACTTTGACCGTTTCATGGGTGAGTTGAAACAAACTTCTCCTAAGGTTTACGATGAGCTCCTGGCCGTTGGGGTAGAGAAGTTTTCACGTGTACATAGTCCTAGACTAAGGACCTCTTTTATGACCACCAACATTGCCGAGTCAATGAATTCTTGTCTACTTTCGGTCCGAAAATTGCCTATCACAGCAATGGCGGAATGTATCAGAGATTTGTTGCAAAGGTGGTTCTACGATCGTCGAAAAAATGCACATGAAATGTCTACATACTTGACAACGTTTGCAGACGAACACATCAAAGATCGTTTAGATACAGCGAATAAGTCTGAGATTCACCCCATTCACCATAAAACATTTAATGTAGATGACAAATGGATTCCTAGAATCATCGACCTTGAAAACAGTTCTTGCTCATGCCGTGAATGGGATTTAGATGAGTTGCCGTGTTGTCATGCAATGGCGGTTGCTAGGTATGGTTCCCGGTCTTTTAAGTATGTACATTTATCTGTTATGGGTTATTTTACAAACTTGAAATTGTGTTTGTTGGTGTGTTAGGTTCAAAGGTATGTCAATCAACTCAATGTCTTCTGACCGTTACACAACAGGATATCTTAAACATGCTTATGAAATGGCTGTGAACCCTGTTCCGGATCCTGAATCTTGGGACATTCCTGATGCAATCCGGAACCGTATTGTATTGCCATGGAAGAAAAAAAAGCTGCCAGGAAGACCAAAGAAGTTGAGGATACCATCCGCCGGGGAGAAAAGAAAAAGAAAGTTACAATCTTGTTCAAAGTGTGGAAATAAAGGACAAAATAAATCAGCTTGTCCAGAACCATCGTCCAGCACAAGCAAACCAGCCAAAAAACCCCAATCATGTGGCATATGTAAGAAAGAAGGTCACAATAGACTGAAGTGTCCGAACAAGCCACTCGAGCCTACCTTCACTGTCATAAACGAAGGGAATGTCGCTGGGCCTACAGTCTAAGTGTCTTGGGTGGGTGCTGAACCAAAACAGTTATTGGCTGCTGATATTGCTGTTTTTATTGGCTGGGGCTGCTGTTATTGCTCTTCAAACAGAATATGAGTGAAGCCCGTGAGTAATGTTTTAGGCCTGGGAACGGTTCCTAGGCCCAAACATTGTTGTTCCTAGGCCTGTAAATTGTTTCCCAGGCTCAGTTGTCTGTTGTTGTCACGTCATCAGTTGCCATGGTGTATTGAATTTTGATTAAAATAATTTTTTAAAAAATTTGTATTATATCGTGGCCGCCATATTTTCGTATTCGAAGGAAACCTCTTAAGCCTGGGAACGGTTCTTAGGAACAGCATAATTGGTTCCTAGGCCTGAAAATCGTTTCCCAGCCTCAGTTGACCTTGGACATGTTTAATAGCCACGTCATCTGTCTTCCTCGGTTGTGGTGCTCAAAACAACGAACTAAGCCCAGGAACCGGTACTTTAAGACTAGGAATTACTACTAGGCCCATGGCGTATTTAATATTGATTTAAATTATTATTATTAAAAATTTGTATTATTTTTCCAATTGCATAGGATGTTATTTACAAGCGGTGTGCACCCATCGGAATCGATTTAGGAAGTGTAAATGTAACGCGGGATATCGATTCAACAACGTGATCAACTTACATGTTTTCGAAACAACTCTTAGGCACTTAGGGGTTTATGTTTGAAAGGGTTATTTACTAAAGGTGTGTAATGGGTAGGGACGTACTTGCTCGACCGTCAGATGATCTCGAAAATCCACGTACATATTTCCATTGATACCCCTACATCGTTGGACCGTGCCGATCGTTGAGATCATATCGTGGCCCCCATAATTTCGTATTCGAAGGAAACCTCTTAAGCCTGGGAACGGTTCTTAGGAACAGCATAATTGGTTCCTAGGCCTTAAAATCGTTTCCCAGCCTCAGTTGACCTTGGACATATTTAATAGCCACGTCATCTGTCTTCCTCGGTTGTGGTGCTCAAAACAACGAACTAAGCCCAGGAACCGGTACTTTAAGACTAGGAATTACTACTAGGCCCATGGCGTATTTAATATTGATTTAAATTATTATTATTAAAAATTTGTATTATTTTTCCAATTGCATAGGATGTTATTTACAAGCGGTGTGCACCCATCGGAATCGATTTAGGAAGTGTAAATGTAACGTGGGATATCGATTCAACAACGTGATCAACTTACATGTTTTCGAAACAACTCTTAGGCACTTAGGGGTTTATGTTTGAAAGGGTTATTTACTAAAGGTGTGTAATGGGTAGGGACGTACTTGCTCGACCGTCAGATGATCTCGAAAATCCACGTACATATTTCCATTGATACCCCTACATCGTTGGACCGTGCCGATCGTTGAGATCATATCGTGGCCCCCATAATTTCGTATTCGAAGGAAACCTCTGAAGCCTGGGAACGGTTCGTAGGAACAGCATAATTGGTTCCTAGGCCTTAAAATCGCTTCCCAGCCTCAGTTGACCTCCCCATATTTAATCGCCACGTCATCTTCTTCCTCGGTAGTGGATCCCACGTCATCAGCATGCTAGTCGATCCCACCAAATCTTCTTCTTCTGATTACAGCCTGTCTCCCACCCTTCATTTTCCCTTATAGTCAAACACTTCTACCAATACTGTCCAATCCCAATTACTGATGTGAATCCTTCATCTTGTCCCATCTTCATCTTCTTCTCTCATTTATATCGATACAAATCCTTCATCTTCTCCCATCGTCCTTCTACCTTCATCTTATTCTCAGAACTAACATCTCCTTCTACCATCACAAAACCTTTTTTTCGAACACCAATGGGGAAGAATTCTGTTTATGTGGTTTTCATAGGAAGGAAAACCGGTGTGTTCAGTTCTTGGCCTGAATGTCACGATCAAGTTGTTGGTTTTCCAGGAGCATCTTACAAGAAGTTTAACTCAACCGAGGAGGCATATGAAGCGATAAGTAGACGTGCCGTACATTCAAGCCCTTCATGTTCTGAATCTTCTTTCAATGTTACAGAGAAAGTATCTGAGAAACAAGGAACTACTGGTGTCATGTTGTTTATATTTGTACTGGTGTTTGTTTTTGGAGTTATAGTGGGCAAGATCGTTTGAAAGATCTGTTTTTGATGTTTATTCTGTTAGGTGTTGCTTTATTTATTATTAATATAAACCAGTTTTTATTGAGTTCTGATTGAGGAAATGGGTGTGAACGTATTCGAAAACAAAGAAATTACTTCCATTCCATTAACTTTTTTTTTAAACAAACAAAAACTGGGGACAGCATGTGAGAACCAAAAAAAAAAAAACAGAACATAGGAACAGCATAATTTGTTTTTGTTCAGGGTGATGGTGGAATGTTGAAGTCCGTCAACCTCTTCTGCAAATGTTCAATCACTTGGTAGAGTCCGTTGATTTCGTTGTCCTTTGCTTCACTGTCAACCCTGGAGTAGATGATTTCAGCCTCTAGATTCTGAAATTTCCCCATCAAAACATGATAATCATCACGTAGCCGTTTGTAATTTTCACGCTCGTTGATGACGGTCTCCTCCGCCAGTGCAACCCGTTGACGCATTACTTCCAAAGCGGCATTCATCCTCTCACTTTCACTGCACCTGCCGTTTGCTGCCATTTCTGTGTAAAAAAGAAAAATGAAGTGATGAAACAAATAACAACCCAGGAAGATTGAGTAACTTTTGGAGGAAGATTGGGTGTTTATATAGTCACCTCATTAGCCTCAATAATCAATGAAATGAACCATTGCAACCAATGAACCGTTGTACCTTAAATGAAATGAAATGAACGGCGGCGGTACACTAACCAATGTCACCAGAAATGAAATGAACCAGTGTAATGAAAAGCCACAAATTTATTGCAACCAGTCCCATGCAGGCCTGGGAACATGTGTCATAGGCCTGAGAACAATTAAAGTTCATCCTATGCATGGGAACAAGTCCTTAATTCCTTAGCCTTGATTGCAACTATCGTGGGCCTGGGAACAATTGTCCTAGGCCTGGGAACACGTTTTAAGTCCTTAGCAAGTCCTTAGCACTAGTAGCCACTAACATGTGTGGGCCTGGGAACAATTCGCCTAGGCCTGGAAACATTGGTTCCTAGGCCTACAGTCCTTAGCTTTCAGATCAACTCTCCATGTACACTAGTCCTTACTCGTGGGAAACAATTCTCGTAGGCCTGTGAACAAGGACTCTAGGCCTAGGAGAGTTGTTCCCAGGCCTAACAGATTTTTTCCAACAATTCTAAACTAAATACATCATAAACATTTGGGCAAAAGTACAAAACATTCTGGTAGCCACTAACATGTGTGGGCCTGGGAACAATTCTCCTAGGCCTGGAAACAACTCTCCTAGGCCTACAGTCCTTACCCTGGGAACAAGTATATATTTATTTATATATATATATGGGGCAGGATCCATGGCCCCATTTTTTGACAGAATATTTTACACAATTTATTATCCATTGGATTTTAGTTGTCTGGATGGACAAGATTAATTGGTATTTAATTTTTCTTTCTCTTTCTTCATTTAACATTTGTATTTTCTTTCTCTTTTTTATTTCTTTATTTTCACCCGTTTTTATTTCTTGTCCAAATATGAAAGAGAGATAATAAGGGAGAGAAAAAACAAATATTAAATGAAGAAAGAGAAAGAAAAATTAAATACCAATTAATCTTGTCCATCCAAACAACTAAAATCCAATGGATAATAAATTGTGTAAAATATTCTGTCAAAAAATGGGGCCATGGATCCTGCCCCTATATATATATATATATGTATATATATATATATCACCATATATAAATATGCATCTAGTGTGAATTAGTCTCTCATTACAGCATGTGACATTAATTTCAAGATCATCTAGTGTGCATCAAAGTTATTGGATAAATACATCAAATAACAACGATGGTGACTGGGAACATTGTTGGTGACTACAATTAACGTAAGCCTGGGAACAGTCATTAACACTTGAAGAGTTGTTCCCAGGCCTAACAGATTTTTTCTAACAATCCTAAACAAAATACATCATAAACATTTCCCAACAATTCTGAACTGAAGATAACATTCTGAACAAAATACATGATTACATGGCTGTACATGATTCCTAAGCTGTACAAGTCTATGGGGAGTTACGGAGTTGACCATTTGTGTAAATTTCAATTGCAATGGCCTTTCTGATGTTTTTGATATTCTTCTGTCCAAAAACACTTTTCCATGGAGTTGGTACTCCAGCCATAATCAACTCGGCATACTTCATTATAAAGGCACCACAACTGTTTCTGTTTAAATGATGGGAAATGTCATACATTAGTATTTGTAGGAAAGTAAATAAAGTGCAGAAAAAGTAAATAAATATGTCAAACATACCCATCATCTTGTTGTGGAATGACATCACTATGCATGCTTTTCGCTGTGAATGGGGTCCCATGAGGATCCATCTTCATATGTTCGTAGTACCCTCCATGCTTCAACACAGATGGAAACAGGTAAAGCAGGCCTCGAATTGCCTTCAGCCGAGGACTATATCCGCTCCTCCGTTCATTCAACGAGTCATATACCCTTACTTTTCCTTCCTTCAGAAGTACATGGCATAACATCCAATGATCATCATTCACGTGGCACGGAATGAGCACCTGTTTATAGAAGCGATGCAAATTATTTCGGGAATTAGATAAGATAATGACAACACAATATCATTTCCAACAACTTACTGAATCCAACTGCCACCAAGGTTGAGGGTACAGAAGTTGATGCCCTGTAACATGTCTCAAGATGTCTGAACTGGGCTGGTAATTTAAAGGAAGGAATTCTGGGTACTCTTCCCAGACATTGACAGCTTTTGGAGAGGGATCACTGGTCTTCTTGACCTTTTTTTTTCGACCTTTTTTGGCTTGAGGAGAAGGAGGAGAATTTGTTTCTATTGGCTGACTTCTTTCCTGGTCTTCCTTCTGCAATCGGGCTATGTCCCTCTGGGTGTCCAGCAGTTTCATTTCATCTGCCCACATCTTGCTTATGCCTTGCTGTCATCAAAAAATACATTCATGAACACTTTTTCATAAACATGCAAAAACACATTTTCAAATAATGTTTCACATATGCAATCAGATAACTACGGTGATACTTACGAAGAAAGATGTGTTCACCAATCCAATATTCTGCGCATAGTTCAGCTCACTGCTGGATCGCCTCCTCCATAGGATATCAAAGTATGAATGAATGTGCTGTGTATATGCAGTGATGTATGTTACAAAATAAGTTAGTGAAAGGGTTAATAACCAGGAAGAAATAGATAGTCCCCTAGTTAAATTATGTTACCAAATCCGAAATCCATGTTTCAACGTTGACCAGGTCTTGAAAATGTTGACGCGTCATTGGTTCGATTTGACCCGTATAAATACTATTAAAAAATAGATAAATAACATTAGTATAGATATTAAAAAATGAATACAACAGATCACAGGAATGGAATATTACCTAACTTGGTCGTTGTTCTTCAGGAAAGAAGTGAACTCAACTAGGTCTATATCTTCCTCGTTTGCCTTTGATTTCTTTGTTTTCTTTGGCATCGGATCTGTGTATGGGTCATCGAGATACCTTGACCGCTTTCGAGCCCTTTGTTTGTCAACGTCTCGATATTCAACATTCGGGTCCGCCTTAGTAAGTGCCACAACACTAGGAGGGAAGTTCTGGCCTAGGAAAAACACCGGGGATGGGTATTCTTCCAAGTCAAGGATAGATTTATCCCCCGAGTCCTACAAGCCAATTAAATATGTAGTAAAGTACAAACCATTGCTATAATCATATGCATCACAAAAACACTATTATAGAAATGTTCACTAAATCCTAACAGAATTGTTCCCAGGCCGAACACAATTGTTCCCAGGCCTAGGGGAATTGTTCCCTAAATCCTAAGACAATTGTTCCCTAAATCCTAAGACAATTGTTCCCAGGCCTCGACCATATACATAACATAAACACTCTTACAGAAATGTTCCCAGGCGTAAGGGAATTGTTCCCTAACCCCTAACACAATCCTTTCCCAGGCCGAACATAATTGTTCCCAGGCCTCGACCATATACTAACATAAACACTATTATCCTTACTTATAGATATAAATGACAAAACCACTAATATATTTATAGAATGTACCTCGAGCATCGCATCACCCTCGATTGCAGTAGACCCAACAGCCAAAGGAGCATCAACAACATCCTCATGTTTCTCAACATCTTGCTTCTGAGTCACTTCTTCAACATCCTCCTGAACAGCAGCCACATCAGAAGCATCCTCCTCAACACCAGCATTATCACCAGCATTCTCCTCAACAGCACCCTCCTGCACACCAGCACCCTCCTGCACACCAGCATCCTCCTGCACACCAGCAGCCTTACCAACACCATCCTCCTGCACACCAGCAGCCTTATCAACACAATCCTCCTGCACACCAGCAGCCTCCTGCACACCAGCAACCTTATCAACACAATCCTCCTGCACACCAGCAGCCTTATCACCAGAATTATCAACACCAACATCCACATCCTCAATAGACTGATCACCACCAATAGCCTTATCATCGACAGCCTTATAACCACCAAGACCCTCCTCATCAGTAGCCTTATCAACATAGGCCTCATCAGAAATCTTGTCATCACCAACAGCAGCAGCATCTTTATTACCACCCTTCTAAACATCAACAATTCAACATCAATAAATTAGTGGTATTATTAACGACTACAGTATTATATATAAATAATAATATGTTTTTCAACAACTTTATGCATCTAACCTTCATCTCATTTCTAATCTTTGCAAATTCATCTTTACAGAAGTCAACAATACGTTGCTCGCTATCAGCTATAGCAGCACGTAACTCTGCATATAATTCTGGGATTGTGGAAGGCACCTGAATTATGCAATAATTAATACTACAATACATACAAGAATAGCTTACTATAAGTCTAAAACCAAATAGTGTAGATGGAATCATACCTTAGAATTCCCATCGGGGAATAGACGCTTCTTCGAAGGGGGGGAATATTCACCCGAAAATGTACTTCTAGTTTTCCTCACTGAGCCTCCTATCTCCTGCTTCTTAATAGAAGCGTCAATCCCATCACTGTCATTTACTTCATCGTCATCACCACCAACAACCTGTTCTTCCACTTTACTTGGAGGTGGAGGAAGAGCCAACTTCTCTCTCTTCTTTGAAGTTAGTGGATGACACACGCGTTTCAAGTTCAATGACTTGAAGTAATCTGTACCATTTTCATACTTTTCAACTCCCCAATCAAATAAAGCCATCTGCATATTGGGAACTATCAATTATTACCGAATTTCCAAAGATAATTATCCCTATATAGCTAAAAAGAAAGGGTCATTGAGTACACACCTGGGAGTTGAATGTTGATTCAATATCTTGAATCTTTTCATCAAATGCCCATCTACTGAACCGGGGATACCTCGTACCAACTCTCCGTCCGACCAAACCATCAAAACGAATTATCCTCTCCATGGCCCATACCTATACAATTTCAACTAACTAATATCAATATAGGAAACACAATAACAATTCAACAAAGTATGAAACGGGAAACACAGTAACAGTTTTGCTATGCTTAAAATATGATGTATTAGTTTCATTTAAACCTTACCTGAAGTGCTAGAGGGAACCCGGACAAATTGTAGGTATAATACTTCGATTTCTTATCTTTCTTCTCTTGCACACTCTTCTCTTCCACTCTCTTCTCTTCCACTCTCTTCAGCTTCCCTTTCCCTTTCCCTTTCCCTTTCCCTTTCCCTTTCACTTCTACTAACTTCTTGTTCTTCTTCTTGTTCTTTTTCTTCTTGTCTTCTTGTTCTTCTTGTTGTTGTTCTTCTTCTTCTTCTTGTTCTTCTAAGTCTTCTTCTTCTTCTACTGCATTCTTCATTTTCTGCAGCTTCCCCTTCTTGTCTTCCTTCTTGTCTTCCTTCTTTGCTTCACCTCTCAGATTGAGCAGCCGTCCATTCAATACACCCTTCAGAAAATAAAATGTTAAACTGAAAATGTAAGAACCCCATGGAAAATTTTTGAATTCTTCTTCCTGTTCGACTAATGTAAACAGCCACCCCGGGATGGCTGTGGTCCGTCCGTCATCCGTGCCAAAGAATTGACTCACCATGTATATATTCAACATCTTGTACGCATCTTCACTCTCTTCGGACGTCATTTTCCTAAATGTGGCGTACAATATCTTAGCAGTCGGCCTTTTTCCATTGAACATTCTTCTAAGCATCGAATCCTCTGGAACTTTGTTGTTGTTAGCAAAACCTTGGGGCAGCTGTCCCATATTCAACCCGCTGCATAAACAGAATTCCTCTTGGCCGAAATGGGCTTGCGAATTCCCCAACCCAAACCACATCTCATCTTCTCTTTGTCCTTTGGGGAGAATTATTTCTCTTTTCAAAATATTGTGAATAAGCTGCCCGTAAAGTGTCAACGGTTCTGTCAACTTCAAATATATGCCGAAGGGGCCCTCCTCGAATTTTTTTTCCAACCCAAATTTCTGTAGGACCTCCTTCAAGTTTGTCATGAAATATTGGCTACTCCCACTATTTACTCTAGCAGGAACCCAGCTCTCATGGTCTGGGAACCGCCACATGTTTGGATTCGGATTTTTCCTCGGCATCTAAACAAAGAAAACAAAAGGAAAACATCAGTCCCAGGCTTATGAAAATAAGTCCTAGGCTCAAAATTATGCATTTATCATCAGTCCAAGGCTCAAAGATTACATGCATTCTCATTCAACATCAGCAGCTGATTCCTAGGCTTACAAAATACATACATACTTGCTAAAAAATAAAATAACAGTCCTAGGCTCACACATTACATGCATACATTCACAGCAGCTGATTCCTAGGCTCATTGCATCCAGTCCTAAGCTCATTGCATCCAGTCCTAGGCTCAAAATTATGCATTTATCATCAGTCCAAGGCTCAAAGATTACATGCATTCTCATTCAACATCAGCAGCTGATTCCTAGGCTCACAAAATACATACATACTTGCTAAAAAATAAAATAACAGTCCTAGGCTCACACATTACATGCATACATTCACAGCAGCTGATTCCTAGGCTCATTGCATCCAGTCCTAGGCTCATTGCATCCAGTCCTAGGCTCAAAATTATGCATTTATCATCAGTCCAAGGCTCAAAGATTACATGCATTCTCATTCAACATCAGCAGCTGATTCCTAGGCTCACAAAATACATACATACTTGCTAAAAAATAAAATAACAGTCCTAGGCTCACACATTACATGCATACATTCACAGCAGCTGATTCCTAGGCTCATTGCATTCAGTCCTAGGCTCAAAATTATGCATTTATCATCAGTCCAAGGCTCAAAGATTACATGCATTCTCATTCAACATCAGCAGCTGATTCCTAGGCTCACAAAATACATACATACTTGCTAAAAAATAAAATAACAGTCCTAGGCTCACACATTACATGCATTCATTCACAGCAGCTGATTCCTAGGCTCATTGCATCCAGTCCTAGGCTTATTTATATAAATCAATCCTAGGCACACAAATTACATGCATCAATAATGCTTTTCTTCACTACATGCAAAATAAGTCTTTACTGTCTGCAAACGTTTTTCTTCCCTCCCAATACCCAAAACAAAACATTTCCAGTGTAGTTCACAGCAATCAATCAATAATGCTTGCCCTTCAAACATAACACACACGCTCCAAATACACATACAAACACGTCAAAAACACAAACAACAGAACAATCTACCATCCCAAAACACATACAAGAACAAACTCCAACAAAAACCACAATTACCAACAAATTAGTACCTTCAAAGGAATTTGCGTTTTCTAGGGTTTGGGTGCTTCCGTAAATGCCGATGCCGACGGCAACAGACTGCCACGGCGACGAGGAGAACGACGAAGTTCTGCTTATCCTTCCTCTCTCAATTTCTGGGTTTGCGATTTCTTTGTTTTGTCTGGGTTTGGGTGCTTCCTTCAATGCCGACGGCGACGTGAGGGCGACAACACCAACCTTGTGCTTCTCCTTTCTCTCTCTATTTCTGGTTTGAACTTGTCTGAGTTTGCGATTTCACACAGAGCAGAGTTTCGAGTTTTGGGTTTGCGATTTCACAGAACAGAGTTTCTGCGACGGCGACGAGGGCAACGGTGACCTTCAACGCAACGGCGACCTTCTTCTGCTTTGCTTCTCCTTCCTCTCACTTTGGGTTTTCTGGTTGTTCTTGTTGTGACCGTTTGTATTACCACAGAGCAGAGTTTTTGCGGAATTTTCAGAGGGAAATTTAGTCACTTTGTGGGGAATCAGAATGGGAGGGTAAGTTAGTAAATGTGATCAAGTTTTATTTGTTCAAACATTGAGCGAGGCCATTTCGGGTATTTCGACTTGAGGGCCACTTAAGGGCATAACTGTAAATGGGGTTGGGAAAGCGGCTAAATCAGCAATTTTTTTACCAAGGGGCTATTTCCTAGAAAGGGATTGTTGGGAAAGGCTATTTTCGCTAATTTACCCTTTTGTCTTCCCCTTGAATGCAAAAACCTAAGAGCTGCACTAGATTTGTGTGCTGTAATTTAGCTACTATTATGAGCTCATTCTTGAACTCGGCAAGCCCTTGTCTTGAACTTCTTGATAACCTTTTTATGGCTACCTCTTGCCCATCAAACAACCCCTTGTAAACAGGTCCATAACCACCCTCTCCGAGTTTATTCTCATCCGAGAAGCAATTTGTAGCATCCATTATGGATGAAACACTATACACTTTTAACTTGAAGCCTTTCTTGCCTTCAATTTCAAGCTCCTTTGCTTCATTCATTAATTCAAGTAGAAACTTTTCTGTTTGGATTGACATGAAAAACTTGAGCTGATTAGCAAGTATCCATAAAAATATTAATACTTGCTCACAAGAGATTCGTATGATTTTGTGGTAGTACCTTCGAAGTGAGCTATTCTCCATCTCATGAAGAAAAGGAAAAGAATAACCAAGATTATTGCGAACCCGATTGTAGCTGCTACAGCAGTCAAAGCCCATATCCACGTCTTGGATTTTTCTAACAATAAGAATTCACTAGTTGCACGTTAAAAAACTAATAGTTCAACTATGTAAAAGCCAAGTGAAATGCATTAGTTAATTAGGAGCTGCAAAACGATATTGACTTAATGAAATATTTTGCAAGGTTGTGTACAGTGGCAGAGATTGGGCATGCTGTCTTGGTGATGTAACGAGCTCGATGATCAACAAAGTAATGAGCTTTTCTGCATAAAAATCCAGTTGAAATTCTATGAAAAGTGAATGTGAGGTTCCAAATTTTTCTATTTCATTGTCTTGTGAAAAAAATCTGTTTAAGTTCTGTCTAAAAGTTAATATTTGTAAGAGGAAGAGACATACCAAAATGATTTAAACTACTTCTTCCTTCTCATTTGAAGTTTCTGTTAAAGGTTTATCGAAAAATAGACATCCAGTGCCATCAAGACAGCTTTTGGTTCCAACACAGCTACAATTTTTTCCAGCAGATATCAAAAGAAGAATATATAACAAGTAACAACCACCAAGGAACAATCTAATACTTTGACAAGGTCCATTTTAATATCTAAATTAGGGTTTTGTGAGAGAAATTGGTGGCTATTCACTTAACAATTATTATTTTTTTTTATTTTTTTTTTATGAAAAACAAAGGGGAGGCAGCCCATATATGCTCTGTTTTTTGGAAACAATGTTCAATGTTTCTAGAGCTTTTCAACGACTCGTATTAATAAGAGGCCTTAAGCCTATGTTTGGTAGGAAGGAAAAGGGAGAGGAAAGAAAGGGGTGGAGGGAAGAGTGGAGGGAAAAGGGAGAAGTGGGTGTTTGGTATGGAGAGAAAAGTGGAGGGAAAGGAAAATTGGAGAGAAAAATGGAGAGAAAAAACCATGTGGGGCCCGCCATATTCTTTCCTCCTAAAAGTGGGAGGAAAAGGGAGGGAAAGAAAGAGTAAAAAAAAAGTGGGGTCCACCATTATGGTAAATTACAATTTTATCCAAAAAAAATTAATATATAAAATATAATATAAGGGTAAAATAGTAAAATTGATAAAATGATCTTTTCTTTCCTTCCTGTTTACCAAACAACACGAGGGAAAATCATTTTCCTATCTTTCCCTTATATTTTCTATCCTTTCAAATCTTTCCATATCTTTTCATATCTTTCCATCCTTCCTATTTTCTTTCCTCCCTACCAAACGGAGCCTAAGTGTTTTGTTTTTAAGCTCAACAATAAGAAATCAAAGAAGAATTCATTAAAATGTAGTAATAATGCAGAGGAGAAACATACCAGGTTAAATAGGCAATCAGGTTAAATAATCTTATGCAATCAAGTTAAATAGATAGTTATCCATGAGAAAGTAACGCAGATTGGCAAACTTAAAGGAGATAAGCGGATAGGGGCACAATGAGAACAGGAGTAAGAAGAGGAGTTCCAGCAGGGAGCAAATGAAATGCAACAGATAACTTGCTAGGAGTGATAGTATCAATGATAAGATTATGTAAATGGGCGGATCTGGGCCCCCTGATTGCATAAGAAATATAAATTAATATTAAGCATATATTGCAGAAAATATGAACCAATCAACAAACTCAATTTGACACTAAAAGCATATGCAGAATGATAAGATATATAAGCTCTTACTTACCCTCAATGATGCATTTATCCTGATCCCAATCACAGTAAGAGTTTCTACCGGCTGATCCGCAATCCTTGCACCCGACTGACCATTTAAAATCAAAACCTGACTGCAGCAACTTCTGGATGGTTTCGTATGAAGGATTATCATCCCCAGATGCGTTACGTATAGGAACCGTTGAAATGAGCGAACATGACTCCAGAAGATCGTATACCATGTCGTTGCCATGATAAATAGCATAAACGTACGACTGATTTCCAATATTCAAACAAGGAAGTCTTCTATAGGTGGGATCACTGATCTTACTAGAGCACCTCACAAAATATGCATTTGTAAAGCCATCATCTATATAATAACGATAATCAAATAATATTTTGTAACTTCTTAGAGATTTTTGCGGCAGGCCACAGCTTCCATTGGCTAAGTTGAAATCAACAACCGTGATTATACGATCATCATAGGAAATATTGTTGACATAGTACTTCCCTGAATGGAATTCCAGGATGGTTTTGTTGCTCTGGCAGGAAAGTGTAAAGCTGGGATCACCACATCCAGCTGGATCGTCTTCAAGCCGAAAAGGGTAGCTTATGTTTTTGATGTCTCCACATGAAGAAGTAGAAAACTGTATTTGTTGAAGTTTACATGCCTGTACATCTCTAACGAAGAGAGAGATCAACAAAGAAAAAAGAAAAGCTAAGAAATTTGATGATTCTTCCTTTCTCATGATTCCTGATATGAATTTAAATGAATATTTGGCATAACAAACATCAAAGTTCTGTGTTATTATATAACATTTTAGTAGTTGATTCGATCATTGAAACATATATACTTTAGAGTTGACCTCAGTACTTTTCATCTTTGAGCTAATCCCAAAATAAAAAAATAAAATAAAAAACAAAGTCATCAATTTGGAATGTCACATTCACGCGTTTAGGGACACATTTTCCACTTGGACACATTCACGCGTTTAACTTACATCAAGTCAACAAACAAACAAATTAATAGTAAAAGTGTAAAACCAAATAATTGAGTTTGAAAGTCTACAAAATGAATAAAGATTTTGTTTTGAGTTCATCTACAAATAAATTAGTTTATATTTAGGATTACTTTACTTAACAAATAATCCGTTTTAAATTAACTTAAAAAATAATAACCTAAAGATAAATTGATAGGTGTTTTTTAAATTAGCTTTAAGAAAAAAAAATAAAGAAAATTGGCATCAAGTACCGTTAGCATTTAAACTAGTTCCAAAACATGTACAGTTGTTCCGGAAGATGTCCTTACAATTACTTTTTTTTTTTTTAAAAGGCAACTTTATTAAGGCCGAAAAAAGCCAAAGGGAACGGGCAACAGACCCAACAACAAGCAAAGACAAAGGAAACAATCAACCAAGACAACCCAAACAGAAAACAAAAGAGCAGCCAACAAAACGCCACAAGAGCAAAGAAAAACAGAGGAGAACAGAACAAAAGAGCAACCCCCCACAATTACTTAAGCTTACACTTGCATTGCCATAAAATAAACTATCGGGTCCGGCGAAATAACCACTTTCGTGCCGGAAGTTTTCACCATGGCTCCGCATTTTGGCTCTTCCCATCTCTTACAACCAGCACTTATGCTGTATACACCTGTCCATGAAGAGTTAAAACCTGTCCTCTTTACTGTTTTCAGCTACTTTATAATGTTTTGTTTTACGCTTTTGACACACATTTTACGGCTAATTACATGTCAACCTATATTTCAATTTTATAACTAAAGCCAACTCTTTTCTTTTATTTTTAAATTGTCATTGGCTTCTCTCCATTTTGACACATGTCCTTTTTCTTTCATGCTATTTATTTACTGCTTCATTAAACTTTTATTGTTTGTAAGGCCGGGCATAGGGATGGCAAATTTACCCGGCTGGGTCGGGTACCCAGCCTTACCCAGGCCGAGAATCCCGGGTAAAACCCGGACATGCCTTACCAGGACAGGCACCAGGTAAAGGTTGTCCGGGTACCCAGGCCGGTTGTGTTCCGGCCTGGGTCTGGATATACCCGAATACCCGGTTTTGAATTTATTTTTTTAAAAAGACAAACAAACTTAACCCTAACTTAACAAACTTATTATCTCCACTGCCGAGCATTTCCCTATTCACTTTGCCAAATCTCCCACCCCCAACCGTCGAACCTCTCCCACCGACAACCGTTGACCCTCCTCTGTCTTCCGCCGCTGACGACCCTCTTCCTAGGTTTGCCTTCTCGATCTCTTCCTGAAATCAAGAGAAAAGCTGCCAAGAAAAAGAAGGAATAAGAAGCCAACATCACCTCTTCAACTAACAACAACAACAACTCCTCTTTAGGTATATATTCTTCTTTTTTGCTTTTTTGGTACGCAGACCCATCACTACAATCTCTCACTCTCTTCGATACTTTTGTTGCTTTTCTCTGCTTTCTTATTCAATTTTCGTATATGGGTATTTTTTATTTTATCTGTTTAGATTGATTTTTATTGCAACATTTTTTAATGGTTTTGTTTTTGTTTTTCAATTTGGATTCGTGGGCTCGTTTCAATTTTTCCCCTTTCTTCTAATTAATTTTGATTGAAAATACTCTGTTCAAATTATTACTCATTTGATATTTAGTTTGGCAAAATTGGTTTTATTGAGTGTCTTAAATCTTAATAGTAGTGCTTGACAAAATTTGGAAAATACTCTGTTGTTGTAGTAGCAGTGCTTGACAAAATTGAAAATTTTGGTTGCTTGACAGAATTGGTTTTGGAAAATTTTGGTTGTCTTAAATCTTAATAAACTATGGAGTGTAGGAAGATTATGGTGAAATATTTTTATATACTAACGTTTTAATTAAATTTTGCAGGTTGAAATGTCAGCATCACAACCAAATCTGGATTTTGATAGTAATAACCCATTGAACACTCAAAGTTAAGCTCCAAGTTGTGATATTAATCTTGTTGATGTAGATGACATCGAGTGTGAAAGTGGAAGGCAAACTAGTCAAGCAATTAGGAGGAGTACTAAGAGAAGTAGTTCGGGAGGACCAAAACAAATCTCTGAAGCTTGAAACCATTTTAAGAGAGAGATTATAAATGGGGAAGTAAAGGCAATATGTCATCATTGTGGTAAAGCTCTAGCCGGACATCACAAACAGGGGACTTCACATTTGTTCAGCCACGTAACTTCCTGTCTTAGAAAAATTGGAGGCAAGAAACTAGATGATGGAACCTCCCCTAAACCTAATTTTGGGTCAGTGGATAATGATATTCTACGACAGAAAATCACAAAAATGATAATCATGCATGAGCTTCCCTTGAGTTTTGTCGACTATGATGGGTTTAGGGATGTGGCCCGGGCACAACACTATTTAAAAAAAAAACCGAAAAAGTACATTGATTTATATATATATATATATAATATGCTTTAATTTTTTATTATTTTTTAAATGGTTAATAAGCTTTAATGATATATTTAATCACATCACAAGCTATTTAATCAATGTTCACGTGTTTTAGAGATTTTTTTTATTTAATTGTATTAGTTAACAGGCTTAAAATTTTATATATAGCTTTTATTTGTTTATTATTTATTTGGATTCAAATCAGCTGTCAAAAAATAGTGTCATAATTTGTGTCTAACCAATCAAATTAGGACCTGTGTCTACATTTAATTATTATTTTTTCAACTTCTTCCATAAATGAAGACACATGTCCCAATTTGGTTGGTTAGACACAAATTGGGATATCATTTTTGGATTACTGATTTGAATCTTATTCATTTATAAAGAACAAATTAAAAATTGTACAAAATTTTAAGCTATCAATGAAAATATATGCTTGTTGGTTGATAAAGAAAAAGTAATTTTGTCATTGATAGTGTTTTTTATTTATTTATTTATTTATTTATTATTTATTTTTTTTTATAGAAATATTACAATAATTCGGGATTTAAGGAGGGGATATGCTAGAACCCACAATCTAATGATGTATATGTGAATAGTAAGTCATCAGGTCAACCTCATCTTGATGTCATTGATAGTGTTCTGCACAAGTTTAATATGGATTATGTTATTGTATTAAGTTACTGATTATATATATATATTATGAGGAAAGGTTAATGTAAAATATAATTATTATCAATTTGGAATATAAGTTGGAAGTCAGTCATCAATTTTGGGTTCACAATAGTTGCCAGGAGAAACCTCTCTCTTCCTTTCTTCTCTCTTCTTTTCTCTGAACCAGTTCCTCACCGCCTCCTTATTTCCGTCGCCGGTTTCTCGCTGTGGCAGCGGGAGCCGGCGACGATGGTTCTTCCTCCTTCCTTTGCTTGGCTGGCCTGGTCAGATGGGAGTCTCCGGAGGCTGCTTCGACGGCCCTGTTCGTCGCCTGGAAATCTCTCTCGCGTCACAGGGAGGGGTGTTTTGTCCTAGCTTCGGCGGCAGCTGTTAGTTCGGCCGATCTCCGGCCAGATATGGTGTGATTATCGACGTGAGGTGTCTGATCGGCGGCCGTCCGGCCCCATCCTCTCCGTCGGGACACCACCGGCAGCTATGGTGTCTTCCGTTCACTGATTTTGGGTTCAGCTTGGTCGGTTTTGTTGCTTTTCGGAGTCGGGCGTTGTACTGATGGGGGTTTGGTTGGCGTGGTGGGTAGGAGTTTGTTCTGGCACCTCCGGCGTCCCTGCGTGGTCGGCGACGTCACTGGTGGGGCTTCTCCGGCAGCATGGATCTCTCCTCCTTCTCGGTCTTCTGCTCGTGTGTTTTGTTTGGTGTATAGTTTTGTTTTGTTTGTATTCCCACTCTTGTGTGGGCGATTTTCTCCTGTTTGTGGGACTCTGATCTGGGCTTGTGCTCGATTAGTTTTATCTGTGGAGTCCCAGTTTGGTTGTATCCTTGCCCTGGATCTGGTGTTCCAGATTTTCAAAAAAAAAAAAAAAAAAAAGTCATCAATTTGGAATAAAAATAAATAAAAATAAATAAAAAACAAAGTCAGTCATCAATTTGGAATGTCACATTCACGCGTTTAGGACACATTTTCCACTAGCGGGCCTACTGCTTTTTGACTTAACTGGGTCTAATACTGGGCCTACTGCTTTTTGACTTAACTTACGTCAAGTCAACAAACAAACAAATTAATAGTAAAAGTGTAAAACCAAACAATTGAGTTTGAAAAGTCTACAAAATGAATAAAGATTTTGTTTTGAGTTCATCTACGAATAAATTAGTTTATATTTGGGATTACTTTCCTTAACAAATAATCCATTTTTAATTTAATTTAAAAAATAATAACCTGAAAGATAAATTGATAAGTGTTTTTTTAATTAGCTTTAAGAAAAAAAATAAAGAAAATTGGCATCCAGTACCGTTAGCATTAAACTAGTTCCAAAACATGTACAGTTGTTCCGGCAGATGTCCTTGCAATTACTTAAGCTTACACTTGCATTGCCATAAAATAAACTATCGGGTCCAGCGAAATAACCACTTTCGTGCCGGAAGTTTTCACCATGACTCCGCATTTTGGCTCCTCCCATCTCTTACAACCAGAACTCATGCTATTTACACCTGTCCATGAGGAGTTAACACCTGTCCTCTTGACTATTTTTAGCTACTTTATAATGTTTTGTTTTACGCTTTTGACACACATTTTACAGCTAATTACATGTCAACCTATATTTCAATTTTATAACTAAAGCCAACTCTTTTCTTTTATTTTTAAATTGTCATTGGCTTCTCCCCATTTTGACACATGTCCTTTTTCTTTCATACTATTTATTTACTGCTTCATTAAACTTTTATTGTTTGTAAGGCTGGGCATAGGGATGGCAAATTTACCCGGTTGGATCGGGTACCCAGCCTTACCCAGGCCGGAAATCCCGGGTAAAACCCGGACATGCCTTACCCAGCACCAGGTACAGGTTGTCTAGGTACCCAAGCCGGTTGTGTTCCGGCCTGGGTCTGGGTATACCTAGATACCCGGTTTTGAATTTTTTTTTTTTAAACAAACAAACTTAACCCTAACTTAACAAACTTATTCTCTCCACTATCGAGCATTTCCCTATTCACTCTGCCAAATCTCCACGGTCGACCGCCGAACCTCTTCCACCGTCAACCGTTGACCCTTCTATGTCTTCCGCCGTTGACAACCCTCTTCCTAGGTTTGCCTTCTCGATCTCTTCCTGAAATCAAGAGAAAAGTTGCCAAAAAAAAAAAATAAGGAACAAGAAGCCAACATCACCTCTTCAACTAACAACAACAATAACACCTCTATAGGTATATATTCTTCTTCTTTGCTTTTTTGGTACGCAGACCCATCACTACAATCTCTGATTTAGAACAAGTGGCTGATGCGTACATGATGAAGAGGGAACATCCTAAATTTAAGGGCAATCGAATTCCAGTAGTCCGAGCGTCGAAGTTGGAATGACGCGAAATTCGCACAGTTCATGCGTTTTGGCGAGGGAGGAGATAATCAACAGCTTCGCTATTGTAGCATACCCTTTTTCAGCTGAATTCCGTCATTTAGGCCCTGAAATTGCCATTTTTGCTATTTTAGGAATTGCCATTTTTGCTATTTTAGGAAAGTTTCGTTTTAGCTATAACTTTTGTTTTCTAAGTCCGAATCGTCTTCCGTCAATTATGGCTTGTTTAGGATTCCTAGCAGTTTTTATTTATGCAATTATCTCAATTTTGCTATTTTTGGTAATTTTTAGTAATTAGTCCCGTTTCTTGTCCAACAAGGATTAGGGTTAGGGTTTTCGCTTTAAATATGCTTGTAAGCCTTTTGGCCAAATTATTCAATTATTCAATAATATTTCATAATTTTCTTTGAGAGTTTCTCTCGTTTTCTGGTGCATTCCAAAGTTTATCTAGAATATTGACGTTGATCGTATTTTTTTATTATTTCCGCTGCGTCAATCTCTCACTCTCTTCGATACTATTGTTGCTTTTTCTCTGCTTTCTTATTCAATTTTCATATATGAGTATTTTTTATTTTATCTGTTTAGATTGATTTTTATTACAAAATTTTTTAATGGTTTTGTTTTTGTTTTTCAATTTGGATTCGTGGGCTTGTTTCAATTTTTCCCCTTTCTTCTAATTGATTTTGATTGAAAATACTCTGTTCAAATTATTACTCATTTGATATTTAGTTTGGCAAAATTGGTTTTATTGAGTGTCTTAAATCTTAATAGTAGTACTTGACAGAATTTGGAAAATACTCTGTTGTTGTAGTAGCAGTGCTTGACAGAATTGAAAATTTTGGTTGCTTGACAGAATTGGTTTTGGAAAATTTTGGTTGTCTTAAATCTTAATAAACTGTGGAGTGTAGGAAGATTACGGTGAAATATTTTTGTATACTAACGTTTTAATTAAATTTTGCAGGTTGAAATGTCTGCATCACAACCAAATCTGGATTTTGATAGTAATAACCCATTGAACACTCAAAGTCAAGCTCCAAGTTGTGATATTAATCTTGTTGATGTAGATGACATCGAGTGTGAAAGTGGAAGGCAAACTAGTCAAGCAATTAGGAGGAGTACTAAGACCAACTCCAATCCCACTTCAAATCCAACTTTATCTTCAAAATGGAGCAAAATCCACTCAAAACCGACCTCCAACCCAGCGGCAACGCCTGCGCCATCTGAGGAAGATGAACAGTGCCGCGCAATGTATTGCGCGACACTGTTCACCAGCGCAAACACTGTAGCGCTTGTGTGTTTTTTTTTTTTGATCCCTCAAATTTTATATAATCACGTTTTGGCCCTATTTTTAAATATATTTTCTGATTATACCCTTTATTAAAAGGTTTTGTGTATTCACAGTTTTACCCTAATAAATTAAAGTTATTCCAATTTGGTCCTTTTTATTATTTAATGATTTTGTTTTGATTTAATTATTATTGATATTAACATTTTTAATAAACTAAAATGAAGTGTATAATTAAAAAATTTAAATGCCATTTTTTTTAATAAATCACTTCATTCCTTCGTTAATTCATAAGTTTGAAATGCAATTTTTTTGTTCCATTTTTAAATCACTTCATTCCTACTGGAATTAATAAAGCAAAATACATTAATTGATAAAAACATTAAAAATGAAATACAAACTTCATAGTGATAAAATAAATTACCACTAATTGGAATACTCTAAAATTAAGGAAAAATACAACATAAATTATTTGGAAGATTTAGTACTCTTGAAGACCATTTCCAGATCCTCCGATATTATTGAAAAAATCACCAAAAGGAGCAGATGAACTACCGGATCCATAGTTTTGTTGCCGAGCATGTTTCTCCATAATTTTTCTTTGTTGTTGATCCACAAACTCGCGCTTTTTTGGATCTTTTATGGATTCCAAATCCATCATTACTATTTTGTTTTCCAATTTTCTCTCCAAAATATCATTAGTTCTTTGTCTCTCCAGATTGTTTTTTTCAAAAACTTCCACGAGTTTATCTTGTCCTTCTGTAAAAGTGGCAACAATTGATGCATTATCTTCCGCAGCCCTCTTTTTCAGTTTTGCTTTTTTCACCTCAATGGGTCGTTGGGATGAACTACCCCCGGCGTCATCACTAGATATATTCAGAGAAAATGAAGATATCCCGGGAGATACCATTGTTGGAGACTCTGGAGTTGGAGAGTCTTCTTGTGATGATACATTATGGCCACGTGGCCTTCGTGGGGTTGATGTTGCACTATCATTATCTGAAAATTTCTGCATATCCTTGAGAATGGGCCACACATGGTCAAACTTGAAACCCTTTTTGTATTTCTTATCTTGGGAGAATAAGACTTTTGCCCGGTTCATCTGCAAAATGATTCAAATAAATTTTATGGAATAATTTTATATTAAATATAATTATTTTCTACAACTGTAATTTTAACAAATACTCACTATATCAACTTCAGAGGCACCACTAGGATTCAGACTTTCGATTTGTCGTTGGCATGACCGTAGTTTCGCAATTGCGGGAATGATAATCCCCATACGACACTGCAAACTTCGCGATGTACGATGTTCAATTATAAAATCTGGTTTGGTGTTGTTATATTCACCCTCAATTCGAGCCCAGAACACTTCCATGGATTGGTAATGCCCTATGATGAGCAAATTTCTTATCTTCAGATTTTGGGAAAAGTGAAGATAAGAATTATTTGGATCGATTTAATCCTACGGTTTAGAAGGTGAGGAAATCCATCCATTGGTTGGATTTGATGATGAGCAAATTTCTTATCTTCAGATTTTGGGAAAAGTGAAGATAAGAATTATTTGGATCGATTTAATCCTACGGTTCAGAATGTGAGGAAATCCATCCATTGGTTGGCATTGAATAGCTCAGATATCTTATCTTCTTATTTTGAGAAAAGTGAAGAACAGTTTTCTGGACAAGTTCAGAGTGGGCCCCACAACGAGTACTAGATGTCTAGGTTCAATGAATATGGTTCAAGCATTGTTTTTTTTTTGAATGAAAGTGTTTTTGTCAGTATCTACTATTTCCATGTGGGCTTGCAGTTATTGTCGGCCACGTTCTGAGGTAGATTGATGCGGCAGCAGTGGACCAACTGGCATTAGATTATTTGGAGGGGTGGGATTTGAAACAAGCCAAGTAAGACCAAACCCGGGCGACGGAATCAGATTGAATTGAAATTTTGACAGCTGATGCGTTTCGGCGTTTCCGGAACTACTACGCAGCTTTGCTGCGTAAACACGTCCTTTTTTAGGCAAATTCCGTCGTTTAGGCCTTGGAATTAGTGTTTTTCTCGAAAGAGCTTCCGCTATCTACTATTTCCACGTGGGCTTGCAGTTATTGTCGGCCATGTTCTGAGCTAGATACATCTTTCATCTACTCCCATGTTCTGAGTTGTGTAACCAGCTGGATATAGCTGTCATCCACTCCCACTCCCACGAAGTGATATGTTAACCAGCTGGATATAGCTGTCATCCACTAGCTATTCTAGAAGCACATGTTCAGAAAGATAAATACCCTACACCAGAGTATGATTCAAACTCATTCAATTCAACTCCAATTGATAATGAATTTCGATATCGGAGGTCCATCTAATTTCTCATCTTCATCTTCCGACGATGATGAAAAGCAATTTCTGGCAAATCTTGAAGAGAATGAGTCAGAACAAGATGCGATTATTGCCCAACATATGAACATCCAACGGGCCATGTCTCAGTATCTCAATCAACAAAACAATCTGGTGACCCGTGGAGGCTCAATTCATGGTCATAGAGTGATCAATCGAGATCGGGAAAATGCTAATCATCGTTTGTTCTACGACTATTTTGCTGAGAGCCCACGGTATAATGATCAAATGTTTCGTCGACGCTTTCGAATGAGGAGAAGTTTATTTCTTCGTATTGTTGACAAAGTGGAAGCTCGTGACAACTATTTTGTGCAACGAAGAGATAGTGTGGGTAGACTGGGTTTGTCCGCTCTTCAAAAAATAACAGCAGTATTTCGGATGTTGGCATATGGTCTACCAGCGGATGCTACTGACGAGTATATTCAAATAGGAGAGTCTACAACAATTGAAAGTTTGAAGAGATTTTGTCGTGCTGTTGTGGAGGAATTTAAAGATGAGTATCTACGATCACCTAACGCTACTGACGTTGCCAGACTACTCCGTATTGGTAAAGAGAGAGGTTTTCCGGGAATGCTGGGTAGTTTAGATTGTATGCACTGGAAGTGGAAAAATTGTCCAACGGCTTGGTCAGGACAATATGCTGGTCGTAGTGGATCCCCAACTATTATTCTAGAGGCTGTAGCTGATTATGATCTGTGGATATGGCATGCCTATTTTGGTTTGCCGGGTATGAACAATGATATTAATGTGTTGGAGGCATCCCATCTTTTTGCCAACCTCGCTCAAGGTATTGCTCCTCCAGCTCATTATGTCATTCAAGGACAAGAATATAATACGGGTTATTATTTAGCTGATGGTATATACCCTAACTGGTCTACGATTGTAAAAACTATTCACGATCCACGTGGTCCGAAGAATAAATTATTTGCAATGAAACAAGAAGGATGTAGAAAAGACGTTGAACGTGCATTTGGAGTTCTCCAATCACGGTTTGCAATTGTGGCAGGACCGGCGCGTTTTTGGCATAAACATGTTTTACATGATATAATGACTACGTGCATTATTATGCACAACATGATAATCGAGGATGAGCGTGATGTTGATGCAGCAATTGAGGATCATACGGAAGCACCAACTCCGGAAGTTGAGATGGTGTTAGACGAAAATACCCGATTTCGAGAATTCCTAGCTCGACATAGAAGAATCAGGGATAATCATGCTCATGATGCACTTCGAAATGCCTTAATAAATCATTTGTGGGAAGAATATACTAATTCGGATGATTAGATGATGATCAATATGTACTTTTATTTTCATGCTTTTTCTTTTTTATTTTATGAAATGTAATGTTTAAGTTATTTTAATAAAAAATGTAATATTTTACCGAATTAAATTGAATTTCTATTAATGTATTAATTTCATAATTTTGTATTTTATTGCAATATTATGTTAATTATGGGGTGAAATGTTAATTGTGGAGAAATATCTAAAAAAGGGAAAGAAATGGAATATTCCTGGGAATATTCCTTATAGAGATAAATTTGAAGTAGTGAGTTGGAGATGGAATAGTGAAATAGAGTGACTGTTGAGCTATTTTAGTGCAAAACTTGCACCAACTTAGAGATTTGGGTTGGAGTTGCTCTAAGAGTAGTAATTCGGGAGGACCAAAACAAATCTCTGAAGCTTGAAACCATTTTAAGAGAGAGATTATAAATGGGGTGCAATATGTCACCATTGTGGTAAAGCTCTAGCCGGACATCACAAACATGGGACTTCACATTTGCTCAGCCACGTAACTTCCTGTCTTAGAAAAATTGGAGGCAAGAAACTAGATGATGGAACCTCCCCTAAACCTAATTTTGGGTCGGTGGATAATGATATTCTACAATAGAAAATCACAAAAATGATAATCATGCATGAGCTTCCCTTGAGTTTTGTGGACTATGATAGGTTTAGGGATGTGGCCCGGGCACATCACTATTTAAAAAAACCGAAAAAGTGCATTGATTTATATATATAATATGCTTTAATTTTTTATTATTTTTTAAATGGTTAATAAGCTTTAATGATATATTCAATCACATCACAAGCTATTTAATCAATGTTCATGTGTTTTAGAGATTTTTTTTTTTTTTGATTATTTAATTGTATTGGTTAACAAGCTTAAAATTGTATATATAGCTTTTATTTGTTTATTATTTATTTGGATTCAAATCAGATGTCCAAAAATAGTGTCATAATTTGTGTCTAACCAACCAAATTAGGACATGTGTCTACATTTAATTATTATTTTTTCAACTTCTTCCATAAATGTAGACACATGTCTCAATTTGGTTGGTTAGACACAAATTGAGATACCATTTTTGGACAACTGATTTGAATCTTATTTATTTAATAAAGAACAAATTAAAAATTGTTCAAATTTTTTAAGCTATCAATGAAAATATATGCTTGTTGGTTGATAAAGAAAAAGTATTTTTGTCATTGATAGTGTTTTTTTTTTTTTTTTTTTTTATAGAAATATTATAATAATTCGGGATTTAAGGAGGGGATATGCTAGAACCCACAATCATATGATGTATATGTGAATAGTAAGTCACCGGTCAACCTCATCTTGATGTCATTGATAGTGTTCTGCACAAGTTTAATGTGGATTATGTTATTGTATTAAGTTACTGATTATATATATATATATATTATGAGGAAAGGTTAATGCAAAATATAATTATTATCGGACAAGAAGAATTTATTTAGATAGAGGTGGATCTTTTAAAACAAATTTAATTGGAACAGAGAAACCAATGAAAAATTAGCTTTAATATAGTTGACAAATTTGATAAAAAAATTTATACGGTCAACATGAGGAGTGGAACTGTGCAAGGCAGCCCCGGCAATGGAGAGAAGCCAAATGGTAATTTTGAAAATAAAAGGAATAGTTGATTTTAATTACAAAATTGAAATATGGGGTGATAAGTAATTAACTGAAAAATGTGTGTCAAAAACGAAAAATAAAATATTTAAAAAAAAGTTGAAAAAAAGCATGAGTACAAACGTCTACTCTACATGAAGTAACTGTCTAAGAACAACTAAAAATTACATCAATGAAAAAAATGTAGAAAATGAGAGCTTCGAATGGTTGGTTGTTTGTGATGGGGTCCCTTGAAAATGAGCAGTTGCGTACAGCAGATTATAATACTGAAAGTTCTGGTAAGATAAATTGCCCTGTTTCTTTGGTAATTTATTCCAACCTCGATAGCATTGGAAGTGGGAACACACATAAACACAGATCTATTAATATTTCCGTTGATAAATGCAAGTACAACAAATTCTTTGCTACATCACTTGAAATAATTGTGATGTACACCCAACTCACATTCTTCAACCACACATCCTTAATTCCTTACTTGAAAAAGATTGGCATTGTCAAAGTTTAATTGCTTTACAACTTAGAACACACCCCACTTTATCTATTCATAGGTACTTCCAACTCTAAACACCAATATAAATTAAATTATTTTTGTTTTCAAAGTTTCGGTTTAGGATCAAAACTATATAATAAATATGGGAACCTGTCAAATTAATGTGAGTTATCAAATCTCACAACACCAAGAAGATGAGATCATAATTAACTATTTATATATATAAATTGCATGCATGTACACTCCTTAAAGTATTAATGTGTTTTGAATTGTTAAATCTAAAGTAAATCTATAAAGAAATTTAAGAAATTAAGAAATTTAAGTCATTAGTCAATTCACACTCCCCTACAACAAATAATCATAAGTCAAAAGAAAGAAAAATTGGGTATAGAGTATCTCCAACCATGCTCTCTAAATTTTAGCTATTTTAGTTTTTAGCTAGCAACTCACTTCAACCATCCTCTTTATTATAAATAATCATTAATATTTTAATATTTTTTGAATTTAAAATATAAATAAATTTATTTTGTTTTAAATTATAAAATTAAGAGAGAGAAGATAAATCAACTAAAAAATATTATAAAAAAAAAAAAAGAGAAGATAAATCAACTTAAAAATATTTAAAAAATAAGAGAGAGAAGATAGAGAACTTGAAATGGCTCCGTACATTTGAAGAGCCTCTTGGTGGTTTTCTAAAATAAGGAGCCATTTAGGAGCCTCTTGGAGTGCTTTAAAACCATCCCCACTAGCTATTTTAGCTAAGGAGGAGGTTTATGGAGCCCCATGGAGATGCTATAACTAGCTTCTACATTCTACTATACATGATAATGCACATGCTTCAGCATATTCACTGTAAATAATGTTTCATTCATCCTCATAAAGGTAACATGAATGCTTTTTACATCGAGGAGAATGATAAAGTAACTAAGATGAAATTTAAAGGTTGGAAAAAAGACAAAACAATGACCCACGAGTCTCGCACATATGTGGTCCAAAGTGTTTCAACAATATATCAACCGGTCCATGGGCAAAACCAGTAGTTGAGTGTGAATAGACCATGGTGCACTGCTGCCCCCACCTAGACATGACCACGGTTCGGTTCCAATCGAATCAGAACCGTAGGACTAAGAACCAGACCAAAACCAGTTTTTCCTGGTTTCAGTTCCCCAAATCTCATAACCGAACTGGAACTGTCGGTTCCAAATTACCGGTTCGGTTCCGGTTTTGGAACCAACGGTTCCATTACCAAATAATATATATATTATTAAAATAAAAAAATAAAATCAAATAAAATTCATTAAAAGCTAACCTAACACTGATCTCTCATAAGTCATAGGATATCATCATCAAAATATCAAAGACAACTAGCAGCCTCTCTCTCTGATCTCTCATATCATATCATCATCAAAGACAACCATCGTCATCTGATCTCTCTCTCTTCGATCTCTTTTTCATCCTGTAGCCGGTGATTGACGGACGGTGGCTCTCTCTTCGATCTGGGCAATCTCCTCTTCGATTTGGGTGATCACTTCTTCGATGATTCGATCTGGGTGATCTCTTCTTCTTTGAATGGAGAGTGGAGACGGCGATGGCTGCGGTGGGGGATTTGTGGATGGATGGGTGGAGCCGTGGAGGATGTTGAACTACTGAAACTTTTCTAGAAACTCTCTAGCATTTGGTTATGGTATGGTTGTGTTAGTTTAGTTTAGTTTAGTTTAGTTTGAATTAACTGTACTATTTAGTTTCTTTTTAGATTGCTTAAAACGTGTTAGATTTACTTTTTGATTGTAATGATGTATTGGGCGGCTGTACCAGTCCTTGTGTCAATAGTTTAGGTCTGGCAGAGTGCCAGGTTATTGTAGCACATTGTTCGTTGGATGGCAATGATGGTGTGCGATCTAATGATTGCACTTTCCCCTGCATTTTGTATATATACCTTCTGTTAGTGTTATTTGATATGGAAATTGTAATGGATGAATGTTAATTGAATGGAAGTGATTTTCATCAAAATATTTGAGAGAACTCTCTGTTTATTTCCTCTAAACCAAGAGTATGTTTTTCATATTTATGGATGGTTATTGATGTTTATGAATGGTATGTATGGAAGTTTAATGATCTGAATCTCAAACAGAGGTATCAGAATATTGATATTTCCAACGGTGGTATCAAAGCATTGTTCTTGAGGGATTGTAAGATTTCGTTTTCAATTTATTAAGTGCTTGTGAGGTTCAAACACTAGAGAGTGAGTGTTAAACACCCATGAGTGCAAACATGGCAGCTAGAAGCAACGTAGGTCTTCATATTCCTCAATTTTCTGGGGAAAACTATCAGATATGGACTGTGAAGATAAAGTCCTATCTAAAAGCCTTCAAGTTATGTGAGTATGTAGGAGAGGACAAGCAAATTCCTTCATTGAGAGCAAATCCTACCATTGCTCAGATAAAGCAGCATGAAGAGGAGAAGATGAAGAAAGACAAGGCCGTTACTTGTCTTCATTCAGCCTTGACAAACTCTGGTTTCACGAGCATCATGCACCTGGAGACAGCAAAATCAATATGGGATGAATTAAAAAGCTGGTTCGAAGGTAATGAAGCTGTTGACACTCAAAAGGGAGTTTGAGAATCTAAAAATGAAGGATTCTGAGACAGTGAAAGACTACTCATCCAAGCTGTCAGATTTGGTGAACCAAATGAGATTGTATGGTGATGTAGTGGAGGACTACAAAGTAGTTGAGAAAATGTTGATAAGCTAACCTGAGAAGTTTGAAACTAAAGTTGCAGCTATTGAGGAGTCCTGTGACTTGAAAAAGATAACTATCTCAGAAATGGTATCCAAACAACAAGCTCAAGAACAAAGGCTTGCATTGAGGAATGATGGTGATATTGAGGAGGCTTTCCTTGTCATGAATAAAGGAAGCATAAAGACAAAGGCAAGATGGATGCAACAAGTTCAGAATCTGGTCCAAGAACAAGATTTCAACCATGTACCACCTGTAAGAGAACAAACCATCTTGCAGAGGATTGTTGGCACAAAGGGAAACCACAAGTTCAATACACATTCCGCAACAAATGGGGATACAGAGAACAATACTGCAGATTCAAGCAAAATCAACAAATTCAGCAGCCTATGCAGCAAGCCAACTATACTGATGATCATGTCAAAGATGAGCACTTATTTACGATGTCACAAGCATGTACGGCAGCTTCTAAAGAGACATGGTATATTAACAGTGGGTGCATAAGCCATATGGCTCGAGATGAAGGCATGTTCACCACAGTTGACAGAAGTGCAACAACAACAGTGAAGCTGAGGAATGGTGACATGGTGAAGGCTGCTGGAAAAGGTAAAGTTCTGATTCAAACTAAATTAGGCCTTAAGATTATGATAATGTATTATACATACTTGATTTGGCACAGAACTTACTTAGTGTTGCACAATTATTGAAGAGGGGCTATTCATTAATATTTGAGGGAAATTTATATATCATTCTAGACTCTAAGAAATCTAAAATTGTAAGGGTTATGATGCATGACAATAGCTTCCCCATAGACTTCAATCAAGTTAAACTAAAGGCCTCTATGTCTAAGCATGGTATGGTTAAAGACATGCAAGCAATAAGTCGCACAAATGACTTATGTGATGCCTGTCTTATGTCTAAGCATGATATGGTCGGGGACATGTAAGCAATAAGTTGCACATATGACTTATGTGATGCATGTCATAATGGAAAGTCACACAGGAAGCCTAATATGAATGAAGTTTTTGATGAAGATTAAAGCAATATATGAATCTGTTATGGATGATGGTGCAGTGGTTGAGTCTAATTCTCAAATTGTGAAGACAAGGTCACTTGCTGATGTTAATGAAAAATGCAACATGATGGTCAATGAGCCTTCTTGCTATGAAGAAGCAACTCAAATGGATGAATGGAAGCTTGATATGAAGGAGGAGCTGATGATGATCAATAAGAACCAAGCTCAATCCTCAGCAAAGGCTGAGTACATTGATGCAGCAGCTATTCCATATCAAGCTATATGGATTAAAAAGGTCTTAACATACCTGAGTTATGTGCAAGAGGAACGTGTCATTGTGTGACAACAATTCAGCAATTTCTATTGCTAAGAATCCTGTCCAGCATGGGAGAACAAATCATACAAATGTAAAGTTTCATACAATTAGAAAAGCTGAGAAAAATGGTAATGTCAATTGATGTATTGCAAGTCTGAAGAGCAATTGGGAGTCATATTTACGAATTCCATTCCCTATGGTCAGTTTAATGTTTTAAAACAAAGCTTGGAGTCTTTAAGAAAAGTTTTAAGGAGGAGTGTTGAACTATTGAAATTTTTCTAGAAACTCTCTAGTATTTGGTTGTGGTATGGTTGTGTTAGTTTAGTTTAGTTTAGTTTAATTTGAATTAACTGTATATTTAGTTTCTTTTTAGATTGCTTAAAACGTGCTAGATTTACTTTTTGATTGTAATGATGTATTGGGCGGCTGTGCCAGTCCTTGTGTTAGTAGTTCAGGTCTGACAGAGTGTCAGTTTATTGTAGCACATTTTCCGTTGGATGGCAATGATGGTGTGAGATATAATGATTGCACTTTCCCCTGTATTTTGTATATATACCTTCTGTCAGTGTTATCTGATATGGAAATTGTAATGGACGAATGTTAATTGAATATAAGTGATTTTTATCAAAATATTTGAGAGAACTCTCTGTTTGTTTCCTCTAAACCAAGAGTATGTTTTTCATGTTTATGGATGGTTATTGATGTTTATGGATGGTATATATGGATGTTTAATGGTCTGAATCTCAAACAGAGGTATCAGAATATTGATATTTCCAACAGAGGAGTATGAGCTCGATCTGTGTTGGGTCTGGATCTTGAAGAGAGAGAGAGAGAGAGAGAGAGAGAGAGAGAGATGTGAATCTGGTGAGTGTTGAGTGATGAGTGATGAGTGATAAGTGAATGTGAGGTGAATTTGAAAGAGGTTTGGGTGATAGGTGAATGACTTGTTTATGACATGGGTTGATCGAATTATAAAAGATAAAACAAAAATATACAAACACATATTCATAATCATACACACATGCACAACGGCCCAATAGAACAGAGAAGAAAAACAGTGAACAGAGGAGAAAAGAAGTTTGTGGGGTGACTTTGCTGCCATTTCATAGATGAAGGAAGCTAAGGAATGTCTATTTTCTTAAAGCACATAGTTGATGGAATTGTGAAACTGGTGTCTTGGCAACTAATATGAAGCATAGAGTCAAACAAATAAGCATAAACATAAATTACATGCTACATCTAAATGTATAGTATAAATTGATACATATTACAGACCAAACAACTGTCAGCATTAGTATTTAGTATAAACAAATACATGACAATAATAAGGACCCAATTGTATAATAAATTTGTTATCCATATACAAAAGATTATCTGACCATCATATTGCAGAGTGTATCACACCATTAAATGATAGGGGATTCATGCATCCAAATCTAAGACCATCTCTAACACATCTGGACGACCTCTTTATGGAATTTCTCCATATAAGATCTCAGAGTTTCACCACGCTCCTGAACCACGTATTGCAGCAAGATATGATCCTTGGGACGGTGCTTGATCCCCTAAAACTGTGCACAGAAAGCTTTGGTGAGTTTAGAAAAAGAATCAACACTACCTGGTGGTAACTTTCTTAACCATATCTTGGCATAGTCAGTCAAGGTTGAAGGAAACATTCTGCACATGGCTAGCCTAGTCGCACTTTGAACCTCCATCTGATGGACAAAGCTTTCCAGGTAGCTGACGGGGTCCTCTGTCCCGGAATACTTCTCAGAAGGCATCCTGAATTTAGGAGGTAACCTCACCTCCCTGACTCTTTTGGAGAAATGTGCATTCATTTCACCCAAGGGATTCTTCTGGATTCCTTGGTGCTTTCCCTTCTTTAACTGCTCCAACTCATTCGCCATCCTGGTCATCTGATCCTCTAGGCGCTGGGATTTCTTGGTTCCGGATCGGGCTACTGAACCCTCTTCATCCGAAGTTTCTGAATCAATGATCACCTCCTTTTGCTTTGCCTTCTGATGCCTTTCTTTGGAGCTCTTTCGGGATTTGGCGCTTCCTTTTGAATCGGGATGTGGATTTTTCTCCTTCGCCTTATGTTTTGGTGGAGATTGGGCCCTCCTAAGGGGAATTTCAATCGCGGACTTCACTAGCATGGGTCTGGGATCCGCCTGTCGGACTAGGAGAGGTGGACCCAATCGATCAAACACTGGTACCCGGGTACTTGGGCCAGCGTCCCTTGGGACCCTGGCTGTTTCGAAGGGGATCGCCTGGGCTATCATCCGGAGTCGAATGGCTTCTACGTATGCATGCTGCAGCATGCTGTTCTAAGACATCCCGATTGACTTCCTGCCTGGTGAGGTCTTGAGGCACAGGGTCTGCAGCTGGTGGAGGCACTAGCGGTGGATTCTCATTCCTATCACCTTTACCCCGCCTCTGAGCTCTTTCGGTGGAAGCGAGGGACTGGGGTCTTAATGGCTCGGGATAACCCTGGGAGGATCGGACTCTCATTCTAAAGATCTCTAAGCAGAACTAGGCTGTTTTGAATAATGGATGGGATAAGTCGATTCCCACAGACGGCGCCAAAAGTGTTACAGGAAAATCGTCACTGGGGGTAAAATTCCAAATAACGACTTTAAAGGGACCAAGATCAGAGATGACCCCGGTCGGAGAGGTATCAAGTAGTTCGATACCAACTAAGTCCTCGATAATGCACAAACGATTAGGAACACTAGTAAACAAACAAGAAGAGCTTTTTATTCATCACTTTACGTTACAAATACATGAACTATGTTTTTCAGGATTAAAAGTGAACTATGAAGACTCGGTGAGTAATGGAGATGGTGGTGATGGTGAACTCGTGCGTGTCGATAAGTAGAACTGGTCGTAAGGTTTCTGGAGATGATATTTTCCGATCCTTTTCTAGTGAGCAAGAGGTTGTATATATAGGTTCTATTGCTTGCCATGCACTCCTACAATTTCGGATTAGGGTTTGGTAATTACAGGACCTCCTTCCTTTTAGGAGATAATCTCGGATCTTTTACGTACAGAATCTAGTCTTTCCCTCATAGGAGGAGTCAATCTCGTAAGCAAATCTTTCCTTCCTAGGAGGATTCTAACTACATTGACATGTTTAAAATAGGACTCTCTGGCGAGAAGGGGTATATCTCCTCTGTTTTAACTGGATGGCGGCGTTTTAATAAGTCTTTATGGAGCTTTTAATTCTGGTATGAGAATCTTGCTTCTTGGTATCTTCCTACTTGGCTGGCTGTTTATAACAGAAGGTGTAATCCACTAGGCATCCTGCTGCTGAAGTAGGGGGATGTCTAGTTGGTATCATAGCGGGATGCTTAGTGGAACTCCATGTCGGGGTGCTACGGGGTTCATAGGAAGCCAGGGCATGACTGGGTTAGACCCCACTGCAGGTTTTAACGAGTAGTCCGGCTCGGGGCAATGCTTATAAATCAAGATGCTGGCGGGGTCCTTGAGAAGCTGGGGAAAGGTTGGGCCGAACCCCGTTGGAGGGGGTATGCACTCGGATCAGTCAGGGTCCCCCTTTATCGGGGTAGTCGGATGGTGTCTGGATTCCTATGTCCTCCTTGTGTCGAGGTAGAAAATTCTTCTTTGGTCCTTCGCCAATTTTGGTGGTTAACATAATTATTATATAAATAACGAAAAAGTATGACCTCACCAATTATATCAATTTTCATGTATTTCTATTTACAGTGCATTATTAATCGAGAATGAAATAAAAGGAACCAAATTCCATGGGGAAGGGATAGGTCTAAAATCCGTCATGCTTTCCGGATTGCCAACTTTAGGGATTAACGCAATGAATGTTCTATTCAAGTACTGTTTCACTACCATCCCGTCCTTATGAAACTCCCTCAAAAAACTCAAGAAGTCATCTCTAATCACATCCCAATTCTTCTTGATAAAATTGAGATTTAAGCCATCTGGGCCGGAAGCTTTATTCCCGTCACAACTACATAATGCCTCCCACACTTCCTCATACAAGAACACTGCCTCCAACTCTTCTTTCTGACTTGCGGAAATCTGTTTAATTTTGTGCCAAGACCACTTATCTTGATAGGTCCTTTTTGAGAGAGTCCATGTGAATAGGGGTGTCAAATAGATCGGATGGAATCCGATCCGATCTGTGTTTGTGTTGTCTAGATCCGATCCGATAAATATAATATTCAAACTCAAATCAGATTTAAGGGTTATATTTTTAAATCCGATTGGATATAGAACAAACCCAAATCTGTTCAAAATCTTATACAAAAATTTAAAAATATACTATATTAAATTAACTGTACGACAAACTTGAGTGTCGTAAAATTGTTTAAATAGACATCAATAGTTTAATATATTTTCGATTTAAAATAAATTAAACATTTAAATATTTAAATGTAACTAAATTAAAATAAAATTTATTTAATTGGGAATGCACTAATGTGAACTGTGAACTATCAATTACATCTTTATCATTGAGTTTCGGTGATACTTTAATGAACAATTATTTATGATTTTATCATAAATTGAGCGCTCAATTGTTCAAGACCCGAATCAATATTTACTTAGAACTATTTGTCTAACTTCATTTAAGAAGGAATGGATTCCCTTTTGTATATTATCATTCCTAGCTAAACTCAAATTAGGAGTCAATCATCAAAAGAGGAAATCCAAGTTAGGAACGAAATCTTATTCCTTGATTTATTCTAATTCCTACTTGGTAGATTTTCTAAACTAAGAAGAATTGAGAACTCAGAATGAGAAGTCACCTATAAATATCAAGAGTTTTCTACGAGAAAGGGGGTTGGAGATTGAAGATTGAAGACTCCATCAACATTCTCTTTCTTCTACCTTTCTTTAATTTAGATGTTTTTATTTTTAGTTTTGTGTAGCTAATTTTCTTATAGTTAGGGCTAACTTGAAGGCCTAGATATGAATTCACTTCCATAGACAAGTTTGTTTAATGAAACATTATTTTCTCGACATGATAATTTCAATTTCTCCATAAGAATTGTTTTCTTATCGTTTTTGTTTATCTTGTTTCTTTGATTGGCCATCTTAGGAGCATGATATTAGGATCTATGTTGTAGGGTAGAGTTCAAATACGTGACGAACATATTCTTGCATGTAACAATTATTTTACGTATGACCCAATTAAGGGAAATTGATTCATGGATAGCCTATAATAAATACCATGCTTTAGGGTTCATGTATGTGATATTCATATTTTCTTGGTTCGCAATGGGTTCCTATTATTAAATCTAGTAAATACTCATGCTATGTTATAATTTGGAATACAAGTATTTATGCAACTACCATGCAATATACGTACTAACTAAGAAAGAATCTATATAACTTGCATGGAATACCCAACCCAACAATTTAGAAGTTGGAGAGAGATTATTCATGTTTGTGGACTAAGAAAATGGTGTGCCTGTGATTAACACTTTAGGAGTTGGAGAGAGAAAGTTACAATGAGAGTTGGAAGAGAAACTCAAAAGTTAAAGTGAGAAACTAACCAATTCTTTCATTTCGATTCCGAGAAATTTTATTTTATTTTATTTTTAAAAAAAAACAATAAACAAAATCCCAGAACTAGGGGATTAATAGCTTTGGCTAATGTCAATAAGAATTGTTGAAAATTAAGTGTTTGAGAAGTTGCATAAATTCATATGATGCTATTAAAAAAGACATAATGGTCATTGTCATTAAATTCCACATAGTGGCTTTTTTTTTTTTTTTTGGCTTTCAATCTTTTAAAGTAATCCTTGGCTCTGTCTTTTAACAATTCTCATCCCCCTACAACTACTAATATCGGATCAAGGTTCACTGTTCCCAGCCTCGAGCTCATCGGTCCAAATGGTTTAGCAACCGGAGCCAGCAACGACAGCCTCTAAAAAAACAGAAAACAAAAATTCCAATGCTAGGTGATTAATAACTTTGGCCAATGTTAACAGGAATTGTTGAAAATGAAGTGTTTGAGAAGTTACATAAATAATTCACCAACTTGAGAGCATGGATGCTTATTGGAAAAGTCACATTCTCTTTAAATTCCACATAGTAGATTCTCTTTTTAATGGCTTTCAATCTTTTAAAGTAATAATTGGCTCTGTCTTCTAACAATTCACACCCCCCCAACAACTACTGAGCTCCTAGCCTCGAGCTCATCGGTCCGAATGGTTTAGCAATCGGGTGGTCTCTTGTTTCACCAGCAGGCAACAATAGCATCCAAAATCTTTAAAAAAAAATAGTCGAGCCTCACACAACACATATATCATTCCGAAAGATTATATATATATATATCATTCCAAAAGATTGTTATGCTACTGCTCTTCAATTTGTTTAGGTGGTAAAGATTATGTATAATTTTGTTTTTATTAATTGATTTTTTAAATTAAATTAATCACTTTAATAAACAATTAAATTTTAAAATAAACTAAACAAATGAAATCCAACTAAAATACTAAATGCATTTTTTTTAATAAAAAATTCCAATAATAAAGATAAGTAACTAAAAAAAAAGTGAATAGCGAACCCTAATAATAAAATAAACACCCGCTTTTTCTTTTTTTTTCATTCATCAAGCAGCTGCACCCCACACTACACAGCCACCTTTCTAATACCATTTTTTTTTCCCTTTTTTTTCATCTTTGCCTTCATCTCTTTTTTATTTTCCCATGATTTTCTTTCGCTACCTCTCTCTCACATACATGCACACACCACAAAAAAATAAGGCATTTGTTGACAGTTTTAAAAACTGTCAACAATGCCAATGTCAAGTAATGACAGTTTTTAATTTTTTTTTTTTTTTTTTTCTTAACAGTTTTTAACTGAAAACTGTCAAGTTATTTTTATAATTTTTTTTAAATTTTCATTATTTAGTATTTAATTAAATAAATTTTTTTATTTTTATACACAACCAACCCACTGCCACCGCCGGACGTCCGGCGGTCGCCACCGCCGGCACCGTTCACCGGACACCCTGACCGCCGGACCACGGTCGTCCGGCAACTGCCGCCGGACCAGAATCGTCCGGCAACCTCCGCCTTAGCCGCCGCCGGACCACAATCAGCAGGCCACCACCGCCGTCCGGTCATCTCCGCCGGAAAGCTGCAGCCCTTTGCCGCCGCCGGACCACCGTCAGCCGTCGCCGCAGTCGGAAACCTGCACCAGACTTGCCACCGCCGGTAACCTCCGCCGGCTGCCACCACCCGGACACCTCCTGCCGCCGAACCACCGTCCGGCCAACTCTGCCTGTTAGTAATGACAATAATTAATTGTTATTACCATGGATTGAACATCAGACCCCAAGCTAAAAATTGTAAATCTTTACCACTTGACTACAATGTATAATGTGTTAATAATTGAACAATATTTATATATAAGTTATATGAGTTGTTAAAAAAAAAAAAAACCTTATTAAATAAATTTAAATTTATTCAACTAATCAAAATTATAATTTATACGACAAACATGTATTAAATTTTTTTATTGAAACTTTTAATTTTAAAACATATATAGTCGAGTTATTGGTCAAACTCTATGGTCATGTTTGGTTACATGATGGAATGGTAATCGGAATGAGAATGAGAATGGAAAGGAAATGAAAACTAAGTTTTTTGTTTGGTTGGAACTTTAGAATTAGTTTCTGAATCAGTATTATTTTATTTGGTTAATAACGAAATGGAATGGGGTTAACTGTATTTTGACCAGTATACCCCTAATTATAAAACATTCATAATAACATGATATATTATGGATAATAATAATAAAATATAAAATATATTATATATAAAATTATATATTATTTAATATAATATAATATAATATAATATAATATGATATGATATATAATATATAATATATAATATATAATATATATTTATATATCATAATAATATATTATTTATGGAAAGGAGGGTATTTTTGGAATAGGATTGGGGCATATGAAGGTATTTATGGAATATAAATTTTAGTTTGGAATGGAAGGGTATTTCATTGGTTTTTGGATGAAATGCCCATTCAACCAAAATGGTGGAATTCTCATTCCAATGGAATCATTATTCTATTGCATTTTAACAAATCAAACTAATGGAATGACTTTCTTTCCATTCCATCCAACCAAACATGGCATGTAAGAGACTCGTGACATCAATTGTGATAAGCATGATTTGGAATACAATTCTCATTACATTGGAGATATTTCTCAACATACATCTTGTAATTTAATCATGAACAAATGTAAGACTCAGATTACTAATTTATATGGGTAATTGAATTATTAACGTGTTTCTTAGTATGAAACAAAAATGATGCAAAATAAATAAACAATTTTTTTATAATTAATTTTTTTGAATTTTTTAAAAGTAAATTTATTAAATTTAAAATTTTACTTATCCAATACTATAAAATAAATTCATATCAGGATTTTGTTTGGTGTTGAAAATAGGAAGTAAAAAATATATATTATATATTATGAATGTTTTATAATATATAATATATTATATATTATTATATTATTATTATTATTATTATATTATAAAATATAATATAATATATATTATATTATATATTATAAAATATTCATAATATATATATTATATATTTATATTATATAAACATATTATTATATATATTGTATAATAATATATGTATATATATATATATTATCTTTAATAATTTTTTTAAACTCTTACTTCCTATTTTCAACACCAAACAAAACCCCGATATAGATTTATTTTACAGTAAGATATTGGTTTTTGGGCAAACCGATATTAGATAAGTAAAATTTTAAATTTAATAAATTTACTTTTAAAAAATTCAAAAAAAATTAATTGTAAAAAAATTGTTTATTTATTTTGCATCATTTTTGTTTCATACTAAGAAACACGTTAATAATCTAATTACTCATATAAATTAGTAATCTGATTCTTACATTTGTTCATTAAATTGAAAGATACATGTTGAGAAATATCTTCCATGTAGTGAGAATTATATTTCAAATCATGCTTATTACAATTGATGTCACGAGTCTCCTATAGACCATGTTTGGTTGGATGGGATGGAATGGAATGGAAAGAAAGCCATTCCATTCGTTTGGTTTGTTAAAATGCAATGAAATAGTGATTCCATTGAAATGGGGATTTCACCATTTTGGTTAAATGGGCATTCCATCCAAAAACCATAGGAATATCCTTCCATTCCAAACTAAAATTTATATTCCATAAATACCCTTATATGCCCCAACCCCATTTCAAAAATACCCTCCTTTCCAAAAAATAATATATTATTATTATATATATTATATTATTATAATATATTATAATATATAAAACGATATATAAACATATATAATATAATATATTTATATATATAATATATTTATATATATTATATTATTATATATTATAAAATATAATATATATATATATATATTATATTTTATAATATACATAATATTAATATATAAATATTATATATTATATTATTATATATAATATATATTATTATATATTATAAAATATAATATATAATATATATATTATATATTATAAAATATAATATATATATTATATATTATTACATATATATTATATAAAAAAAATATATAATATATATAATATTAATATATTAATATATTATTAATATATATTATATTATATAATATATATATTATTATATGTATTATATATAATATAGAAGTAATTACTGATTACCTACCTGACGTTTACCAATTTACACTCAAAAACGACTTTATCAAATATTGACACTTACCTCCCCTGCCGTTAATGTTGACCGTTACAATTAACTGTTGACTTTTTTAAAATGCTGAAAAGACAAAACTACCCTTGACAACTATAATTAAAAAAGGGTAATTTTAAAAAAAAATTAATAAAATTAAAAATCTTTAAAAGGATTTATCACAAAAAAAAAGAAATTTTTTTTTTCAGATCATCATCATCTTCAACTCTTCACCGCCATCATCAACCTCATCTCTCCCTCATCTCTCAACCATTGTCATCATCCTTCAATCTCAAAATTTCCATATTTTTTTTCTTTCAAAAACAAATTTCATATAGAATCTTATAACAAAAAAAATAAATAGTGTATCCATCCAATAACAACACTTCACCAAACAAAAGTTAAATCAAATAATTGAAAAAAAAAATTGAAGATCTGGAACCCAAATAAACAAAAGTTAAATCACATCTCTGTCTCTCTTTCATTTGTTCCTCTCAATCCTTTGTTTCTTCCTCCCACCAACAAAAGTTGGAGAAAGATTCAATCTTTTATACACACACACTCTCTCTCTGGTTCATGTTTTCAAGGTCTCAGCTGAATCCATCAACTCTCTGAGACCAACCCACATCAAACCCACCATCATCATCATCAAACCCACAACAAACCCACATCAAACCCAGCGATAGTAGTCGTCGCAGTAAGGAGAGAGAGATCGACGGATCGCGACGGCAGGAGAGAGAGATTGATGGAGCACGGCGGCGAGGGAGACTGAGATGAGACAGAGAGAGAGATCGAGAGAATGAGATGAGATAAAGATCGAGAGATGAGAGAGACAGATGGTGGTGGAGCTGATAAGACAGATCGATCGTCGATCTCCAATGGCGGCCACGTTGGAGGTTGTCGACGGTGGCCGCGCGATACGGTGGGGAGAAAGGGATTCGTGACAGAGGGAGAGGGTGGGTGGCTATGGTGTTCAGTAGTGGCGGCGACGGCTAGGGGGTGGTGGTGGCTAAGGTTTAGGTGTTTTGAGTTGTGGTGGATTAGGTTTGTAGGAGATATGGTGGAAGAAGATGATGATGATGATTGATGAAGATCAAAAGAGGCCATTGCCTTATCTGGTGGTTCTCTAATTGGTTTAATGGATGATTGGGTAAAGATTGAATGGATGGAGCCTGTGGAGGAGATTAAACAATTTATTTTTTTAGATTAATTTTTTTTAATTCTTTTTTGAAAAATTAATTTTTTTTATATGAATGAATCTCCACCATTCATCTATGTGATGGATGGTTGAGATCCATCTTCTTTTATTATTTTTTTAAAAGAATATTTTATTTTTATTTTTGAAATACTTTTTTGATTTTTTTAATAATTTCTGATTTTATTACAATAAGAGTAAAGGTTAAAAAGACGATATTACCCCTTGTAGTGTCAAAGTTAACAGTCAAACTTGGTCAAACTTAAATAGTAGGGGAGGTGAGTGTCAATTTCTGATAAAGTAGTTTATGATTGTCAATTGGCAAACCTTAGGTAGGTTTTCAGTAATTACTTCTATAATATATATATGTATTATATATTATTTAATATATTAATAATATATATAAAAAATTAGTTATTTGTTGACAGTTTTTAACTGTCATAAATCCTTGACAGTTAAAAACTGTCAACAAATATAAAAACTGTCAAGGATTTATGACAGTTAAAAACTGTCAACAAATCCATGTTTTCTTGTAGTGACATGGATCTCGGTAAACCTATGGCTTGGATGAATTATGGTGGAGATGGTAGTGAAGATGTTTGGGTCACTGATAAATAAACGATTTTTCCAACGAAGCTCTCCCAAGAGAAGCCTTTGATAGAGCAACCAAACATTCCTAGAAGTGACTTCTAAAAACCATACCAAACAAGGCTTAAGGCTACTATCTCCCCATCCACAAAAGTTTTCTGGAGGTACCTTACTACTTCCATTATTCTTTATCATATTTATTCAAATAGAGATGTTTTACACGCTAATCAAATTAAATCAAATAGTATGGACAAGCCAAGGTTATGGGTTGAAGTCTGTACTCATCTCCCAAAATCCTTGTAATATTAATAAAATAAAAAAAATAAAATAAAAACTATAATTACATAAGAGACATATGTCACGTGGTATAATATATATACATCACAATACATTGAAACTTTTCTTTCTCTCACTAAGAAGGTTCCTATTAACATGTGTTTTAAGGACACAAGTTAACTACCAAAAATTTAAATTAATAAGTAATTTTTATCTTTTTTGTGTCTAAAAAAATATATAGTTCTTGAAATTCGTTTTAAAAATTTAGTTTCAATTTGTTAAAATCCTTTTACTTTTATTTCTATTAAAATATTTTTAAATTATTCAAATATATATGTTTAATGAAGGAAAAAAAAAAAAAAGAGTAAACAACTAATTTACCTGTCGAGTATCTCTAAGCTGAGCACAGCCTCACTCGGGCCATTCTCGGACCTTGTCCTAACAACACCACCGAAAACGGTGCTAATGTACAGCACGTATCCTCGAACACGAATCGGAGCCGTTATAATTTGCTTTGTTTCAAGCTCTTTGGTTTTCTAATATGGAATTATAAGGATTGAGTTTTCTAAAGAAGGATGTTTGGCGTGCAGCATTTTGATTTCGATTATTTGAAAAAAGAAAAGATCGATAGGAAATTGACGAGTTTTGAAGGGTTTATATAGAGATTAAAAATAAAGGAGACAGGGACCGTTGATATTCTTCAAATTTTGAAAATCCTGGAGCTCGAACACGTGTTGGGTTAAGAGTAGGACAACGATACTGATTTAAACTTCACCCTCCAATATGGATAGTGACCATAGATATCATATAAAATTTTGAAAAAGATTTGAAATGATGAAATTTTTAGTTCCTCATTTCTCTGTGTCGGATAAGGTATCATGATTAATTTGAAAACGATTCTCGGAGACTCGGAGTATTATGGAACACAGTTGGGAAGAATATTTTTCTTACTTTTATTCTTTTTCAAAAATCATTTATTGGATTCGTATTGGTTTCCATTTTTCTTTATTTCATTTTCACATTTGAATTAGATCATAGTTAGGGGTGGGTATTTCTCCACATCCCAAACTCGTCCATCCACCAGCTGAATTACGCCCTTGTTAACGATATATCAACATTTGTTTTCAATTCATACGTTATTTCTCACATTTCATCTGCCCCACCTCTCCTTCTTTTTAAAAGTCTGAATGGTTTTAATTTGCTAGTATTGAAAATTTGAAATAAATAAAATTTCACGTGGTTTATGACTGATTTTCGGAGTTACACAATAATTATCAAGATTATTAACTCACAACTCACACCTTACAAGTGACAATTAAAATTTACGAAGAACAAAGGACAATTATGAAATGAGAAAAACTGCCCTCCCGCCATTAATAATCACTCTTTTTTGTTAGCTGTAAATCCTTTCATTGATATATTCTTGATTTCTTGCTTTTAAATCATGAGTCAGAAAATAGAAAAATTGGGTGTTGCTAGCTAGCTTCTACATTCTACTATACATGATAATGCACATGCTTCAGTACAGCAAATAATGTTATAAATTTAAAAGTTGGAAAAAAGACAAAACGACAGTACCCACAGGCCACAGGTAAACCAGTTGAGTGCGAAATGTGAATGGACAATGGTGCCCCCACAACGACCCTTTTGTTAGGCCCACCACGTGCCTAACAAAAGAGAAAAACTCTTTTAAGAAGTGTTATGAATTTAGGGGTTTTTTTTTTTTTTTTTTTTTTTTTTGAGGGATAGAACTCTTTCCCACAACCTCGTGATCAAACTTATCTCGTCTAACTAGATTAACTTTTGATTAGTAAAATTCTCAAAACGTCCTAGAATTTTTTTTCCAGAAAATTCTCAAACCATCCTAGAATTCTTTTTTTTTTTTATTTTTTTTTTATTTCCAAAACCCTTACCTTATTATTACCGATAGTGTATCAATCAAACACTCACAAATACTATATCTTGCACTATCTATTTTCTTTTTCGTTATTTTAATCTACAAACAGTAAACAAAATGAGTTCAAAATATACAACTCATTTTAGTATACTATTATATTTAGAAGTTAGAAATTATTTATTTATAAATTAACAAAATTTTAAATAATATTAAAATTAATTAGATAACAAAATATGTGTTTGTGGGGTGTACTTGTAAAAATAAAATAGAATTAAAGAAAGGATATTTTTGGTATTAAGTGGGGTTTATTTATAAACTAGAGATATTGTAATTTTTTTTGTATAGGTATACTTACGAAATAGATGTACATATGATTTTTAAGAAGTATCAATATCGTCTCTCATATCATATATGCTGTAAAGCATAGAGTGTAGAGTGGGTGGCTGTGTATGGCTAAGATTAGATCACAGTGGCCCAAGAGTTATTCTTGGACACTTCTTACTTGAAAATTGGGCTTGGCACAAAGTGCCAATATCTCTTAGTGCTTCTTTTTGTAGATCTGATCCAGTGGCCGAAGCCTGACCCATGTTCTTTTTCTATGCACAACTCATTTTAATCTTCCACAATCACTGTTAACTCAGAGTAACGTGTACGGTGTACCTCAGACTCAGTCCTCTCCTTCCACATTTGTACCTACAGTAGCCCAAAGAGAGCTAGACCAGAAAAACAATGTGTGATTGTTTAAACATTATTTCTACTGTTGAACTCACAAAGCCTTAGTTTAGATTTTAAATTTGGCCTTTATTATCTTTCATGTAGAATTGATTAATTCATTTGCAAGGTAAATATATTAGAAAGATGTCATTCAAATCTGGTTGGGGTTTGCTGTCAAGTACAGAGAACCGTTTCCTTCGTCAATGGAAAGAATATATTAAGCTTATCACCCTGGTTGAGTATGTCTGTTGCTGCATGCAGCATGAACCCAAAAGCTAAAGCAAAAGAGCAAAAAGATATTGTAGCTAAACATAGATGATTTATAAAAGACCAAAAATTTCAAATGAATTCATGCTACACGAGACATGACGCGTATACCACGTATATCGTCTTTGTTTATGGTTTTTTAGCTTCTGCAACTGCATTTGTTGAGAGTCACCACCAGGATTTGATACACGTACTGCAATGACAGTTTTTTTTTTTTTTTTTTTTTTGAAAAATACTGAAAAAGAGAAACAACACTAGGGAGCACAAGCAAGGCTGGGATCCAGCCAAAAAAACTCCTTCACGGAGGAGAAAGCTAGCGATGCTAGGTTAAGAGCCAAGGAATTACCCGACATGGGAATGGCCAGACACTTATAAACACTAACATCAGCACACAGAGCTTTAAAGTCAGAGACAACATAATTTCCATCCCCTAAATACGGCACAGAGCTGTTCACAATAGAAATAGCACTAGGGGAGGAAGATTCCACAAACGAGACAGAGAGACCCAAAGATTTTGCCAACTGCAAGCCTTGGCGAAAAGCCATGAAATGGCAGACATCCGAATGAAAAGAGCCCGGCATAAGTAAAGCCCACGCAGCAAGCACCTTACCTTTGGAGTCCTGAATAGCATTCCCCATACCAAAAGATACAGCTGATTTGCGGGAAAACACAGCTGAATTAAGTTTCAACTGACCCGGAGGGGGAGCAATCCAGTCCCCACACTGGTTAGGGGGGAGCTGAGACATAGAGGAGGTAGCCAGCTTGGAGGCCTGAAATTCTGAAAGGAGACCAGTGGCCTTAGAGACAATCAGTTCAGCCACCCTAGCATCACCCCTCATCCTAACATTGTTGCGATTATCCCAAACAGCCCAGGCAATCATGCAGAAAAGACACAAAACCTCATCAGAATCCAAGGAAGACATTTTTTCGAAAATATCCTTCGAAGGGAACCGCCTTAACTTAATCAGATTTGGGCCAAACACCGTCAACCCCCAAACCTGTCTAACACCTTTGCAGTCAAAAATAGCATGGCTGGAGGATTCCAAATGGGAAGCACAATTCAGGCAGCTAGGGGAGGGAATCACTTTCCTGAACCAAAGATTTACAGCAGTAGGCAAAGCATTCATACACACACGCCAAACAAAAATCCTAACCTTTGGGGGGATGTTAAGCTTCCAAAGACGATTCCACCATTTGCTTGAGAGGAGAGGATTGGAGGCAGCAGACTGTGACGAATCTTGGAGAGCAAGGTTATATCCACTTTTAACCGTATATGCACCCTCTTTTTCATAATGCCACCGAAGAGAGTCTCTTCCCCCATTCCAGCTGATCGGAATCGAGAGGATAGCTTCTTTGTCGATAGGGAGCATCAACTGATTTAAGAGCTCATGATTCCATCCCCTCTTTGAGTCATCCATAAGCTCCGAAACTTTCAAATTCAGGCCTGGATCAAAAGTGATCAGTTTGAAGGAATGAGGCCGTGGCACCCACTTATCCCGGAACACATTTATGCTGCAGCCATCTCCCACAGACCACCTAAGGCCTTTCGAAAGCAATTCCCTCCCCCAAACAATACTTCTCCATATGTAAGAGCAGCCCGCTTTCGCGGGAGCAGAGAGGAAATCAGAGTGACTGTAGTACTTTGCCCCGAGGACTTGCGCTGCCAAGGAGGAAGGGTTAGCAAGAAGCCGCCATGCTTGCTTAGCTAACATGGCTTGGTTAAACAAGGATATATCTTTGAACCCCAAACCACCGCAGCCTTTAGGAAGGCACAGCTTTCTCCAACTGATCCAGCTGATTTTCCTTTTACCCTCTTTCGAACCCCACCAGAATTTAGAGGACATGGAGCCAAGATCATTGCACAATGATAGAGGGATCTTAAAAATGCTCATCGAGTAGGAGGGAATGGCCTGAGCCACGGCTTTGATGAGAATCTCTTTTCCCCCAAAAGAGAAGTGGCTGCCCTTCCAACTCTGAAGCTTCCTCCAAACTCTATCCTTAATCTCATTAAAGGTCCTGATCTTACTTCTACCCACCATTGAGGGAAGCCCAAGGTACTTATCGTGAGAATTGCAGTCCTGAATCCCAAGCACCCGCTGAAAATCTGGTCTGCAGCTCAACGGAACCTTAGGACTGAAGGTGATTTTGGATTTGTTGAGGTTAATTTTCTGACCAGAACCCTTTTCGTACGCCCTGAGAATGTCCTTAATACGTTCACAGTTGTCATATGAAGCCCTACAAAACAGCATGCTATCATCCGCGAATAGAAGGTGGTTGATAATAGGCCCTCCTCTGCAGCAGCTTAGACCAAGACCCCTCCCAACTATTTCCGAAATCGAAATGAGGCCTGAGAGTGCTTCTGCACATAAAATGAAGAGGTACGGAGACAACGGGCAGCCTTGTCTAAGCCCTCTCATGGGAGAAATAGAGCAGGCAGGGCGACCATTGAGAAGGAAACACAGCGACGACGTTGAAATACAGTCCATAACCAGCGCGATCCAATTCGGCGGGAAGTCCATTTTCGCCAAAACCCTCTCCAAGAATTTCCATTCAACCCTGTCGTAAGCTTTACTCATGTCAAGCTTAATTGCCATTTGGCCCTTCTTAACCGAATTCATGCGCCCAAGAGAGTGAAGGCTTTCAAACGCAACCAGAACGTTGTCAAAAATCTGCCTTCCCGCAACAAACGCTAACTGTGACGGAGAGATAATATGAGGGAGAATGCCTTTAAGCCTTGCTGCTAGGACCTTCGTAATAATTTTATACACCACACTGCACAGGGAGATTGGGCGAAAGTCCTTGAGATTAACTGGCTGTTTCGTTTTAGGAATTAAGACCACGTTGGAAATATTGAAGTCCTTTACCGACACTTCTCTATTCAAAATTCGCATACAAACTGCAGAAACATCCCCACCAATAACCTTCCAGGCCTTTTGAAAGAAGAGGGCGTGGAACCCGTCCGGACCCGGAGCCTTGGTCGGATTTAAATCGAAGACTGCTGCCTTAATTTCCTCCATAGAGAAACTGGCACTCAGATCATTTCTCATATCGTCGGTCAACTTTGCTTTGATACCAGTAGAAGCATTTTCTAAATCTCTCTCAGATTGGTCAGAGGATTTGAAAAGAGAGGAGAAAAAATTCTTAACCACCCCAGACAAGCCCTCCTCCGTATCGTGCTGGATACCATCGTCATCAACCAAGCAGGAAATATAATTTTTCCTCTTCCTTGCAGTTGCACGGTTGTGAAAAAAATGGGTATTCCGATCCCCTGCATTAAGCCATTCTAATCTAGAACGTTGACGCCAGTATAATTCATCGCTGTCATATAACGCCTCCACCTCCTTTTCCAGAGATTTGATGTCCTGCATAGCCCCAGGTTTACCACACTTGGTATAAAGCCTCTCTATCTCTCTACTTTTATCCTCAATCTTTCTCCGGATGTTACCAAAACGAAACTGACTCCATTCGCTCAGTCTAACAGAACACCAATTCAACTTCAGAAGTAAATTAGCCGAGGGATCAGTTGACCCGTTCTCTCGCCAGGCAGCAGCTATCACCTTGCCAAAATCCTTCTCTTTTAGCCAAAAAGGCTCAAATCTAAACTTTCTTTCACTGCCCTTCAGGAACGGAACAGAGGGAGAGCAGTTTAGAAGGATTGGGCGATGGTCCGAGGAATAAAAACCCAGATGAGATACCTGAGCATTTCGGAATTGGTTCCTCCATTCGTTATTAGCCAGGAACCTGTCCAGCCTTTCCTGAATATTCTGCTTACCATCCCTTTTGTTATTCCAGGTGAGCCTTGGGCCACTGAAACCCAGATCATATAGGTTGCAGTCATCAACCACCTGCCTGAACTTGTGCATCCCCGTGAAACTTTTATCGGACCCACCCACTTTGTCAATATCTCTCAGACGACGGAGAAGAGACCATGAGATACTCCTATTATTGGTACTTGGATCCCCGTAAAAACCTGTAAAACGCCACCTGAAACCATCAGTCATGCCAATGCGAGCATCAATATGCCCCGACGAGTAGGACAGAATAGAGATGTCCAAGCTATCTCTCCACAGGAGTATGAGACCCCCACTATTTCCTGAACAATCTACACAGAAACAACTATTGTAACCGAGCAAGCTTTTGATACTATCAACCTTAGAGCCATTGATTTTTGTTTCCGACAGAAAAACTAGGTCAGGGGAATGTTTTTTGAGCAACCTTCGCAAGGCCGCGAACGCACGGGGGTTCCCCATCCCCCGCACGTTCCAGCTAAGGCCTATCATTGGTCTCGGCAGGCCTGTTCTACAGGCTCTGCCGATAAGACAATTCCCACGCATGTTGGATCAATTCTTCCTTTCTTGGAACCTCTACCATCCTCTGGAATCTTATCAAAATTTACCTTCCTTTTGCAGACTTGCGAGATTGGACCTGCTAAAGGGGATGAAACCTCTCTCTTTTTGCTCCTATAACTGGAAACAGGGGATTGCTGTTTCATAGGGGATTTTCCTTTACTGGCAGTCCCCACTTTCTTCATTGCCACAGGGGAAAGGGATTTGGTTTTGTGTTGCTTATTGGGGGAATGGCTGGTGTCGAGTAGTCTTCGGAAAGGGCTGGTAACTATACCTGGCTTTAGTTGGTGTTTATTCTCTCTGGCATTTCTTTTCCACTTTCTGGCATGGTGTTGTTTCTCCGGTTGGAGGGGAGGGAGAGATTCCTTAGAAAGGTCATTTTTTCCTGGTAAGTCAGATGAGATGGAGGTGATAATATTGGTAGGAAGGCCTAGCATATTTGGGCCAGAGTCTGAGACAACCTGTTTTTCAATTGTCGACACTAGAGAATCTGGAGACTTTTCCTTTTGTTGGAGGCCCACTATTTCAATAGGCTTTTGAGGCCCATTAATCGGTTCATCCAAACACATTCCTTCTGTATGCGATCCCCCTCCAACTCCTAGGGCTAGGGTTCCGACCTGGTTCTCGTTTACCGCCGCCGCTTCGCCTAATGGAGTGCCCTTAAGGGATGCCGTTGAGAAGTTTCTCAAACTAACAGATCCAGCCCCTTCCTCTTCTCTAGACCCCTCATTAGATCTCATCTTTTCAGAAGAACTGCCATAACTGTGTGAGTTGTACCTGTGTTGCTGTTTATCCCCAATTGTTGCTTTCAACCAGGCTCCATACTTAGTGGAGTTCCCTTCTAAGGCCATATTCCTCGCCTCAACGTCTGAGCATTCCAGAATACCATGACCTACCCGTCCACACGCATAACAAAATTCCAATAGTCTTTCGTACTTTAGATTGACTACCGTTATTTCTTCATTCTTGCTCAGCTTCAGTCTGAGTCATCGCTTCAACGGTTTCGTAATGTCTGACGACACGTCGTTGCGGTGTCGGTCAAAGATGAACATTTAAGTTCGACCTCGCTAGCGCGCGAGTCACAGAGACTAGCACAGCGGCAAGTGAGGGTATCGTTCCGCAGGGAGGTGGGATTCACCGACCGTCACCGGTTCTAGCTATTATTACAACACTCCGAGAGAACTCGTGTGTTGCGTTTGCGGAAAAATGAAGTAATAATATAAATAAATAAACTAACTACCATAATATGTACATGGATAGAATGGAATGGAGAGATGCATGAAATGTGGTTACACTAGGGAAATGATTCAACCGTGACAATCATCCTAATTAAGCTCTAGACTCACTTAGTCCCTCAATGTGCAAGTATATCATAGGCTCGTGTCCCCTTAATTGATCTCTAATCTCTCTCGAGTCTTAGAAATCACATCCACACAATGCATGGATTCATTAAGTACTTTGGGACACACACACGAGCAATGTATGCCAGCCTAGTGATCTCTCAACTGTCTGGTCATATACAGTGGTTATTTCGTTGGGCATGTAATGCGCAACCGCGTGGGCCATACTACAGCCAATAATTCATTCACAATGGCTAACCAAATACGGGATGGCAACCAAGTAAAAGCATTAAGAATACGAGATACCCATACAACACGTATGTTATATGCTCGTGTCCCCTTAATTAATCTCTAATCTCTCTCGATGTTTTAGAGATAACATCCATGCATAAATGCTTGGATTCATTAAGGACTGTGGGACACACACACGAGCTCTACACGCCAGCCTAGTGATCTCTCAACTTACTGGTCAAATGTAGAGGATACCACGCTGGACATGTTAATGTGAACCACGCAATATATAACACACAGCCTAAATATCATCCACAAGGTGGCCAACCGAGTGAAAGCATTAAGCAATGAAATACCCCTATAACTACACAAGCAAAAGAGGAATTTAGTTTGTCTTTACTCTAGATACGGATTCGGTTTTATCAATCTCCCTAGGATGGCTAAAAACGGAAACAAGCTTACCAAACAACTACATGCAACAAGTTGATTGTTATTCATTAAGACCATTCAATTTAAGCTAGGGGTTCATTCTTTTGATTTGGGAATTATCCCTAAATCAATCCATCACCCAACCCAAACCATGGGTGAGCAATTGTGCCTTTGAAAACAAAGACCCATTAAGTACAAGAATATTGAACCAAAGTCTAATTTAGCAAGTACATGCATCAATCAAACTTCTCCCACTCTTTAGAGCTAATACTCAACACTCAAATCATTCTAAACATGGTATTTTGGATCATCCATCAATCAATCAACAATTATGGGATGCTAAATTACTCTACTCCTAAATTAAATTACACTACTCCTAATCCCATTCATGGACACATTAATTTAGACCCATCACACACATGAATATCACAACAAGAGATTTAATCATGAATAAGCAAAGAGTAGAACAAAACTCAAAGAAAATTAAGAACAATCATACATATATTGCAATAAGTGTAGGTTTACAAAATTCCCAAATTGGTGATTACATCTAAGAAAACAAGAAATACAAAAAGAAATGAGTGTAAAGGAGACAACCCTTGAAGACAACTCCTCCAAGCTCTCCTTGATTTCCTAGCTCGGATTTGGTCCAAAGACCACTCCATTCTTCTTGTAATCTACTCCTAGATGGGTGGATGTAGTGTAAAAAGGGTGGTGGAGGTGTATGGTGAGCTCCCATGGAGGAAAAACCTCCATGGGAGCTTGGATCTCTCCTTATTTGGTGGAGAAGATGGAAGAAGATGTGTTTTGGGCAGAAGAGAGAGAGAGGAGAAGTTGGGATGCAGAGAGGGTTGTGTGTGGTCGTCCTCCTTGCTGGAAAGAAGAAGAATGGGTATCCAAAGTCTTTTTTCCCTTCTCCCAATGACAACCAACACCATCATGCTTCATAATTGAAGAGGGCCCACCAATATTTTCCTCATCATTACCTCCCCTCTCTCAGCCAAGGCAATGGTCAGAGACAAGATCCTGGTTTGCCGAAATTTGGGGGCCCAAGGAACTTGAAATTTGGGCCTCTCGCGGATGGGTTTCCAGCAGCGCGCACCGTTACGGAAACGGGCATAACTTCCTCCACAAATATCGGAATTGTGATCTTGAAGAACCGTTGGAAAGAAGACTTCTGGATCTTTCCAACCATATGTAGACCGAAACCCAATTCGTTCTGAGGAGAGAGATATGACCCCCGAAAGTTGACCCTTCTGCAGGAAGCTTTCGCCAAACCCAAACTTTGCAATTATGCGCCCTATTCTGCGCCCTAGGCCGCAGAATTAAGAAAATGTGATCCTCTGCCAAGAATTTGCGCCCTTTTCTGCGGCCCCTAAACGCAAACAAGGGTGCAGAATCCAACTTTCAAAAATTGCACTTTTGCCCCAAAATTCTACATTTTTGCAAAAACGCCCCTCACTGGAAAAAATCCTGAAACACTTATTTAAGCCATTAAATACCCGGTTTTACCCGGGAAACAAGCATAAAAGATAAAAGTAAGGGGCTACACAACGTGTAAAAATAAGAGTTATTAATGTCGATACTAACTTTAACTCTCATATACTTCCCCCAGCATTCCCTTGAATCTGATGGTAATTCCACAACAACACCTATTTGCTCTGCCATCCATTTTGCAGTTTTACGGTTCATGCATAAAATTGGGATATCATGAATCTGGATCCAGAAATCGGCCTTATTGAAATCCAGGTGTGAGATATTTCCAGATCCCTTTGGTTTTGCCAGAGCGATAAGGCTCTTCCCAAAATGCCACGGCCCACGATGCCATACACGGTTTCTTACATCTTGGTTGTTAAAATAGAACATAAAGATATTATCAGCTACCAATTCCACTTCAATTTGTCCAAAAGGGGACCAGATTTGCTCAATGAGGCCCTTAAAGGCTTCTCTATTAACTTTCTTACTTGTTAACACCTTTCCCACTAAACAAAGATCGACGTCTTTCACCCCATCAAGGGTGGCTTCTTCTGAGATCTCAAGAACAGCTTCATCTTCATCCGCAAAAGACAAATTCTCGCATAGCTGGGATATGTCAGGAGTGCTCATACCTACAACGTGAACCAAAGACAAGAACCAACCACAAAGAGGAACGCAACCACCTACCTCTCACCGGAGAAGACAGACTACCTAGGGGACTGTACTACTTTCACACTTTCCTTTGGGAGAGAAAAGAGGAGAGACAGCTTTAAAAATGCAATGACAGTTACAAGTACACTGTAATTATATATAATATTGATTCAATAGTAACAACATGCACCAAAGTATCTGTATCACAGCCCTGACAAGCAAAGGGGAAATCTTGAGTCTCGATCACGACGACATGAAGCAAAGCAAGGACATTGATATTTTAGAGCAGAGAGACTAGCAACTAAGGGCCATATTTAATTTTTTTAAGGAATTAATGATTTATCTAACACGTTATATGATTTAAGTTGTTATATATATTGAAAGATTAATTATTTTTATTTTTTTTTGGATATACAACTTATGGTGGCGGACCATTACAAAATTAAATAAACACTCTTACATGTCAATTACTACTTACCACTAGACTCAAAAAGCTTGATTTGTTTGGCAAGGGCACAAAATAAAACACTCCAACACACATCCCCTCACATGTCAAACCAATAGGATTGGCTCATGAACCTAGCCAAATGCATGTGGGGGGATTCAAAACAAGGACACATTGGTCAAACTAAGTTATGATATTATGTCAGTAACCACTTGATCACCCAAAAGCTTAAGACGTATAGTAAAGACCTAACAAATAACATAAAGCCTTGGTCAAACCAAACTTTAATACAATGTCAGTTACCACTTACCACTAGACTCAAAAGTTTAAATTATCAAGTAAAGGTCAAATAATGATATAAGCACCCTAATGAAATGATAAAAAATGTATTGCACAATCAAATTACAATTAAATTTGTGTTAAATGAAACACTAATTAATGCTAAACAACCCAAAAAATTATATCAAAAACCAACTCAAATGATCCATGACATTCACAATATTATCCTATGATTTGTATGGTAATGATAACTCAATTACCACATCATTTGGGTTGAATTTTTGGTGGTACAATTATATATTTATAATCCAACAAGATTCCTCTGAATTATTAAACCAAGAACAAGTGATCTCAAGGTGAGATTTCTCATGCGTAGTCCTTTATTCAACTATATATACCATATACCTTGAAAGTAGCGAAGTTACATATTATTCAAACGTGGTAATGGTGGGAAATGTCACTTTTTTGACCAAGTTTTGTAAGAAAGTCACCACCTTAATAACTTAAGTTTAAAAGGCACTAAAGTAAGTGATTGCCAAAAATGCCCTTACTTTACACATTCTCTTTCTTACTTTAAAGTTTTTCTGATATTTTATTCTTTTTCATCTTTCTCTGTAACAGACCTCCAATGGAGGTTAAACATCATAACATCATCAATACAACTTCATTGGATAATTAGTTTTGTAGCGCTACGCAGACGCATTCGGGGGTTCCTTTTCATTTGTTTTTTTCAATTTAAAACCTTAAGCTGGGTTCCTTTTCATTTGTTCTCCGAGTATTTTGTAAATCTTAAGCTGGTTGTATGAATTTTGAATATAATTGAAAAGGCTCAGAGACTATTTACAAAGTCTCGGAGATAATTGAAAAGGCTCGAATTACTGTTGAAAAGGCTCGGATATAGTGTTAAAAGGCTCGGAAAATGTATGAAAAGGCTCGAAAAATGTGTTAAAAGGCTCGGGGATTCAAAATTGAAAAGGCTCGAATCACTGTTGAAAAGGCTCGGAAAATATATGAAAAGGCTCGGAAAAGGCTCGGATACAGTGTTAAAAGGCTCGGGGATTCAAAATTGAAAAGGCTCGAATCACTGTTGAAAAGGCTCGAAAAATGTATGAAAAGTCTCGGAGATTCAAAATTGAAAAGGCTCGAATCACTGTTGAAAAGGCTCGGAAAGTGTATGAAAAGGTTTGGAAACCTAGATCTTCATCGTCTTGCAGATTTTGGTCGACTTCAAGACTGTAGCGTCACCGCCGGTGAGTTCGTCGTGAGATTTTCAGCCGGATTTCTTGCACCTGATGCTTTCTCCCTTCACTGTTCTCTATCTCTCAACTTTTTTCTCTTTACGTTTCAAAAGACACAAACTGACAAAATAAGGGTATTTTTGTCTGGTCACCTAAATAGGTGCCTTTTAAACTTGAATTAGTAAAGTGCTGCTATTCTTACAAAGTCAGGCCCAAATGGTAACAAAAAATTTTTGAACCCTTATTGAAACCGTATTCCAACTACAAGTACTACGAATTTGTTGAATTATAATGGTAACTTCACTAAACTAGTTAAAGAGCAAAAGACCATAAAAATGATGTCTTCAGAGACTTTACATTATACAGATGAATTCATGGTACACGAGACCAACCATACCGTCTTTCCTTTATGGTTGTTTCAGCTTCGATCTGCAACCTCATTCGTTGAGAGCCACGACCAGGATTAGATACACTGCAATGTTGAATACAAGTACATTGTAATTAATTATATTGCTTCATATTTAATATAAACATCTTGAGTTAACAAAATATAAGAGACTCATTATTGCATATAGATAACAAATTAACAACATGCACCCAAGTGTCTATATTCGAGCGCCAACAAGAATGATATTCATGATTTTAAAGTAGCATTGGTGTAAAACTGTTAAGGATTTTTCTAATTAAGGAAAATACATATAGAATTTAGAAGGAGAGACAGAAAGTAGTAAGAGAGATAGAGAACATAAACAAGAGAGGGGGATATTTAAAGCAATATTCATTCATAATAATCTCAATCAACTTATGTGGCTATAAATAGGCCAGACATTTCGAAAGAGTTGCACAAACTAACAGAAACAGCATTACAGAGAATTACAAGGAAATAGGAAATAATGGGAAATAATGGGTGCACTTCTTGCAACATAATCTGCATGATGGTGTGAAATAAGTCCATTAACAAGACCGCTAATTCACCCACTTTATTTTAACTACTAATACTACTGCTGACCAAGTCCTCCACCACTTGCATGGGAGTATCATGTTTTCAACCATGCCATGGCATTCATGGCCACATTACATACATATCGAAAACAAATATAATTTTTTTTTTTTTTTTTTACAGAGGGGCATTAGCATTTAGACATGCAACCCATACCTTTATCTTCCATCCATATCAGATAAGGTTACGTTATTTATTGAAGGATTCTCTGCAACAATGGCTTCATTTGCATTGACCTCAACAGTCCTTCCAAAGCAAAATGCAGGTTGTTTCGGCTTTGGCAATTTTACAATTTCACTTGTTAACATAGAAACAACAACTGACATGGAAGGCCTGTCCAATGGGTTGTCTTCAACACAAAGCAAGGCCACATTAATGCATCTCAAAACTGTGTCTTCAGCAAATGAATCACGTAATGTTAGATGCATTAGTTCTATTGCCGCACCTTCTTTCCACAATTGCCATGCCTGAATTAAAAACCATTCAATTTAAACATCAAAATGCACAAATACTTGTTGGATACATAACTAAAATGATGCTACATTCCATACTTACATATTCAACGAGGTTTATTGGTGGATCTGAATGATAAAAGCTATTGTTCTTCCTTCCACTCACAATTTCCAACAGCAAAACTCCAAAACTAAAGACATCGGATTTCTCAGAGAAAATACCTCCCATAACATATTCAGGAGCCATGTAACCACTGAATTTATCATAAGTTATAAAATCAATAGTAAGTAACTAAACGAACAAGTTTACTCATCCAACAAACTATGCAACTACTAAATGAAAGAATCAATAAGTTTTTTTGTTAACTTACTATGTGCCAACGATTCTGTTTGTGTTTGCTTCAGATTGAGTTATGAAAATTCTTGCCATGCCAAAATCAGATATCTTTGGATTCATGTTTTGGTCAAGTAATATGTTACCGGCTTTCAAGTCTCGATGATTTATTCTTAATCTGGAGTACTTGTGGAGGTAAAGTAGACCTTGTGCTATTCCTTCAATGATATGAAAACACTTGTTCCATTCTAAGATCTCCCTTTTAGATTGATCTATCATGGACAAAGAAAAAAAAAAAGGAATTGTGAGAAACCTACGACACATCAACCATGAAAAGAAATTAACATGTAACTATCAGTAATAATGAACTGACCAAATATGTACGAGTCCAAGCTTTTATTTGGCATATACTCATAGACTAACATTTTCTCTTCCCCATGAATGCAGAATCCTAGTAGCCGCACAAGATTCGTGTGCTGTAACTTAGCTATTATTATGAACTCATTCTTGAACTCCACAAGCCCTTGTCCTGATCTTCTGGATAGCCTCTTTATCGCTATCTCACGTCCATCGGACAATTTTCCCTGTACATATTGATCCATGTGTGAGTTATTAATTAATATTAAAAGCAAACTTATTTATTAGAAGCATTTTTTGTCTTCTTCCTTATCAGAATTTTTGTTCATAATTTACCTTGTAAACAGATCCAAAACCACCCTCTCCAAGTTTGTTTATAGTTGAGAAGCAATTTGTCGCATCCATGATAGATGAAACACTAAACACTTTTAAATTGTGGCCATTGTTGCCATCAATTTCAATTTCCCTCGCTTCAATCGGATTATCTAATGTCATTAATTCTAGTAGAAACTTCTCTGTTTGGATAGACATAAAAAAAATGAGCATATTGAATTCATTAAAAGAACAATACTTGGAAGAAACTTCATTTCATACGACTTTGATATTTCCTTGTAGTCGAAGTTTTCTCCATCTTAAATAGACCAAAACACCCAAGAGTAATATAATAATAAATGTAGCTGGCACAAAACTTACAATCCATATCCATCCCTTCCATCCTGCATATAATAGAATAAGTAGCACTAATTCACACTGCCTTCATCTTTGAATAAATTAACCAAGTAATCAAACAGTTTACATGATCAGAAGAGCTTTTTTAATTGACAACTTTTCACCAAAAGCTCTACCCGTAAAATCTAAAGTAAGGTTTTGTGAGTTCAACTCTACTATTCTAGAAATATTGCTTAGAGAATAATATTATTTTTCTGGTCTCCCTTTGTTGGCAATAAAAGCATTTGTAATACTAATGGCTCAAAACAAAGAAAAAGAATATTATAACCAGCTAGCAAGGAACAATCTAATACTTTGACAAGGTCCATTTTAATGGCTAAAGTAGGGTTTTGTGAGAGGAATTGGTGGCTATTCAAATAGAATAATGGAGGCAGCCCATATATGCTCTGTTTTTTGAGTACTGTTAGATAACTTAATTATGTCCCAGCTACAACCACGATCCTAAAACAATAACAATAACAATTAAATTGATAATAATAATCATTTGACATTAATAAACCAAGGAAGAGAAACAAACCTGGAGGGCCTGGAATGATCATGTGGTAGACTGTGCCGCCGCTCTCTCCATTCTCAACTTCTTTTAAAGGTCCATTCCAGAACAGGCATCCCGGTTGATCGGAATTAACGTTAGGAGTTAATCCAGTTCCAAAACAGTTACAGTTATTCCAGCATATGTCCAGGCAGTCGCTAAAGCTTAGACTTCTATTGCCAATGGAATGAGGAACAGAATCATTATAAATAACTTCTTTTATTTGGAACTTCTCACCATGTCTCCTGCACTTTGGCCCTTCCCATCTCTCACAACCAGAATCTATGTTGTATCCATCACATGGCCCGTATATCTTATGAGCTATAGACCCACCACGACTCCTGTATTCCACTATAGTTCCATCATACTCCAATGACAGCGATGTAGTTTCATTTACCAAACCAGGAGGACCATTTCCATTTGGAACAATTTTGAATGTGAGGTATTCCTCATTCAATTTTGTAAAATTGGAATCTATTTCTCCAAAGGGATCGATTTCAAGGTTTTTAAATCTACCGTTATTCAATTCCCCACTGGTCCAGTATTTTACACCTCGCCGTTTAACAACCAACTCACTTCCATTAGAGACCCATTCGAGAGTGAAAGCCCCAGGAATTGGCATAGAAGCGGTAAACCATGATGTAAGTGACAGATTCTGACCAAGTTTCATTCCAGGCAAGAAAGAATTTGTAGGAGAATCAAAGCTTTGCCACAAAACCTGCTCTTCAGTCCCACTAGAGGCTGCTTCTCGCAATACAAAGTTTCCATTATCCTTCAAATAGCAGTTACATTCGTGTTTCTTTGATCCGAATATAGAACTATAGGATTCCCACCAGTGTATTTTATCATCAGATTACCATTTCCATCTATGAGAAGAACCCCTGAATCATTTTTGATTGGCTTCTTTCGATTGGCTAACCAGCAAGGCTTCTCTGTAGCACCGGTTTTGAACCATATTGACAGGTACCACTCGTCAATGGAAAGATTATAGAACTTTAAGGTGAAGAACCCGTTTCTGGAAACCAGAGAAGCTGAAGAATTAAGCACATCACCTTGGTTGAGTACATCTACTTCTGCTGCTGCTGCAACAAGAGAGGCCCAAAGGCAGCAGGAAATGAACCAGAAGATTTTGTAGATACTTGTGTTTTTGTTAGCCATTGCTGAACTGATAATACAAGATGGAGATACTCCAGAACAAGCAGGGATGATTGATTTAATTTACAAATGATCATTCTGTTTTATACTTCAATTTGTCTTTGAATCTTCTTCCCTGTTAGAATATTTGACTTGATTATTATTACATAACATAATCTGAATTATATCTCATATACTTGACAAGAGGTGTGTAAAGAACAGTCGCCTTTTTGCAGCTTCTTCGACAGTCACTCCATGAGGAGTTAACACCTGTCCTCTTAACTGTTCTTTATAATGTTTTGTTTTACGCTTTTGATACACATTTTACAGCTAATTACATGTCAACCTATATTTCAATTTTATAATTTTCTTTTATTTTTAAATTGTCATTGGCTTCTCTCCATTTTGACACATGTCCTTTTTCTTTCCTACTATTTGTTTACTGCTTCATTAAACTTTTATTGTTTGCAAGACCAGGCCACAATACTATTCAAAAAAACCGAAAAAGTGCATTGATTTATATATTTAATATGCTTTAATTTTTTTATTATTTTTTAAATGGTTAATTAGCTTTAATGATATATTTAATCACATCACAAGCTATTTAATCAATGTTCATGTGTTTTAGTTTTTGATTTATTATTTAGTTGTATGGGTTAACAAGCTTTAAATTGTGTATATATATATATAACTTTTATTTGTTTTATTAGTTATTTAGAAAGAACAAATTAAAAATTGTACAAATTCAGAATCTATCAATTAATGAAACATTATGCTTGGTGGTTGATAAAGTAAAATTATTTTTGTCATTGATAGGTTTTTTTTTTTTTTTTTTTTTTCTCTCTCTCTCTCTTCAGAAATGGATCTTTTAAAACCCACAACCTCATGGTGTAGATGTGAGGAGTAAGTCACTGGGTCAACCTCATCTTGACATCATTGATAGTGTTTCCACACAAGTTTAATGTGGATTATGTTATTATATTAAGTTACTGATTATATATATATATATATATTCTAAGGAAACGTTAATGCAAAATATAATTATTATTGGACAAGAAGAATTTAATTTTTTAGAGGTGGATCTTTTAAAACAAATTTAATTGGAACAAGGAAAGCGATGAAAATTTAGCTTTCATATAGTTGACAAATTTAATAAAAATTTATACTGTCAACACAAGGAGTAGAACTGTGGATGGCAGCCCTAGAGAGAAGCCAAATGGTAATTTTGAAAATAAAATAAAATAAAAGAGTAGATTTTATCTCTCCTGGTTTCAACAAGATCAACCTGTTGTCAGTTACATAGTTGCCACTCTCACCGAGCCTATCTATCTCTAATCGTTGGAAAATCTACTGCCTTAGAGATGTGGACTTGTCTCAAAGATAGTTTCTCCCAACATTCGGTCACTAATGCTGCCAATATTCGTTTTTAGCTCATGGATATGACAAAAGGTACCAAAACAGTCTCTATCTATCTTCAACATGCTAAGTCTCTCTCTAATTCTCTTGCAGCAATCAATGAACCGATCTCTTCCTCTGATCTGGTCACTGTCGTTCTCCGTGGTCTTGGTGCTAATTATGCCATGATAGTTATGGCCATTCTAAACTTCCCGCCACTACCCAAGTTTGAAGATCTTTATGCACGCCTATTATCATTTGAGTCTCGGTTATCTCATGTCAAACCTGTTGATAGTGGAAGCACTACCGCTTTGATTGCCTCTCAGTCACCTTCACCGTCGCCGACCGCTAACCTCACCAATGGGCCCTCGTCTGGTCGGTGGAAGTCCCGTAGCTCCTCTTCTAATCGTGGTGGCCGACATGGAGGCCAGCGGGGTCATGGTCGATCACCATAGCAGTATCAGCCTGACTTCTCTATGTTTGGGTATAGGCACGGTAGTTCTTGGCAGTAGCCTCATCACTGTGGTCGGGGCCTCCTTGGCTCTCATCTGCAACAATGGTGTCCCACGTGCTTAACTACACAACATTCTCATGCTACCTGTCCCTACCGCTATCATGGTCTTGATTCGCTTACTGCTCCATTTTCTGGCATGCATGTCACTCAGCACTCCCAGTACCAACCGTATTTGGTTCCTCAGTTCCCATCGGCTCCTGACTTTACTTGGTATCCTGACACCGGTGCCACCCATCATATGACAAGTACTGCACTTCTGGATTCTGTCCCCTTTAATGGTAATACCTTTGTCTTGTTAGGTAATGGGGCAACTCTTCCCATTACTAACACCGGTAATCTTCCTCTTTCTCTTGGTTCTAAACACCTCTCTCTCAATAACGTATTTCATGTTCCATCTCTAAACAAAAATTTGCTCTATGTTGCATGTTTTACTAATGATAATTCTGTCAATTTTACATTCACTCCATCTAGATATATTATCTCTGATCTCAACTCTAGTGTTCCATTGTTTCAAGGCCCATGGTTTCTATCCCCTCTCGCTGCCGCAGCCTTCTGCACGGGCTGCTTCTGCCTCCAATCTCTAGCATCTTCGTCTAGGTCACCCGTCGTCTGCCGTCATTAACCACTTAGGTTCTTAAAAATTAGGATCCAGTTTTTCTCGTAATTTTTCCTTTTGTAATGATTGTGCTACTTGCAAGTCTCACAAACTCCCATTTGATTCAAATAAAGTTTATGCATTGAGTCATTTTTATATTATTCACTCTAACGTCTGGATGTATTCTACTGTCTCTACTTCTGGTTTCAAATATTATGTTCTATTTACTGATGAGTATTCTCGTTATTCATGAATTTATCCTATGCGTCTCAAGTCTGAAGTCTTTACTCATTTTCGTAATTTTACTAACATGGTCAGAAATTTGTTTAATTCATCTGTAAAGATTTTTCAAAGTGATGGTGGTACATAATTTGTTAACTCTCAATTTGACAATCTTTGTAGTGACTTAGGTATTCATTACCGTCGCTCTTGCCCACACATGCCTCAACAGAACGGTCTTGTCGAGCGCAAGCATCGCCATATTGCTGACATGACTCGTACTCTATTAACTGCGACTCATGCTCCTCTCAGCTTATAGGTTGAGGCTGCCCTAACTTCTATCTACCTCATAAATCTTCTTCCCACGCCACTTCTCAAATGATCCTCTCCCTATTCAGTTCTATTTCAAAAAGATCTAACCTACGGTCATCTTCGTCTTTTCAGGTGTGCCTGCTTTCCTTATCTAGGGTCCTATGTCACACAAAAACTTCGCCCTCGTTCCACAGAGTGTCTTTTTGGGGTACAGTACTCATCATAAAGGCTATCAGTGCCTTGATCCGGTGATTCAACGCGTGTATATTTCGCGGCATGTTATATTTAACAAATCAAAGTTTCCTTTTGCTAGCTCATAGGTCATAGATTCTTCTTCGCCGCTGGTATCTTTAAAGCTTCACCAACTCATCTCATCAACCCCAGTCGAACCCGCTCAACCACCACACACTGAGCCGGTCACACCACCACATCTGCGAGATGCGGACCATGTTCGGGTGCAGCCTACACCTCCGGCGCTGTCCGTGTCTCCTCCACCTCCACCTACACCTACACCTCCAGGTGCAGTCTTGTGATTGATCCCCAATTTCATTCCAGGCAAGAAAGAATCTGTAGGAGAATCAAAGCTTTGCCACAAAACCTGCTCTGCAGTCCCACTAGAGGTTGCTTCTCGCAATGCAAAGTTTCCATTATCCTGCAAAATAGCAGTTACATTTGTATTTCTTTGACCCGACTATAGAACTATAGGATTCCCACCAGTGTATTTTATCATCAGATAACCATTTCCATCTATGAGAAGAACCCCCAGAATCATTTTTGATTGGCCTGTCTCGATTGGCTAGCCAGCAAGGCTTCTTTGTATCGGTTTTGAACCAAAATGACAGGTACCACTCGTCAATGGAAAGATTATAGAACTTTAAGGTGAAGAACCCGTTTCTGGAAACCAGAGAAGCTGAAGAATTAAACATATCACCCTGCTTGAGTATGTCTGTTGCTGCAGCATGAACCCAAAAGCTAAAGCAAAAGAGCCAAAAGATATTGTAGATAATAGAATTGCTCTTGTAAGCCATTGACAAGCTAGACATGGATGATTGATAAAAGACCAAAAATTTAGAACCGGCTGATATTATACTCCCTAAGAAAGCTATCAATCAAAATTTTGTTAGGCTCCTGTACTATTAATAATATCCATTGAAACCATCTCTTTATTTTCCGAACAAAGAGATGGTGATATATATAAACATTGCACAAGTTAAAATTGAGAAACAGAACAGCAAAAAATTACATCAATGAAAAAAATGTAGAAAATGAGAGCTTCGAATATAGAAAGAGGTGGAGAATGGGAAAATATGGCATTGTCTTTCCATTGATCAATTATGAGTATATATGTATACAAGTACACAATTACAAATCCCTTAACTTAAGGAACAAGAACAAATCAAATCAAATTAAACTTTTCTATTCTAGAGAATCCCTTAACTTAAGGAACAAGAATAAATCAAATCAAATTCAACTTTCCTATTCTAGAAGAAGAAGAAATATATAAAATAAAATAAAATAAAAAAACTTTTTTAATAAAAAAGAAAAAAAAATGGAGAAGAAAATGGAGTCTCCATGGCTAGATCTCCTACACCTGCTTCATTTGGAATCAGAAAATTCAATTTCAAATTTAGAACAAATAGCATTTCATTAAAATCGAGGAAACAATCCCAACTTTTCATTTTTCACAAATTGATTTTTTCTTTCTTCAAAGATGACATAATCTTTTTTATACCCAGTTCTCAGCATAAAATCTCAAACCCAACAGTGTTTATATTTGTCCTCATGGACGTAGCTCAGCTGGTAGATGGACGAGCTTGTGGCTTAAGCAAATGACTCTCAAGTCAGGTGCTCGAATCCTACCAATGAAAAAAGCTTCAAAAAAATACATGGTCTAAAATGACTCTAAATAAATGAATAGATAGATACCGTTAAAAAATAAAAATAAATAAAAATGAAAATAAAAAGTTTATTTGCCGGAAAAAAAAAACATATACAGATGATAACAATAATAAGAGAGAGAGGCCTTAAATCTAGGAAAGTGGCCTCGGTGAAGTATGATTCCCTATTGATTGCTTCATATTTGCGCCGCTTTCTAAAAATAAAAATTGCTTATTTTTAGTTTTTAATTTAATTTATGATTAAATTAATTTCTACTACAAAGATTTTTAATGACTATAAAAGTAATTTTGCTTAAGGATAGTATAGAAATTTAAAAATTTAATAAAAATGTGGGGTGTAAAACAAGTTTTGAGGGGTGCAAATAAAGTCACTCTTCTTTATATTCAAGTCTGGACTCTGGACCTCAGTCAACTATTGCAAAAGAGTGACGATATTTACACCCCTTAAAAACCGTATGTACACCCCAATTTAGTATGATTTTAAAAATCCAATAATACCCTTGAGTAAAATTACTAAGAGGACTAATTGTTTGTTAGTACACCAACCAATAATTATTAATTAGTTTCCTATTTTAATCTTTTGTAAAAAAAAATTCCTATTAATGGTTTGATATTGACATATATCATAAAAATTCTTTCCATTTTAATAAAAACTCTTTCCTATTAATGATTCTCTTTTAAATATATTTTCAATCTCTTTTAAGAAAATACAAATTGATTGCTAAGTATGGAAAATGAATCAAAATCACGAGACAAATTTGATTATGAAAAAGTAAAGTTTTAAATTAAATTTTATTAGAAGAAGAAAATCATTATGTATATAAATAGACTTTTAAATTAACTATATTATCTATATTTTTTTTATTTCTTTCAAACACACTTTAGACTCTTTTTTTTTTTATTTATCAATGTTATATGTTTTTTCTTGTCAAAAAAAATAAATTATATTTCTTCAATTTCATCGAACACCTATCTTTTTTTTTTTTTTTTTGAAATATCATTTAATACTTATATACTCCCACATCACTTGGAACATAACACAAATCTTGTATCCCTACAACTCTCTGAAATAGAAAGTGGTTCTCTAATAAAAAAGAATCTTAAAATGGAATTTTAACGAAAAATGGAGTTTGCTTTTGAAAAAACCAAGAAGAGAAAAGAAGTAGGGAAGAAAAAGAATAGTAAGAGAATTAAATATGACAACAAAATTTGAATAATAATAAAGTTGATTAAATAACATAATAATAGTCATAGGTAGTGTGTACTTACAAAAATACAATACATTATAATTAAAGAAAGGGTATTTTTGGCATTAAGTGGGGTTTATTTACAAATTAGAGATTTTTAAAAAATTTCAATTTTGAAACTTAGAACAAATTCAAGTCAATGGTGGACACGTACTGGACAAGGCCATGGACACCTATAAAGAAAAGAGAATAGCTTTGAAATCCTGGACCCCATAATAATTCCACAACAATTTTTATAGTTGTTTTTGTGTGTAGAGTAGATGGTTATGCTCCAATACAAGCAGAGGTAATTGATTTATATTTGATCATTTTGTTTTAGATTTCACATCATATTGAATTTCAAAGTCCCTTTTGTAACACAAGAAATGTCAAACAATTGAAAAGTATAGTTTAAAAAAATAACATAAACTATATGTTATGATTGGAATTTCTTTAGCCAATAGTTGACTGAAGGTTCTATGATATCACAGTATGTCTACTTGCAAACTGTATGTCTAATCCTACGCGGCTGTAACTGTATTCTGTTGGTTTTTTTTGTAAAAAAACAAAAAATTTATAAAGAGGGTGTAGAGACTTTGAAAGCATATATTAAAACATTTATGAAAAATATAGCATAAACTTTAGAGAGAGAAGCATGAGAAAAACAAATTTATAAAAGAAACATTTTATTAAGCTAATAAGTTGACATCCCACGCCATTGTTCTTTTGGTTTCAATGGCATACATTTTCATTGCCCAAATGGGCTATATATAGACACAAACACAACAAGAACCTTCCACACCCATTCTTAGGCCATATTGGCCATGCTTAACACCATGCTTGGACCATGCTTGGACCATGCTTTACATAGACCTGGCACGGTTCCGGTTCTAACCGGAGGAACCGGCCGGAACCGGAACCGGTTTTTCGGTTCCGGTTCCGTTTTTCCCGGAACCGGCCGGTTCCGAACCGGACCCCGGTTTCGGTTCTGAACCGGCCGGTTCCAATTTTTTTTTTTTTTTTTTTTTTTTTTTAACATTACAAAATATTACATTTCATTTATAAAAAAATAAAATGTTAGAAAGGACATTGTAGAGTATTGAGCCATGGCCCATAACCCTTGTCCAAATAAATATGTTTTCCATTCCTTTCTCCTCATATTTATATAGGTTAGGCATCTCATTCACTTCTCTATTTTTCCAATGTGGGATGTGGGAAATTCCCACATCCCACATTGGAAAAATAGAGAAGTGAATGAGATGCCTAACCTATATAAATATGAGGAGAAAGGAATGGAAAACATATTTATTTGGACAAGGGTTATGGGCCATGGCTCAATACTCTACAATGTCCTTTCTAACATTTTATTTTTTTATAAATGAAATGTAATATTTTGTAATGTTAAAAAAAAAAAAATAAATAAAAAAAATTCCGGTTCGGAACCGGCGGAACCGGTGGAACCGGAACCGGAACCGGTCAAAACCGGTTCCGATTCTGGTTCCACCCCTTCGAGGAACCGGAACCGGCGGTTCGGAACCGGAACCGGAACCGAACCGGAACCGCGCCAGGTCTGGCTTTACACCATGCTTGGACCATGCTTTTCATGACATCATTCATGACATCAATCTATTGCATCATTCTATTGCATCATTATTTATTGAGCCACATCATCAAAAGGAAAAGTTTCATAATTCCAACACTCCTCCTTGAAACTTTTCTTGGAGGCATGGGAAGAGCATATGTGAGACTTGATGCTTCTGCAGCTCCTCCTGTGTTTTCTGGCATGAAGATCTGTGATATTTCCAACATCCATTTATAACAGTACTTATGGGTAATGCATACAACATCCATAACAGTACTTATGGGTAATTCATCCATAATAGTACTTATGGGTAATGTAAACAACATTCATAGTAGTACTTTAGAGCATAAAAACATTTCAAAAACATATTTATGATATTTTGCTAGAGATATCAGATCACATTCTGACCTCTGCTTATGAATATCAGATTATAAAACATTTATAGTCTGGAAACAAAACTCACAATCCCTTAAGATCATTTGGTGGCTCTGATACCATGTTGGTTTTTTTTGTAAAAAAACAAAAAATTTATAAAGAGGGTGTAGAGACTTTGAAAGCATATATTAAAACATTTATGAAAAATATAGCATAAACTTTAGAGAGAGAAGCATGAGAAAAACAAATTTATAAAAGAAACATTTTATTAAGCTAATAAGTTGACATCCCACGCCATTGTTCTTTTGGTTTCAATGGCATACATTTTCATTGCCCAAATGGGCTATATATAGACACAAACACAACAAGAACCTTCCACACCCATTCTTAGGCCATATTGGCCATGCTTAACACCATGCTTGGACCATGCTTGGACCATGCTTTACACCATGCTTGGACCATGCTTTTCATGACATCATTCATGACATCAATCTATTGCATCATTCTATTGCATCATTATTTATTGAGCCACATCATCAAAAGGAAAAGTTTCATAATTCCAACATATTCACATCAGAGACATGATCACAATACCATACAGTTATCGCGCATCCATCACCGAGATGGTTAAGTTATTTCCTGTACTGTTTCTTGATTGATTCTGTATCATGCTATCGCTGATCAAATTGCCATCAAGTAACCTTCTTCCAGTACTGGAGAATGCAGGTTGTTTTGGCATCGGCAAATGAACAGCTTCACTTGTCAACATAGAAATTACAACTGATATGTTGGGCCTGTCCGATGGATTGTCTTCCACACAAAGCAAAGCCACGTTAATGCATCTCAAAACTTGTTCTTTAGAACTTGAACCCCGTAAGCTAGGATGCGCTAGCTCTAGCGTGTCACCTTCTTTCCATAACTGCCATGCCTGAAGAAAATGAATTTGAACACCATATAAGCATACATATGTTGGATGAATATAGTTTTAAAACAGACTCTGTGCAGCAAACTTACATATCCAATAAGGTTCAGCGGTTGATCAGCATGAAAGAAACTGCTGTTCTTCCTACCGCTCAAGATTTCCAATACTAAAACTCCGAAACTGAATACATCAGATTTTTCAGAGAAAATTCCCTCCATAGCATATTCAGGAGACATATAACCACTGCATTCATACATCAAATAACAAAAATTGATAAGAAATTAAATGTATGTGTATGTGTATGTGCATAGAAGCAACAAACTTCACACCTATTGAAAGACAAAGTTAATTTCATTGTTTACTCACTATGTGCCAACAATTCTGTTTGTATTTGCTTCAGATTGAGTAGTGAAAATTCTCGCCATACCGAAATCAGATATCTTGGGGTTCATGTTTTCGTCAAGTAATATATTACTGACTTTCAAATCTCTATGAATTATTCTTACTCTTGAGTACTTGTGTAAGTAAAGTAGTCCTTGAGCTGTCCCTTCAATGATATTACAACACTTCTTCCAATCCAACAGCTCTCTTTTCGATTGGTCTATTGATAATAAAAAGAACAAAAAAAATAGTGAAAAAACTATAATATATGAATTGCAGAAGTGTCAGTACTGTAATAGAAACATAGATAGTATGTAGAAGTGAAGAAGAGCTAACCAAAAATATATGAGTCCAAGCTTTTATTTGGCATGTACTCGTAGACTAACATTTTCTCTTCCCCATGAATGCAGAATCCCAAGAGCCGTACAAGATTCGTGTGTTGTAATTTCGCTATTAGTATAAGCTCATTCTTAAACTCTACAAGCCCCTGTCCTGATCTTCTCGACAACCTCTTTATTGCTATCTCTCGCCCGTCCAGTTTACCCTTAAATAATGATACACCAATTATCGTTTGATGTTGAAAAAAACAATTTGAGATGTTCTAAAACAATTTCTTTTTCATGTTTACCTTGTAAACGGGTCCAAAACCTCCCTCTCCGAGCTTATTTTCAATAGAGAAGCTTTGTGTAGAATCCATGATGGATGAAACAGTATATACTGTTAAATTGTGGCCTTTGTTGCCATCAATCTCAAGCTCTTTTGCTTCACTTGGATTATCTAATGTCATCAAGTCCCGTAGAAACTTCTCTGTTTGGATTGAAATGAAAAAAATATGAGCCTGGCATTCAATAAATCATAACATATACAAAAGAGAAATGTCATGACATAATATGATTTTGATAGTATACACCTTGTAGTCGAAGTCTTCTCCGTCTCAGAAACACCAAAACCAAAATACCAAAGAGTATTATAATCAATGTTGTTGTTACAGCAATTAAAATCCACGCCGTCTTCTTCGCTGCATCCAATAGTAAACATGATTTACTCATTAGCTTCATACTTACCCAAAACATTTTTCTTTTTCGTTCATAATCGTTTCAAACACAAGTTTTGTTTTGAGTATTAACTTAGATTGTGTAATGAATATGGAAAGCAAGGAAGAAGAAAGTTAACTAGAATTTTTCTATGGCATGGTTTTTCTAATTCAGTTAGGGAATTATTAACATAAAAAGCTTAAAAAGAAAGTTACTTAAACAGTTAAACTATATCCCTCTCTCCCAATTTCCAAGTTTGTAGTTCAAATAAAGAAAGTTGCTTTGAATGCTTTTAATTAACCGAAAAGAAAATTATAATTATTTTCATGATCTTTTTTTTTTTTTTTAAGGCAATATTATTGAAAGGCAAACAGCCAAAAACCAAGCAACAGAACAGCAACAAAACAGGGGAAACAGACCCCCCAAAACCCACTCCCAAGAAACAAAAATTATAATTATTTTCATGAACTTTTTCTCTTATCAAAATTTATATTTTCTAATATCTCTCAGACCAAACCTAGCTAGTTAATGGCATGAATTGAAGAAGTAGATCCACAAGTACGCGCATCCTAGACTACGCAATGTCGAATACAATATATCGTAAATTAAAATTTAAAAAAAAAATGAGGATAGGGTACATATGGATATTAACTGTTTGGAAACTTGGTTATTGATGAGATCTTTTTCAATAATTTTATATTAGCAAAGAATCACCACACTGAGTTCTCCACAACAATTTTTAATGACATGCTTCTAATATATTGTTTTTCTGGTCTCCCTTTGTTGGCAATAAAAGCATTTGTAATACTAATGGCTCAAAACAAAGAAAAAGAATATTATAACCAGCAAGCAAGGAACAATCTAATACTTTGACAAGGTCCATTTTAATGTCTAAAGTAGGGTTTTCTGAGAGGAATTGGTGGCTATTCACATAACAATAAATTATTATTTTTTTATGAAAAACAAGAGGAATTATGTAACTTAAGTATGCTCTGTTTTTTAAGTGTTACAACTCTAGGAAATAATGTTCAATGTTTCTAGAGCTTTTCAACAACTCGTATTAATAAGAGGCCTAACAATTATCCTCAAGTGTTATGTTTTTAAGCTCAACAATAAGAAATCAAAACAGAATTCATTAAAATGTAGTAATAATGTAGAGGAGACACATACCAGGAGGCCCTGGACGAATCATGTAGAATGACGAATTGGAAAACCGAGTAGCAGTTTCATGATTAAGAGGTCCATACCAAAATTGGCATCCAGTACCGTTAGGAGTCAAACTAGCAGTTGCAGTTCCAAAACATGTACAGTTTTTCCAGCAGATGTCCTTGCAATCACTTAAGCTTACACTTGCATCGTCATAAAATGAACTATTAATACCGGGAAAATAACCTGTTTCTTGCCGGAAGTATTCACCACGGCTCCTGCATTTTGGCCCTTCCCATCTCTTACAACCGGAACTTATGCTATTTCCATCACACAAATCAGGAAATAAAACAACTCTTCTACTGCTTTGTTCCCCCATGCCTCCATCATAGGACAACATCAACCATGTGACATATATCCAATTCGGAGGAGTGTATTGATTTGGAAGGAATTCGTATGTAAGGTACTTCCCTTCTTCGTTTGAAACTTCAATAAACTTGTGATCTTCTTCTCTAGCATCCAGTGCAATGTTTTCAAATCTGTTGTTCTCCGATAACACCCCACTAGTCCAAAATGTTACCCCTCGCCGCCTAAGAATCAGTTGACGTTCGACAGGGTCCCAATCCAGAGAGAAAGCTCCACGAGCCGGTATAGAATCAGTTAACCATGATGTAAGTGACCGATTCAGACCAGTCTTGTTGTTGATCCCAAGTTTCATTCCAGGCAAGAAAGAATCTGTAGGAAAATCAAAGCTTTGCCATAGAATCTGCTCTCCAGACTTCAATACAAAGTTTCCATCATCTTGCAAAATAGCAGTTACTTTGTTGTTGGATTGACCAGAAAATAATTCCAAAGGAGCCTTGCCACCGTTGAATGTTATGATTAGTTTGCCAATTTCATCAATAACAAGAGCTCCTGAATTGTCTGTGATAGGCCTGTCTCGATTGGCTATCCAGAAAGGCTTGCCTGGAAATATATCATTTCTGTAAAATATTCCCAAGTAGCTGTAGTTGGTGTTGGAATCGCGATTGCTACTAAGATTAAAGAACCTTATAGTGAAGAGCTCATTCCTGGAAACAAGAGAAGAAGAAGAATTAAGCGCATCACCTTGGTTGAGTACATCTACTGCTGCAACATGAGAAGCCCAAAGGCAGCAGGAAATGAACCAGAAGATTTTGTAGATACTTGTGTTTTTGTTAGCCATTGCTGAACTGATAATACAAGATGGAGATACTCCAAAATAAGCAGGGATGATTGATTTAATTTATAAATGATCATTCTGTTTTATACTTCAATTTGTCTTTGAATCTTCTACCCAGTTAGAATATTTGACTTGACTATTATTACATCTGAATTATATCTCATCTGAAACATCTTGACAAGAGGTGTGCAAAGAACAGTCGCCTTTCTGCAGCTTCTTCGACAGTCACTCCATGAGGAGTTAACACCTGTCCTCTTGACTGTTTTTCAGCTTCTTTATAATGTTTTATTTTACGCATTTTACAGCTAATTACAAGTCAACTTATATTTCAATTTTATAACTAAAGCCAACTCTTTTCTTTTATTTTTAAATTGTCATTGGCTTCTCTCCATTTTGACACATGTCCCTTTTCTTTCATACTATTTATTTATTTAACTTTTATTGTTTGCAAGGCCAGGCACACTAATTAAAAAAAAAAACCAAAAAAAAAAAAAAAAAAAAACTGAAAAAGTGCATTGATTTATATATATATAATTTATTATTATTTTTTAAATGGTTAATTAACTTTAATGATATATTTAATCACATCACAAGCTATTTAATCAATGTTCATGCGTTTTAGTTTTTGATTTATTATTTAATTGTATTGGTTAATAAGCTTTAAATTGTATATATATAGTTTTTATTTGTTTATTATTTATTTAGAAAGAACAAATTAAAAATTGTACAAATTCAGAAACTATCGATGAAAATATATGTTTGGTGGTTGATAAAAGAAAAATTATTTTTGTCATTGATAGTGTTTTTTTTATAGAAATATTACAATAATTCAGGATTTGAGGAGGGGATATACTAAAACCCACAACCTCATGGTATAGATATGGGGAGTAAGTCACTGGGTCAACCTCATCTTGACGTCATTGATAATGTTTCTACACAAGTTTAATGTGGATTATGTTATTGTATAAAGTTACTAATAATAATAATAATAATAATAATAATAATAATAATAATAATAATATATATAGTCAATCTCTCATAAGGGATCCCTTATTTTAATTTCAGTAAGGACCACCATGAAATCATATCGATTTGAATGAATTTTGATATGAATTTTTTTGTGGATGATAAGTTCATCGAAATCTACCTATGAATAAAATTTGAAATTTTTTCAAGTACTAGAACTATTTATCCCGATTATTTTAAATATGAATGCATCGGAAAAATGGGAGAAATATAGGAAATTCAGGAAAAATAGTTTTAGTTTTTGGAAAATTCTCAAATTTTATTCATAGGTAGATTTCGATGAACTTATCAACTACAAAAAAATTCATATCAAAATTCATTCAAATCGATATGATTTCGTAGTGGTCTTTATCGAAATTAAAATAAGGGATCCCTTATGAGATACTCACTCTATATATATATATATATATATTGAGGAAAGGTTAATGCAAAATATAATTATTATTATCGGACATTAAGAATTTATTTAGTTAGAGGTGGATCTTTTAAAACAAATTTAATAGGAACAACGAAACCAACGAAACCAACGAAAATTTAGCTTTAATATAGTTGACAAATTTAATAAAAATTTAAACGGCCAACATGAGGAGTGGAACTGTGGAAGGCAGCCCCGGTGATGGAGAGAAGCCAAATGGTAATTTTGAAAATAAAAGAAAGAGTTGATTTTATTTATAAAATTGAAAATGGGGTTATAAGTAATTAACTGAAAAAAAGCCATGAGTACAGATGTCAACTCTACATGAAGTGAATGTCCGAGAACAGTACCCTGACTACTCGTCTTGACAATTCAAATCAAGACAATTTAAAATATTTGATTTTAATAAGTTCTGACATACTTCTGAGCACCGTTCAGAGTCGGAATTTATTGTAATATTTCTAAATTGAAGTAACAAAACTTGGACAATTAGCTTTAAATTAAGCTGTAGTTTGAAAATAAAAAGGCATATCCATATACATACATAGCTGCTTGACATATAGCATACTCTATGAATTATATCTCCTATACTTTTATTTCATCTAGGACATATCAATTATGTTTTGGAATGTGACTTCTTTCTTGGATTTCTTTCCATTTGTTCTTGGTACAATCTCTCATTGACCTCTTTTCTGTCTTTACTTATAGTTTGAAAATTCTCATCTTAATATCTTAATTCTAAACAACACCTTTCAAAAAGAATACTCCTCTCATATCCAATCTTTAAAAAAAATTTACTCCAACCACACTCTTTATCCTCATCTCTATCTCTATTTCTATTTATGTTTTCATTATTAATTTTTACTTTCTTCAATAAATTATTTTTATATAATTTTATTCTTCAACTAAGTTTTAACAAAACCTGCTCTGCAGTCCCACTAGAGGTTGCTTCTCGCAATACAAAGTTTCCATTATCCTGCAAAGCAGCAGTTACATTCGTATTTCTTTGATCAGAATAAAGAAATATAGGATCCCCACCAGTGTATTTTATCATCAGATTACCAATTCCATCTATGAGAACAACCCCTGAATCATTTTTGATTGGCTTGTCTCGATTGGCTAGCCAGCAAGACTTCATTGTATCAGGCCTCCTGTATTATTAATAATACCCATTGAAACCAAACAGGTTGTGTACAGGTGTTTACAAGAATGAAAGTTCTGGGAAGATAAAAACCAGTCAAAACGTGTTGGCGACTTGGCTCTTAGGGTTCAAGCCATTATCAAGGGACCAAGCAAAGAGATGGTGATATCTATAAACATTGCAAAAGTTAAAATTGAGAAACAGAACAACTAAAAATTACATCAATGAAAAATGTGTAGAAAATGAGAGCTTCTAATGGTTGGTTGTTTGTGATGGGGTCCCTTGAAAATGAGAAGTTGCGTACAGCAGATTACAAGACTGAAAGTTCTGGCAAGATAAACCAGTCAAAACGTGTTGGCGACTTGGCTCATAGGGTTCAAGCCATTATCAAGGGACCAAGCAAAGAGATGGTGATATCTATAAACAATGCACAAGTTAAAATTGAGAAACAGAACAAGTGAACAACTAAAAATTACATCAATGAAAAAAATGTAGGAAATGAGAGCTTCGAATGGTTGGTTGTTTGTGATGGGTTCCCTTGAAAATGAGAAGTTGCGTACATCAGATTACAATACTGAAAGTTCTGGCAAGATAAATTGTCCTGTTTCTTTGGGAATTTATTCCAACCTTGACAGCATTGGAAGTTGATAAATGCAAGTACTACTAATTCTTTGCTACATCACTTGAAATAATTGTGACGTAACTCACATTCTTCAACCACACATCCTTAATTCCTATCTTATTTGAAAAAGATTGGCATTGTCAAAGTTTAATTGCTTTACAAGTTAGAACACATCCCACTGGACCCACTCTATCTATCCACCTATTCCAACTCTAAACACCAATATAAATTCAATTATTTTTGTTTTCAAAGTTTTGGTTGAGGATCAAAACTATTTGAATCAATTAACGGTTGTAATTCATAACAAAAACAAAAACCCAAAAAAATAGAAGAAATTCAAGATGAAATATTTGTCTTCACCTGTCACCAGCGATGATGTCACCACACTCAGAGTTCAGGTGGCTGCTATCTTTGATCTGGTTCACAACCACCAGAGCAATTTCGTAGCAATCCAGTTGGTGGTTTCTGGAGACGAAACCGAAATGTAGAAGACGAAGAAGATTGAGAACAACATAGAAGAAAACGCAAACTTGTCTTTGGTTAAGTTTAGGGGTAAAAATGGTAGAACGTAAACAAGAGTCAAAGGTGTTAAAATTTTGGTTAAGTGTAGGACACGTGTAAATCATTGGAGAGGGAGTAATGCTCACCCCAATTAACGTGGGTGAGAAAAATGCTCACTGGTAATGCTCACCCACGTGAGTGATTATATAACAATAATCACTCATTGAGTTGAGTGATTGGTTTCTTCTCTTACCTTTTTTTTTTTTTAGAAAGAGGGCTAAGAGCTTCTCCAACTCAATACACCAAATATTACACTAACTTTGGTTAAGCCATTAAAATCATCCTCCAAATAACCTAAAATCTGAAAGGGAGGGTCGCCAAAAGACGTAATACCCAAGTCTAAGGAGTGACCCAATTTAGCCAGGCCATCAGCAACTATATTTTCTTCTCTTTAAACTGGTTTCTTCTTTTCAATTAAATGATAATAACTGTTTTGCAGCGGTGAAGTAGAGAGAACCGAGTGTTTGCCCATTTATGATTTAGAATGAATTTACAAGTATTTATTCGAGTTGAGACACTTGATATTCTATGAATGCTTTTGTATATCTACTAGATTTTTTTTTTTTTTTTTTTGACTTTTTTTCTTGATAAAATATTGTATTTAAATTTATAACAGAATTAAAACTGAAATGAAAATTTCACAAATCAAATTGACTTTTGACAAAATCATTTAGAAAGATTACAATTTGAATCATTTAAACAATTATCATATTTAAACTGTAACCCAAATATGAAAGTTACATTCCATTTGCAAAGAGAATTTATAAAATTTTAGAAATATTTTTAATTGTAAATTGTGCTTTATTTTTAATTAAAAATTGAATCATAAATTTATAGAATTTTTCTTTATAAAAGAAGTTATGAATATTAAAAAAAAAATCTATATTATTATAAATTGTAATAAATGAAGATTAACAATAGATATATTACTAATAAAGTCCTAAGTCCTAACCGGTCTGTTTTTACTTTAAAATTTATTTTATTTCTTTTAATAATTTCTTTTAACTAGAGGGCATGGATTTGAACTTGTAATCTTAAGATTAATTAAAAGGTGTGGTTCTTATTTATTTATTTATTTTAATACAACATATATTGTGACACTGAATGATTAGAGATTTATCGGAACCTCTGAGAACAAAAAGTATATGTGTGGTTCGAAAATTTACAACCATAACAAGAGATATTTACTCCGACAACATAGGGAAGAAAACTCCCCACACATCCTTGTACAATATATATGGTGAGACTTAAAAAAAAAAAAAAAAAAAAAAAAAATTGAGAAACAGAACAACTAAAAATAACATCAATGAAAAAAATGTAGAAAATGAGAGCTTCGAATGGTTGGTTGTTTGTGATGGGGTCCCTTGAAAATGAGAGCTTCCACAAGCATAATTTATTGATGGCAGCCCACTGCCCACATGAAGGAGAAAAACTCATGAGGAGGTGCTTCTCCAAATAGATTTTTTTAATAAAAAAATCTACCAACCAAACATCTATGATTTTTTTTTTTCTTTCAAAAACTCTATTTCTAATAGATCTAATACAAGTAGATCTTTTACCAATAGAAGTTTTTCAAAAGCTCAACTAAACAAGCTCGTAATTAAATAAGAGTAATGCTACATTACCCAAATTGTATTAGATTTGGGATTCTAAATAAAGGTGGGATTCTAAGTTTGTCCAATCACATGTGAAATGGAAAATACAGACTCATCACTTTATTAAGAGCAATGTACAACAAACAAGAAATTATTATATCAAAAAAAAAAAAAAAAATCAAAGAAATTATTAATTAAAAATGTATTACTAAGGCAAAGGTAGGGATCACTACAACCCCAGTTGTACCGTATAAATAACAAATACAATTTTCTATTCAATTTCTCATCTGTATTAACTTCAACTTTAAATAACATATGCAATGTCTCAAATTAAAAATATAGCTCGAAAACGAATTAATTACTATTTATATGAAAGGATAACTTGATTTATTTATTTATTTTTAAAAAAAAAAAATTGAAATCTTACACCAATCAGACCAGAATCTACTGGAACCTGACGAGACCAATCATTATAATGCCATCATCTTCCGGTCATTACAGACATGGTTAAGTTATGTATAATGCGATTCTCAACCATGTCTCCAGTTGATGAATTGACCTCAGCAACCCTTCTTTCAATGCAAGATGCAGGTTGTTTTGGCATTGGCAATTCTACACCTTCACTTGTCAACATGGATATAACATCTGCCATGGAAGGTCTGTCAAGTGGGTTGTCTTCCACACAAAGCAAAGCCACATTAATGGACCTCAGAACTCTTTAGAACATGAATCACGTAATGCGGGATGCATTAGTTCTAATGCAGCATCTTCTTTCCACAACATCCATGTCTGAGACAAAATGCCATTCATTTTAAACATTCAATAAATACATTTACTTAGCTTGTTGTAATATGGAATTTAAATGACTTTGCATCACAAAACTTATGTATCCAATGAGGTTGAGCGGTCGATCAAAATATTGCTATTGCTCCTTCTACCACTCACTATTTCCAATACTAAAACTCCATAGCTAAAGACATTAGATTTTGTAGAAAAGATTCTCATTACAGCATACTCAGGTGCCATATAACCATCGGATATCATTCATAAGGTACAATAATCAGTCGTGCATAACTAAAAGAAATGGTTCACATAAGTAGCAAAGTTTGCACCAACTAGAAGTGCTTTAGTTACCATGTGCCAACAATTCTATTCATGTTTGCTTCAGATTGAGCGGTAGTAAAAATTCTTGCCATACCAAAAATCAGATATCTTAGGATTCATGTTTTTTTTCTAGCAATATATTGCCAGCTTTCAAGTCTCTGTGAATTATCTGCAATCTCAAATACTTATGGAGGTATCCCTTGAGCCATTTCTTCAATGATGTTAAAATATTTGTTCCAATCGAACAACTTCCTTTTAGATTGATCTGCAAATGGAGGGAAAATATAAACAATTTTAAGAAACTATAGTATAATGATCAACATATATGAACTGAGGCATCTTAAATGTGAAGAAAATGTGGTAACCAAAAATATATGAATCCAGGCTATTATGTGGCATGAACTCATAGACTAGCATTTTCTCTTCCCCTTGAATGCAAAAACCTAGGAGCTGCACTAGATTTGTGTGTTGTAATTTAGCTACTATTATGAGCTCATTCTTGAACTCGGCAAGCCATTGTGTCGAACTTCTTGATAACTTTTTTATGGCTTTCTCTTGCCCATCAAACAACCCCTTGTAAATAGGTCCATAGCCACCCTCTCCTAGTTTATTCTCTTTCGAGAAGCAATTTGTAGCATCCATAAGGGATGAAATACTATACACTTTTAACTTGATGCCTTTCTTGCCATCAATTTCAATCTCCTTTGCTTCATTCATTAATTCAAGTAGAAACTTCTATGTTTGGATTGACATGAAAACATGAGCTGATTAGCAAGTATCCATAAAAATATTAATACTAGCTCACAAGAGATTTATATGATTTTGCGGTAGTACCTTCGAAGTGAGCTCTTCTCCATCTCATGAAGTAAAGGAAAAGAATAACCGGTATCCTTCATTATCCCGATCACGATTGTAGCTGCTACAGCAGTCACAGCCGGTATCCACTCCATTAATACATTAATGTATGAGTGAAACAACAAGAATTCACTAGTTCAGCTATGTAAAAGCCTAGTGAAATCCATTAGTTAATTAGGAGCTGCAAAATGATATTGACTTAATGAGATATTTTGCAAGGCAGAGATTGGGAATGCTGTCTTGGTGATGTAACGAGCACGATGATCTATAAAAGCTTATTTTTAAGGATATTCGATGAACAACAAAGTAATGTGGTTTTCTGCATAGAAATCCAGTTGAAATTCTATGAAAAGTGAATGTCAGGTTCCAAATTTTTCTATTTCATTGTCTTATGAAAAAAATCTGTTTAAGTTCTGTTTAAAAGTTAATATATGAAAGGAAACGAAAAAATGATTTAAACTGCTTCCTTCTCATTTGAAGTTTCCGTTAAAGGATTATCAAAAAATAGACATCAAAAGAATATATAACAAGTAACAATCTAATACTTTGACAAGGTCCATTTTAATATCTAAATTAGGGTCTTGTGAGAGAAATTGGTGCCTCCCTCTTTTTTTTTTTAACCGATTCTGACCAATTCCCTCTTCTTGATGTAATTGACCGATTCTGACCAGCCTTGTAGTTGATCCAAGTTTCATTCCAGGCAAGAAAGAATCTGTAGGAAAATCAAAGCTTTGCCACAGAATCTGCTCTCCAGACTTCAATACAAAGTTTCCATCATCTTGCAAAATAGCAGTTACTTTGTTATTGGATTGACCAGAAAATAATTTCAAAGGAGCTTTGCACCGTTGAATGTTATGATTAGTTTGCCAATTTCATCAATAACAAGAGCTCCTGAATTGTCTGTGATAAGCATGTCTCTATTGGCTATCCAGAAAGGCTTGCCTGGATTTGTATCATTTCTGTAAAATATTCCCAAGTAGCTGTAGTTGGTGTTGGAATCGCCATTGCTACTAAGATTAAAGAACCTTAAAGTGAATAGCTCTTTCCTGGAAACAAGAGAAGCAGAAGAATTAAGAACATCACCTTGGTTGAGTACATCTACTGCTGCTGCTGCTGCAACATGAGAGGCCCAAAGGCATTAGGAAATGAACCAGAAGATTTTGTAGATACTTGTACTTTTGTTAGCCATTGCTGAACTGATAATACAAGAAGGAGATACTCCAAAACAAGCAGGGATCATTCTGTTTAATACTTCAATTTGTCTTTGAATTCTTCTACCCAGTTAGAATATTATTACACAAGAATAGTCTGGACTCTTGACAAGAGGTATAGTAGACAGCCACTCCATGAGGAGTTAACACCTGTCCTCTTGACTGTTTTTCAGCTTCTTCATAATTTTTTGATACACATTTTACGGCTAATGACATGTCAACCTATATTTCAATTTTATAACTAAAGCCAACTCTTTTCCTTTATTTTTAAATTGTCATTGGCTTCTCTCCATTTTGACACATGTCCTTTTTCTTTTATTCTATTTATTTACTGCTTCATTAAACTTGTATTGTTTGTAAGGCCGAGCACAACACTATTTTAAAAAAAAACAAAAAAGTGCATTGATTTTATATACAATATGCTTTAATTTTTTTTAATTTTTTAAATGGTTAATAAGCTTTAATGATATATTTAATCACATCACAAGCTATTTAATCAATTTTAGTTTTTGATTTATTATTTAGTTGTATTGGTTAACAAGCTTTAAATTGTATATATATATATATAGCTTTTATTTGTTTATTGTTTATTTAGATTAAAAATTGTACAAATTTAGAAGCTATCGATGAAAATATATGCTTGGTGGTTGATAGATAAAAAATATTTTTGTCATCGATAGTGTTTTTTTTTTTTTTTGAAATATTATAATAATTTGGGATTTAGAGAGGGGATAGACTCGAATCCACAACCTCATGGTGATGTGAGGGGTAAGTCACTGGATCAACCTCATCTTGACATCATTGATAGTGTTAGTGTTTCTGAACAAATTTATTGTTGATTATGTTATTTTATTAAGTTACTGATGATAGGACAAGAAGAATTTATTTAATTAGAGGTGAATATTTTAAAACAAATTTAATTGGACCATAGAAACCAATGAAAATTTAGCTTTAATATAGTTGACAAATTAAATAAAAATTTATACAGCCAACATGAGGAGTACCGGAAGGCAGCCCCGGTAATGGAAAGAAGCCAAAAGGTAATTTTGAAAATAAAAAAATAAATAAAAAAATAAAGTTGATTTTATTTATAAAATTGAAATGTGGGCTGATATGTAATTAACCAAACAATGTGTGTCAAAAACGTAAAATAAAATATTTAAAAAAAAAAAAGTTGAAAAAGAGCCATGAGTACAAATGTCAACTCTACATGAAGTGACTGTCCAAGAATAGTAGTCTAGGAGACTGTTCTTAGCACGGCTCATCCTGACCATTCAAATCATAGTTTAACATATCATTCCGTACATCATTTGATTTCAATAAATTTCGACATACCTCTTAGCACTATTCGGTGTTAGAATTTATTCTAATATTTCAAAAATGAACAAAACTTGGACAATTAGTTTGAAATTAAACTGTAGTTTAAAAATAAAAAAGCACATCCATTCCATATATTTGGGCACAAAAAAAAAAAGTTTTGCTTAAAATTACATACATAGTTACTGGACACATAACATAATCTATGAATTATATCTCATATACTTTTATTTCATCCGGAACATATCAATTATGTCTTGGAATGTCACTTCTTTCTTGGAATAATCTCATTGACCTCTTTTCCGTCTTTACTTATAGTTTGAAAATTCTCATCTTAGTATTTCAATTTTAAAAAACACGTTTAAAAGAGAATACTTCACTCGGATTCTATCTTTAAAAAATTTCAACTCAAAAAGAATTGTTTAACATTACATACATAGTTGCTGGACACATAACATAATCTATGAATTATATCTCATATACTTTTATTCCATCTGGAACATATATATCAATTAGGTCTTGAAATGTCACTTCTTTCTTGGATTTTTCTCTCCCGTTGTCCTTGGAATAATCTCATTGACATCTTTTCCGTCTTTGCTTATAGTTTGAAAATTCTCATCTTAGTATCTTAATTTTGAACATGTTTAAAAGAGAATATTCCTCTCAGATTTCATCTCTAAAATTTTCTACTCCAACCACATCATCTATCCTTATATTTATCTTTATATCTATTTCTATTTATATCTTCAAATAATTTATGTTTTCATTATTAATTTTTACTTTCTTCAATAAATTTTTCACTTCCCATTACTTTTTTAATATAAATTACTTTTGTTGTGTGGGATCAGTAATTCTTCTTCTTTAATATAACTAATTTTTAATAACTAAATTTTTAAAAAGATTATTTTAATATAAATTACTTTTTTTGTGCGGCATCACTAATTACAACCGGTTAAAATCAATGTAAATTTTTTTACATTGATTACAACCGGTTGGAATTAATGATCTCATACGAAAAAAAATTGCGGGATCCTGCACATATATTAACTTTCAAATGCAAGATCCTATCCTATACGAATTTTTCATGCGGGATCACTAATTTCAACCGGTTAGAATCAATGTGAATTTTTTTAAATGGACTACGACTAGTTGGAATTAGTGATCCCGCACAAAAAATTATTGAAAAAAACAATCGCAATTATCACAAATGCAAGGTGGATCATTTTTAGGTGGATATGAAAGTCATTTGAACGACGTTCTGAAATATTAATAAGTTATTGTAATTTTTTTTTTTTGAAAGTAAGTTATTGTAATTTTCATTTGAAAGTTTTAAGGTCTTTATTTTATTGCTAACTTATAATAATTAATATGCAATTAATATAAAGTATGGTAAGAATAAGTAAATTTTGATAAATAAAAAATTATTAAATAAAAATAATGTTATTCAATATTCAATATTAGTCTCATTTTAAAGATCTAGATGAGACATTTTTAATGATATGAATTTTATGATAATAAAAGTTATAAATTAAAACTTATTATATATTAATTGAATTTAATTAAAAAGTTAATTATGGATAGGGGTAAAAATGGAATAAAAAAAGTTAAAAAGTGGATTTAGAGTTTCATATTTAGAGCTTCTCCAACCCAACTTCAAATCCCTCTTTATCTTCAAGATGCCGCAAAATCCACGCAAAAAACAACCTCCAACCCAGCGGCAATCTCCTTGCTATCTGAGAAAGATGAACAATGCCGCGCAATATATTGCGCGACACTGTTCATCAGCGCATACACTATAGCGCGTTTTGGTTTTTTTTTTTTTGATCCCTTAGCTTTTATACAATCACGTTTTGACTCTATTTTTAAAAATATTTTCTGATTATATCATTTATTAAAAGGTTTTGTGTATTCACAGTTTTACCCAAATAAATTAAATTTATTCCAATTTGGTCCTTTTTATTATTTAATGATTTTGTTTTGATTTAATTATTATTGATATTAACATTTTTAATAAACTAAAATGAAGTGTATAATTAAAAATACCATTTTTTTTTTAATAAATCACTTCATTCCTTCATTAATTCATAAGTTTGAAATGCAATTTTTTTGTTAATAAATCACTTCATTCCTACATTAATTAATAAAGCAAAATACGTTAATTGATAAAAACATTAAAAATGAAATACAAACTTCATAGTAATAAAATAAATTACCACTACTTGGAATACTCTAAAATTAAGGAAAAATACAACATAAATTATTTTTAAGATTTAGTAGTCTTCAAGACCATTTCCAGATCCTCCGATATTATTGAAAAAATCACCAAAAGGCTCAGATGAACTACCGGATCCATAGTCTTGTTGCCGAGCATGTTTCGCCATAATTTTTCTTTGTTGTTGATCCACAAACTCACGCTTTCTTGGATCTGTTATGGAATCCAAATCCATCATTACTATTTTGGTTTCCAATTTTCTCTCCAAAATATCATTAGTTCTTTGTCTCTCCAAATTGTTTTTTTCAAAAACTTCCACGAGTTTATCTTGTCCTTCTGTAAAAGTGGCAACAATTGATGCATTATCTTCCGCAACCCTCTTTTTCAGTTTTGCTTTTTTCACCCCAATGGGTCGTTGAGATGAACTACCCCCGGCGTTATCACTAGATATATTCAGAGAAAATGAAGATATCCCGGGAGATGCCATTGTTGGAGACTCTGGAGTTGGAGAGTCTTCTTGTGATGATACATTATGGCCACGTGGCCTTCGCGAGGTTGATGTTGCACTATCATTAACTGAAAATTTCTGCATATCCTTGAGAATAGGCCACACATGGTCAAACTTGAAACCCCTTTTGTATTTCTTATCTTGGGATAATAAGACTTTTGCCCAGTTCATCTGTAAAATGATTCAAATAAATTTATTGGAATAATTTTATATTAAATATAATTTTTTTCTACAACTGTAATTTTAACAAATACTCACTATATCAACTTCAGAGGCACAACTAGGATTCAGACTTTCGATTTGTCGTTGGCATGACCGTAGTTTCGCAATTGCGGGAAGGATAATCCCCATACGACACTGCAAACTTTGCCAGGTACAATGTTCAGTTATAAAATCTGGTCTGGTGTTGTTATATTCACCCTCAATTTGAGCCCAGAACATTTCCACGGATTGGTAATGCCATATGATCGGATTTTGGGAAACATCCAAATATACGTGACACAGGTTTGTGTCTTCTGCAAACGTGTATAAAGAACTTCGGCTTGAAGTCATTTTTTGGGAAAAAGTGATTTGAAGGGAGAAATTGATTTCAAGAGATATGGGATTCGAAGGGGTAAGAGATTTGAAGGGGTAAGAGATTTTAAGGGATAAGTTTAATTTAGTGTGGGTTGATATTTATAGGCACTATGAGGCATTCTTTTCAGATTTAATCCTATGGTTTAGAAGGTGAGGAAATCCATCCATTGGTTGGATTTGATGATGAGCAAATTTCTTATCTTCAGATTTTGGGAAAGGTGAAGATAAGAATTATTTGAATCGATTTAATCCTACGGTTCAGAATGTGAGGAAATCCATCCATTGGTTGGATTTGTTGATGTGTAAATTTCTTATCTTCGGATTTTGGGAAAGGTGAAGATAAGAATTATTTGAATCGATTTAATCCTACGGTTCAGAATGTGAGGAAATCCATCCATTGGTTGGCATTGAATAGCCCAGATATCTTATCTTCTTATTTTTGGAAAAGTGAAGAACAGTTTTCTGGACAAGTTGAGAGTGGGCCCCACAACGAGTACTGGATGTCTAGGTTCAATGAATCTGGTTCAAGCATTGGTTTTTTTTGAATTAAAGTGTTTTTGTCAGTATCTACTATTTCCACGTGGGCTTGCAGCTATTGTCGGCCACATTCTAAGCTAGATACATCTTTCATCTACTCCCATGTTCTGAGTTGTGTAACCAGTTAGATATAGTTGTCATCCACTCCCACGAAGTGATATGTTAACCAGCTGGATATAGCTGTCATCCACTAGCTATTCTAGAAGCACGTGTTCAGAAAGATAAATACCCTACACCAGAGTCTGCTAAAACTCATTCAATTCAACTTCAAGAGATAATGAATTTCGATATCGGAGGTCCATCTAATTTCTCATCTTCATCTTCATCTTCCGACAATGATGAAAAGCAATTTCTGGTAAATCTTGAAGAGAATGAGTCAGAACAAGATGAGATTATTGCCCAACATATGAACATCCAACGGGCCATGTCTCAGTATCTCAATCAACAAAACAATCTAGTGACCCGTGGAGGCTCAATTCATGGTCATAGAGTGATCAATCGAGATTGGGAAAATGTTGATCATCGTTTGTTCTACGACTATTTTGCTGAGAGCCCACGGTATAATGATCAAATGTTTCGTCGACGCTTTCGAATGAGTAGAAGTTTATTCCTTCGTATTGTTGAAAAAGTGGAAGCTCGTGACAACTATTTTGTGCAACGAAGAGATAGTGTGGGTAGACTGGGTTTGTCCGCTCTTCAAAAAATAACAGCAGTATTTCGGATGTTGGCATATGGTCTACCAGCGGATGCTACTGACGGGTATATTCAAATAGGAGAGTCTACAACAATTGAAAGTTTGAAGAGATTTTGTCGTGCTGTTGTGGAGGAATTTAAATATGAGTATCTACGATCACCTAACGCTACTGACGTTGCCAGACTACTCCGTATTGGTAAAGAGAGAGGTTTTCCGGGAATGCTGGGTAGTCTAGATTGTATGCACTGGAAGTGGAAAAATTGTCCAACGGCGTGGGCAGGATAATATGCTGGTCGTAGTGGATCCCCAACTATTATTCTAGAGGCTGTAGCTGATTATGATCTGTGGATATGACATGCCTATTTTGGTTTGCCGGGTATGAACAATGATATTAATGTGTTGGAGGCATCCCATCTTTTTGCCAACCTCACTCAAGGTATTGCTCCTCCAGCTCATTATGTCATTCAAGGACAAGAATTTAATATGGGTTATTATTTAGCTGATGGTATATACCCTAACTGGTCTACGATTGTAAAAAGTATTCACCATCCACGTGGTCCGAAGAAAAAATTATTTGCAATGAAACAAGAAGGATGTAGAAAAGACGTTGAACGTGCATTTGGAGTTCTCCAATCACGGTTTGCAATTGTGGCAGGACCGGCGCGTTTTTGGCATAAACATGTTTTACATGATATAATGACTACGTGCATTATTATGCACAACATGATAATCGAGGATGAGCGTTATGTTGATGCAGCAATTGAGGATCATACGGAAGCACCAACTCCGGAAGTTGAGATGGTGTTAGATGAAAATACCCGATTTCGAGAATTCCTAGCTCGACATAGAAGAATCAGGGATAATCATGCTCACGATGCACTCTGAAATGCCTTAATAAATCATTTGTTGGAAGAATATACTAATTCAGATGATTAGATGATGATCAATATGTACTTTTATTTTTATACTTTTTCTTTTTTATTTTATGAAATGTAATGTTTAAGTTATTTTAATAAAAAATGTAATATTTTACCGAATTAAATTGAATTTCTATTAATGTATTAATTTCATAATTTCGTATTGTATTACAATATTATGTTAATTATGGGGTAAAATGTTAATTATGGAGAAATATCTAAAAAAGGGAAAGAAATGGAATATTCCTGGGAATATTCCTTATAGAGATAAATTTCAAGTAATGGGTTGGAGATAGAATAGTGAAATAAAGTTACTGTTGAGTATTTTAGTGCAAAACTTGCATCAAATTAGAGATTTGGGTTGGAGTTGCTCTTAGTACTCTAAATTTATAGTACCGAACAATGAATTTTTTTTTATTGGGAATAGAAAATTAGAGTACCATTGAATTGCATCTTATAGCACTCTATTTTAGAGTTCCATTGGAGATGCTTTGACAATTCAAATCATAGTTTAAGATATCATACCGCACATTATTTGATTTCAATAAGTTTCGACATACCTCTAAGCACTATTTGATGTTAGAATTTATTGTAATATTTAAAAAATGAAGTAACAAAACTGTGACAATTAGCTTGAAATTAAACTGTAGTTTGAAAATAAAAAAGCACATCCATATACTTGGGCAAAAAAAAAAAAAAAAAAAAAAGTTTTGCTTAACATTACATACATAGTTGCTGGACGAATAACATAATATATGGATTATATCTCTAATTATTCGATCTAGAACATATCAATTATGTCTTGAAATTTCACTTCTTTCTTGGATTTTTCTCTCCCTTTGTACTTGGAATAATCACATTGACCTCTTTTCCGTCTTTGCTTATAGTTTGAAAATTCTCATCTTAGTATTTTAATTTTAAACAACACGTTTAAAAAAGAATATTCCTCTCAGATTTTATCTCTAAATCTTTTTTACTCCTTCTACACTCTTTATCCTTATCGCTATTTCTATTTATATCTTCAAATAATTTATGTTTTAATTATCAATTTTTACTTTCTTTAATAAATTATTTTTATAATTACTTGTAAATTTTTCACTCCCCAATACTTTTTAATATAAATTTTTTTTTTTTTTTTGTACGGGATCACTAATTCTTCTTCTTTAATATAACTAATTTTTAATAACTAAATTTTAACAAATATTATTTTAATATAAATTACTTTTTTTTTTGTTCAGAATCACTAATTCGAACTGGTCGGAATTAAGGATCCCGTACGAAAAATTGGAGCAGGATTCTGCACTTGATAATATATATATATATATATTAACTTTAAAATGCGGGATTCTACACGAATTTTTTGTATGTGATCACTAACTTCAACCGGTTGGAATCAGTGTGAATTTTTTTTTATACATATAGTAACTTTATAATGTGGAATCCTACACAAATTTTTCGTGCGGGCTCACTAATTTCAACTGGTTGGAATCAGTGTAAATTCTTTTAAACGGATTCCGACTAGTTGGAATTCGTGATCACGCATGAAAAATTATTGAAAAAAAAATCGTTATTCCCAAATGCAAGGTGGATTATTTTTAGGTGGATATGAAAGTCATTTGAACGACCTTCAGAAATATTAATAAGTTATTGTAATTTTTTTTTTTTTTTGTTTTTGAAAGTAAGTTATTGTAATTTTCATTTGGAAGTTTTAATGTCTTTATTTTATTGCTAACTTATAATAAGTAATATGCAAATAATATAAAGTATGGTAAGAATAAGTAAATTTTGATAAATAAAAAATTATTAAATAAAAATAATATTATTCAATATTCAATATTAATCTCATTTTAAATGTTTAGATGGGACATTTTTAATTATATGAATTTTATGATAATAAAAGTTATAAATTAAAACTTATTATATATTAATTGACTTTAATTAAAACGTTAACTATGGATAGAGGGTAAAAATGGAATAAATAAAGTTAAAAAGTGGATTTAGAGTTTCAAATTTGGTATTCTAAATCTAGAGTACCAAACAATGAAACTCTAAAATTTGTTATTTGGAATATAAAATTAGAGTACCACTGAATTGTAGCTTTTAGTACTCTCTATTTTAGAGTTCTATTGAAGATGCTCTCACAATTCAAATCATAATTTAAAATATCTTCCTACACATCATTTGATTTCAATAAGTTCCAACATACCTCTAAACACCATTCGGTGTTAAAATTTATTGTAATATTTCAAAAAATGAAGTAACAAAACTGTTACAATTAGCAACTGTAATTTGAAAATAAAAAAGTACATCCATATACTTTGGCAAAAAAAAGTTTTGCATAACATTACATACACGGTTACTGGACACATAACACAATCTATGAATTATATCTCATATACTTTTATTCCATCCGGAATATATCAATTATGTCTTGGAATGTCACTTTTTTCTTGGATTTTTCTCTCCCTTTGTCCTTGGAATAATCACATTGACCACTTTTTCGTCATTGCTTATAGTTTGAATATTCTTATCTTGGTATCTTAATTTTAAACAACATGTTTAAAAGATAATATTCTTCTAAGATTCCATCTCTAAAAAATTTTACTTGGACCACACTCTCTATATTTATCTCTATCTCTATTTATATTTATATCTTCAAATAATTTATGTTTTAATTATTAGTTTTACTTTCTTTAATAAATTATTTTAATATAATTTTAATCTTCAACTAAATTTTAACAAATATTATTTTAATTACTTGCAAAATTTTCACTCCTTATTACTTTTTAATATAAATTACTTTTGTCGTACGGGATCACTAATTCTTCTTCTTTAATATGACTAATTTTTAATAACTAAATTTAAACAAATATTATTTTAATATAAATTACTTTTTTCTTACGGAATCACTAATTACAACCGGTTAAAATTAATGATCTTGTACGAAAAAGTCGTACAGGATCTTGAACTTGATAATACATATATATATATGAATAGTAACTTTCTAATACGGGATTCTGCACAAATTTATCGTGTGGGATCACTAACTTCAACCGGTCGAAATCGGTGTAAAATTTTTTTAACGGATTCCAACTGGTTGGAATTAGTGATCTCGCACGAAAAATTATCAAAAAAAATAGTCTCAATTCCCAAATGCAAAATGGATCATTTTTAGGTGTGGATATGAAAGTCATTTGAACAACCTTCCAAAATATTAATAAGTTTTTTTTTTTTTTTTTTAAGTAATTATTGTAATCTTAATTTAGAAGTTTTAATGTATTTATTTTATTGCTAATTTATAATAATTAATATGCAAACAATATAAAGTATGAGAAGAATAAATAAAAATAAAGACATACAAAGTTGCTCGACACATAACATAATCTATGAATTATATCTCGTATGCTTTTATTCCATCCGGAACATATCAATTATGTCTTGAAATGTCACTTCTTTCTTTGATTTTTCTCTCCCTTTGTCCCTTGGAATAATCTCATTGATCTCTTTTTCGTTTTTACTTATAATTTGAAAATTATCATCTTCGTATCTTAATTTTAAACAAGTTTAAAAGAGAATATTCTTCTCATATTCAATCTCTAATTTTTTTCAACTCCAACTACACCCTCTATCTTTATCCTTATCTTTATATCTATTTCTATTTATATCTTCAAATAATTTATGTTTTCATTATTAATTTTTACTTTTTTCAATAAATTTTTCACTTCCCATAACTTTTTAATATAAATTACTTTTGTTGTGCAGGATCGCTAATTCTTTTTCTTTAATATAACTAAATTTTAATAATTAAATTTTAACAAATTATTTTAACATAAATTACTTTTTTCGTGTGGAATCACTAATTTCAACCGGTTGGAATCAATGTAATTTTTTTTTATATTTGCAATAATGATAGATCCTGTAACTCCAACACATTTGCAGTCACTAAAGCTATCTAGAGTTTCTTTGAAGGAAGAATTATTAGCAACTAAAAAGTTGGTATTCACTTCTTTTTGTGGAACATTTCACCGTCCATCCTGCACCCTGGCCCTTTCCATCTCTCACATCCGGAAACTCTGCTAGTTCTTCACTACAACAAAACAAGTATTTAACAACATAAAATGCATGCTGTTAATGTGCTCCATATGCATGTTGTCTATTAAGGTGTTGTTAAAACATTTTTGATCTTTTACAACAAGCAAAGAAAGTTATCATCTATTTAAGATATGACAACATTCATATGAATGTTGTGAAATTTTTATTGACAACATCACATCACATCACATGTCTTGCAATATCGACACCAGTTACAGAACCCGAATCACCAAGAATATCAAGTATCATACAAAGTTTAGCACCTGAACAAAAACAATTGATGGTAATAGAGAGAAACATGTCAAACAATTAGGGATCAATTGCATGGTTCATTAACTAAGTTGGCACTTAATCCAAAATTAGATATCAAATACAATTCTCCCAATTGAAGTAAAAAAGAAACCAAAATTCATTTTCTTAACAGGTTTAATCAACTTTCCCATTTATATGAGTTAAACTTATAGCAAGAGGATGACTCTTATCCAATTAATCAACTTCACTTGAAAAGCTTTGTAATAATACCTTGATCATACAAGATGCTGTTAAAAATATCAATACAAGAAAACAATGCATATGGAAAAACAAAAAGAGAGACAGAGTCAAAATGGATGGATCATACACATGTTGCTGAGCCATTTCGCAGCAAAAGCAAGTTACAATTTTCTCTGCAGAGCCTATACCACCACATACATCACAAGATTTGACCTGAAATATGAAACAAACACATAGAAAAACCATAAATAAAATCATATAAACAGCTACATTTTGCCTTATATACTGAAATTAATATTTCATATCAGCTTATTGAAAATCCACTCCCACATATTCTGCAACCAATTAGATGATTAATTTGGTTAAATGGTTCGCAGTTCCTACTAAATGATACCACAATTCTACTCACTAATCATGCTTTTTAGAAATGGAATTGGGCATTTCATATGACACAAGCCTCACATCACGAGCACAATTTCTATGCTCAAATTGACAAGAATCTCAACACTGTGGAACAAACGAATAAAGAAAAAACATCTACTTCATAATAATACACAATCAAATAAATTAAACAAAAAGCATCAAAATTTCACAACATCGTAACTAAACCATAAAAATGACAACTGCAACACATAATATGATTACCAATTCAATTGCATTAATAAAATGTGAAAAAAAGTTAACCAAAGAACAAAACAGAGAGTTAAAAAAGTGACCTTGTGAAGTAACTAATTTCTTCATCATTGGAACACCTGAATTGACAACAACAAAATTCATGAACCCTAGAAACAAATTCAAATACCGATAATCACAGCATCTAAAATAAAACACTTTAAACCCTAAAATACAGTAATTTCAACAAAATAAAACGAAGAGTCAGTTGGATCTACCATTCTTCTCTATCAATAACTTCGTTTTGATTTATATTGTTTTTATCTAAAACTTATAAGTAGTTTATGAATTATGATCATTTTATTAAAACAAATTATATAATCGATTTCAAAACTTATATATCTTTCTCAAAAAAAAGTTATATAACACTTATATAATACAAAATAAATATTATCTCAACAAAAAATAAAAAATAAAAAAAAATTATATAATTAATTTGAGTGGTGATCACTTGGAACTGGAACTGGAGTCCCAATGCATAGTGCAGATATTTTTACAACACAGTAGATTTTTTTTAGTGAAAATTGTTAAAACTGACCACATATATTATAGGAAATTTGTTTTTAACCACAAAAGAAATTTTATTTGTTTATAACCACTTTTTTGAGAAATTACAGGAAAGCCCTTATATAAAAACCCCCAAATCAGAGCTCTCTCTCTTTTTTCTCTTTTTTTCTTTCTTTCTCCTCTGGTCTCTCTCACAGATTTCCCTCTCTCTCTCCCGATCTACCTCTCTCTCTCCTCTATTGGACTCTCGCCGGCGTGATGGAGGCTCGCCGGGAGCCGGCGAAGGCATCACCAATCGTCGGCGAGCCTCCATCACGCCGGCGAGAGTCCAATAGAGGAGAGAGAGAGGTAGATCGGGAGAGAGAGAGGCAAATGAGAGAGACCAGAGGAGAGAGAAAGAAAATTGGGGAAGAAGACATCAATTTTTACATATTCCATTTTTGGCATGTTTTCAAGTTTCACATATTTAATTTTAGGCATGATTTCAAGTTTTAAATTTCATTTTAGTCATGATTTCAAGTTTCAAGTTTTTAGCCATGATTTCAAGTTCGAGGTTTTTTTTTAAAAAAAAAAACTAATTTCAAGGGCATTCTAGTAAATTACAAACATACAGTGAATTTTTTTTTTTAAAAAGTGGTTATTAACAATTATAATTTCAAATGTGGTTATTAAAGAAAGTTTGATGTTTTGAGTGGTTATTTCTGGTTTTGTCTTTTTTTTTTAAATCCCTAAAAATTGTTAGGCCCATATGAAGTAGAGGATCATAGCTGCAACTTGGGCCTCATGTTAAATCTTCCAAATCCAAGTAAAAATCAATTTTATAGATCTTTTGATCATAAAATAACAACTTTCATTCACGATGATGATATGTTGTTATAAATTAATTATTGAACATATTCATGACATAAGTACTGTTCAAAATTTTAATATTATAATTTTCCATCTCTTATGTTGTGAAATATTAGATAATAAAAACATACTAAAATTGAAAGTTGTTATTGGATCCATTTAACAACTTTCCCTTTGATATGTTGTTATGTCCTTGTTAAAAACTTAGTGCTTGTTTGGTTGGGCTTTCTACTGGCTTAAAAGGTCTACGAACCTCTACTTGAGTTTTTTAGAGTTGTTTGATTGGGCTTTTGAAATTGTCTATTTTAAATTCAGTAGAGGCTAGTAGAGTTTAAACCTCTACTAGGCAAAAGCTCCTCATTATGAGCTTTTTAAAATAGACCTTTTAAAAAAAGAAGTGTTTGACCTATATATCCCTAAATGTTTATTATTGACATGGAATACCCTTATTAAAATAAAACCCTGGAACCTATTTATATTTTATATTCTTTATTCTTTATTCTTTGCTCTCTAGTCTCTACAGATAGTCTATAATTTTACTCTACACATACAAAAGAACGGTTTTTTACTCTACACATACAAAAAAACGGTATGTATAATTTTTGTTCATTAATATTTTTTTTTTGTTTATTTATTTATTTTTATATTTGTGTTTTTGCTTGTTCGTTTTTGCGTATGTGTTTTCTTGTGTGTGGCTTCCTATGCGTTGCCTTGTTTTTTTTATTTTTGGCTCTCCCAAGAGTGTGCTTTGTGTATCTTTTTTACCCTGTGTGTGTTTTTTTTTTTTTTCTTTTGTTTGCCTTGTACCTGTGCGTTGCCTTGTACCAACAATAAAATAAATAAATAAATATACAACAATAGTTGCCTTGTTTCTTTCTGTTTGTAAACGTTTGACTTTCAAATTTATTTTTTTCAAAATAAATAAATAAATATACAAACGTTGTGTGTTTTCATGTAATGCGTATATACAAAGCTGCCTGTTGTGCATGCAATATGACCATATGTTCCATTCATTTAGAAAAGCAGTTTTTAATGTTAACAGTACACTCCTATGGATAATCCTGAGTCTGTACACAAACAATAGATCCTTGTATTGATACAATTGAAGTTGACTCGGTTTGTAATGCAAAGATTTACAAATACTTGCAATATAGTCGATCTGATCCAGGCCATTAAAAAAAAATGTAGTTAACATGTAGAAAATCTTTTAAGTTCAATTTTTTTTTAGAGTGAATAAATAATATGTCTTTTTTAGTAATTTAATATCTCAGTAGACTTTTTGAGAGTTTACAACCAAACGGTCTACTGCTATAAAAGTGCGTTTGTAATTACCAACCAAACAACTATATTTGTTTTTTTTCAAAAGCTCTATTTCAATTAGATTTACTACAAGTAGACCTTTTATGAGTAGAGGATTTTCAAAAACCCAACCAAACATACCCTTATTTTGGTGTAGTGCTTCCATAACACTCGCCATTGTATGTAGGAGAAAAAATGCCGAGGCTACTATAAGCTGGTACAACAATGAAACATTTGGTGTGTTCATAAAATCAGGGTTAGATCCCCGAAGATCAATAAGCTTGTACGTAAGACATTTCTCATATTTGTTTGAATGTTCTGTAAAATTGATAGCAAATACATCTCCAGAGACATCAAGGCTTTTAAATTGGCCGTTCTCCAATACCCCACTAGACCATGTTGATACTGTTAGTCCATCATGAAGTTAGTTTGAGGCCCAACCAATAACCCAGTGAAGCCCAAGTTCTATGATCCATAGCTTGGTCCAACCTCTTCTCTCTACCTATCAAAATGGTGCCGTTTGGTTTGTTATCTGATTAGCTCAGATAAGGTGATGATGTCACGATTTCAATGCTGAAATGGCAAGACTTGATAAGTTGGAGTAGATTGTGAAGTTGAGTCAGATGATAAGCATATAAAAGGAAAGCCATCTAGAAAGAGAAGGCATCATATTCATTTGCTAGGGTTTCACGTAATCTCTCTCTGTTTTCTCTAAACTGCTGTAGCTCTCTCCTTTGTAATCTTGGTGTTCTCAGAGTTCTTGAGTGAATCTTTTGTAACTCTTATTACATGTAGAGAGTGTTTTGAGGGTTTTTATACTCTCTATGAAGAGTTAGAGCGTTTGTATCAAGTGTATTTGCGATATGTAGAGTTGATTAGGGTTTGTGATCCTTTAGTGGTGACGGATCTAAAACTTGCGAGGTTTTCTGGGTTGATTTGTGTTGTATCTGGTTTGTAAAGACACTCATAAAGTAGAAGGGCTTCTCTGTGAGGCTCAATGTGGATGCAGGCTTCTTTTAAGCCGAACCATGATAAATCTGGGTGTTGTTACTTTCCTGCTTTGTATTTTCTATTGTGCATGTTGTTCTTTACTTGATCTGTGTTGTATACTTTTTTCTTTTACTATCATTCTTTTAAATCTGGGTGTTGACAGGTGAGGTGGGTTCCTGAGTCGACCAAGAAACTGTTCCTGATGAAACCGCAGGTTATTGTATTTTAACAAAATGAAATATAATTATATTTCTTTTTTCTCTATTTCCATGATCAGATGAAATTGGGATGTGAGAGCAAGAGGGAAAAATAAACTGAAAGTAGATTAAGATAAAAAATTTTGAAAAAGTGTATATTAAAAACTGGTAAAAAAAAAATGATGTGGGAAGAGATGGTTGTGGCGTGTGTTGAGAAGAAACAAAAAAATTTGAGAAGATTTGGGAAGAGATGGTTGTTGCGAGAATGATGGATGTCCAAAATAAAAGTAATTATATATTAATGGTAGGGATTTAATTATTTTATTTTTTATACTTTACCACATGGTCCACATGTCGGCAAAGAATTGGGAAAAGAAAAGGTAAAATTTGGTTTTTATAGCTCTCTTATTTGGCACACTTTCATTGGGTCCATTCCACCACCATCAGCTATGAGAGTACAAGATTTTCTCCTATAAACATCGCACAAATTAGAATCGAGTAATAATGTCAAACATCCTACTTAAAATCTCATTTTTTTCATACCACTATATGTTGTGTGTGAGGAGTCAAATTATAAGTGAATATACATTAATAATGATTTATGTCACATATCTTATGTATTCACTTACCATTTGACATCTCACATGCCATAAAAAAAAGTGGGATTTTAGATGGGATATGTAGTATTACTGTAAAATTGAGAAATTGAACAACTAAAAATTACATCAATGAAAAAAAATGTAAAAAATGAGAGCTTCGAATGGTTGGTCACTTGGTTGTTTGTGATGGGTCTCCCTTGAAAATGAGAGCTTCCATAAGCATAATTTATTGATGGCAGCCCACACGAAGGCAGTGGACATTGATGAAACGGTTGAGAACTGGAGGTCGAGGTCTGACAACTACCAGTCGGGGTCTGACAACTACCAGTAGACACATCCATGAATTATTGTATTTCCCAAGGGTGTTTTACTTTTGCTGTTTTTTTTTTTTCAATATTACATAAATTCTAGATATGTATTTTAGTCAAAAGAAAAAAAAAAATTCTAAATATGTATCAGAATTCTAAATTTTATTTAAACTCTTCTTAACCTGACGTTTTTTATTATTGGATAAGGGTGTTTACCGAAACTTGAGAAGATCAACTGCTCCCACCTAAAGAGGGGTCTCCCGTAGTTTTGAGGTTTAAGAGGCAATTAAATAAAGGTGGGATTCTAAGTTTACCCAGTCACATGTGAAATGGAAAATGCACAATCGTCGATTGGTCGGAGGCGTCCTGGTGGGTCTTCTCCGGCGGCCTGGTCTCTCCTCCGGATCGGTTTCAGCTCATTTTGTTTAGTTGTGTTTCCTGTTTGTTTTGTTTTCTGTTTGGATTGTATTCCCACGTCTGTGTGGGTGTTTTTCTCCCGTTGTGGGACTCTGTTCTGAGCTTGTGTTCAATTGGCTTTATTTGTGGAGTCCCAGTTATGGTTGTAACCTTGCCCTGGATCTGGTTTTCTAGGTTTTCAGGTGCCCTTTCAATCAAAAAAAAAAAAAAAGCAATGAACTGCAAACAAGATATTATTATATTAAAAAGAAAAAAAAAATTATTAATTAAAAATGTATTACTAAGGCAAAGGTAGGACTAGAATCCCAGTTGTACTGTATATATAACAAATACAATTTTCTCTTAAATTTCTCATCTGTATTAAGTATTAACTACAACTTTAAATAACATATGCAATGTCTCACAATTTAAAACTATAGCTCGAAAGCGAATTAATTACTATTCATATGAAAGGATAACTCTATTTTCTTATAAAAAAATTTGAAATCTTACACCAATTGGACCATAATCTACTGGATTCAGACCAATCATTATAATACCATCATCTTCCGGTCATTACAGACATGGTTAAGTTATTTATAGTGCGATTCTCAACCATGCCTCCAGTTGATGAATTGATCTCAGCAACCCTTCTTTCAATGCAAAATGCTGGTTGTTTTGGCATTGGCAATTCTGCACCTTCATTTGTTAACATGGATATAACATCTGCCATGGAAGGCCTATCAAGTGGGTTGTCTTCCACACAAAGCAAAGCCACATTAATGCATCTTAGAACTTTGTCTTCAGAACATGAATCACGTAATGTGGGATGCATTAGTTCTAATCCAGCATCTTCTTTCCACAACATCCATGCTTGAGACAAAAAGCCATTCATTTTAAACATTCAATAAATACATATACTTGTTGTAATATGGAATTTAAATGACTCTGCATCACAAAACTTACATATCCAATGAGGTTGAGCGGTCGATCAAAATTAAAATTGCTATTGCTCCTTCTACCACTCACTATTTCCAACACTAAAACTCCATAGCTAAAGACATCGGATTTTGTAGAAAAGATTCCCATTACAGCATACTCAGGCGCCATATAACCACTAGATATCATTCATAAGGTACAATAATCAGTCGTGCATAACTAAATGAAAAGGTTCACATATGCAGCAAAGTTTGCATCAACTAGAAGTGGTTTACTTACCGTGTGCCAACAATTCTATTTGTGTTTGCTTCAGATTGAGCGGTAGTAAAAATTCTTGCCATACCGAAATCAGATATCTTAGGATCCATGTTATTGTCCAGTAATATATTGCCAGCTTTCAAGTCTCTGTGAATTATCCGTAATCTTGAATACTTATGAAGGTAAAGTATCCCTTGAGCTATTTCTACAATCATGTTAAAATATTTGTTCCAGTCGAACAACATCCTTTTAGATTGATCTGCAAATGAAGGGAAAATATAACAATTTTAAGAAAATATAGTATAATGACTGATATAGGCATCTTCAATATGATTAAATTTAAACTTATGTAGAAGAAAATGTGCTAACCAAAAATATATGAATCCAAGCTATTATGTGGCATGAACTCATAGGCTAGCATTCTCTCTTCCCCTTGAATGCAAAAACCTAGGAGCTGCACTAGATTTGTGTGTTGTAATTTAGCTACTATTATGAGCTCATTCTTGAACTCGGCAAGCCCTTGTCTCGAACTTCTTGATAACCTTTTTATGGCTATCTCTTGCCCATCGAACAACCCCTTGTAAACAGGTCCATAACCACCCTCTCCGAGTTTATTCTCATCTGAGAAGCAATTTGTAGCATCCATAATGCATGAAACACAATACACTTTTAACTTGAAGCCTTTCTTGCCTTCAATTTCAAGCTCCTTTGCTTCATTCATTAATTCAAGTAGAAATTTCTCTGTTTGGATTGACATGAAAACTTGAGCTGATTAGCAACTATCCATAAAAATATTAATACTTGCTCACAAGAGATTCATATGATTTTTTGGTAGTACCTTCGAAGTGAGCTCTTCTCCATCCCATGAATAAAAAGAAAAGAATAACCACGATTATCCCGATCCCGATTGTAGCTGCTACCGCAGTCACAGCCGGCTGTATCCACCCCCACTTATTCCTACCTACTTTAATGTATGAGTGAAACAATAAGAATTCACGAGTTGCACGTTGAAAAACTAATAGTTCAACAATGTAAAAGCCAAGTGAAATCCGTTAGTTAATTAGGAGCTGCAAAATGATATTGACTTAATGAGATATTTTGCTAGGTTATAAACTGAAAGCTAGTTGGGTAACGAGCACGATGATCTATAAAAGCTTATTTTATGGATATTCGATGAACAACAAAGTAATGAGGTTTTCTGCATAGAAATCTAGTTGAAGTTCTATAAAAAGTGAATGTCTTATGAAAGAAAAAATAGTCAGGTTCCAAATTTTTCTATTTCATTGTCTCATGAAAAAAATTCTGTTTAAGTTCCGTCTAAAAGTCAATATATGAAAGAGGGAAGAGACATTCTGGAAGGAAATGAAAAAAAAGATGTAAACTATTTCCTTCTCATTTAAATTAATACTATACTATACTATGTTTGGAGAAATATGATACTAGACTAAATTAATACTGTGTGTTTTTTAATGAAACATGAGATTGGACTAAATATTTTAGAATAATACGTACAATAAATATTTTTCATAAACATGAGTTCAATTCATACCTATTAAATTTTAAATGCTTTAATTTTTTTTTTTTAAATGAGTTAATGAAAAAACAAACAAAATAACTTATTAAATGGAAAAAACAAACGACCCGTTAGTCCCATATTGATCTTATTATTAGACACTGTCAGGAGATAAAGTCCCGGTCTCTTGTGGTTGCCAAACATTGGTCTATGATTAAATTAATCTGTTCCTATCATGTCCTATTCAACAAACAAGCCCTTAGAGCAACTCCAATATTGCTCTAAATCGGTGTATCGCACGGTTCTAAAAAAAAAATTGGAGTTTAGTGAACAATGCCTTGCCAGATTTGGTGTGTCACTGTTCATAATGCCAAGCTTTTTCATTTTTTTTAAATAGTCAAATTAGTCAAATCAAACCCTTTAAATTTTTTAAATTCCTAATTTAACCCTTTTATACTTAAGTAAAACAATATGTCTTCTTCAAAAAATATACGGTTGAAAAAATCTCGTTGAGATCTTTAAAATGACATCATATATATATAATTTATTTTATTTACTTATTAATTAATATTAAACTTTTATAATAAATATTGGAAGATTATTCTTTAAAGATGTTCTTTTGATATAAAATTTGGTGTGGAAAGTTGGAGTGAAAAAATATTTGGTGTAAGGATATTCCCCGGTTGATATAAAAATATTACCCAATTAGTGTAAAGTTTAGTGTTATACATTGGAGTTGGGCTTAGGGAATTATTAACATAAAAAGCTTAAAAAAAAGTTAGTTAAACAGTTAAAATATATCCCTCTATCCCAATTTCAAAATTTGTAGTTCAAATAAAAAAAAAAAGTTACTTTGAATGTTTTTAAATTTTAATTAATCAAAGAGAAAATTATAATTATTTTCATGAACTTTTTCTCTTATCAAAATTTATATTTTCTAATATCTCTCAGACCAAACCTAGCTAGTTAATGGCATGAATTGAAGAAGTAGATCCACAAGTACGCGCATCCTAGACTACGCAATGTCGAATACAATATATCGTAAATTAAAAATAAAAAAAAAAAAAAAAATGAGAATAGGGTACATATAGATATTAACTGTTTGGAAACTTGGTTATTGATGAGATCTTTTTCAATAATTTTATATTAGCAAAGCATCACCACACTGAGTTCTCCACAACAATTTTAAATGGCATGCTTCTACTATATTGTTTTTCTGGTCTCCCTTTGTTGGCAATAAAAGCATTTGTAATACTAATGGCTCAAAACAAAGAAAAGAATATTATAACCAGCTAGCAAGGAACAATCTAAGAGCATCTCCAAATGCAAAAGTAGATTGTATACCAATAATTATTGACATGGCAATAATATCAAGAGACTTGCTTCCTATGTGGCATAAAAATATACTTGATAGACAATCAATTTAAAATTTGGTATCCAATGCTTCCGTCTAAAACACGATTTTTTTAATGACGTGTCCATCCTTTTTTATTTTTTTATTTTTTATTTTATTTCCTTACCAAAAATATATGAAAAATTAATGTCAGTTTTAAATGTTTGTTGAGTCAACCTAAAAAATAGCTGTGCAACAGACCGTCTGAAAGTGGACGGTCATGTTGACAATGTCTGATATTGTTTTTACCACGTCAACTTGAGGATGAATATGCACGGTTGCATTGGAGACACAATTATTAACATAATGTCTATTTATCCTACGTGGCATCTTTTTTTTTCACAAGCCACGCTTGCATTGGAGATGCTCTAATACTTTGACAAGGCCCATTTTAATGTCTAAAGTAGGGTTTTGTGAGAGGAATTGGTGGCTATTCACATAACAATAAATTATTATTTTTTTATGAAAAACAAGAGGAATTTTTAACTTAATTATGCTCTGTTTTTTAAGTGTTACATAACTTAATTATGTACACGATCCTAAAAACAATAAAAATAACAATTAAATTGATAATAATAATCATTTGACATTAATAAACCAAGGAAGAGGTTTCTAGAATCTCAAACTATTGTAAAAATACAACTCTAGGAAATAATGTTCAATGTTTCTAGAGCTTTTCAACGACTCGTATTAATAAAAGGCCTAACAATTATCCTCAAGCGTTATGTTTTTAAGCTCAACAATAAGAAATCAAAACAGAATTCATTAAAATGTAGTAATAATGTAGAGGAGACACATACCAGGAGGCCAGTATGACGGTTCAGACGTCCCAATAGGAGTTTCTTCAAAAGCCACTCTTCTACTTATTTGATCCATCATTGATCCATCGTAGTCCAACAGCAACCACGTGAGATTTATCCAATTCTTAGGAGTGTATTGATTTGGAAGGAGTTCGTATGTAAGGTACTTCCCTTCTTCGTTTGAAAATTCAAAAAACTTGTGATCTGCTCCTCCAGCATCCAGTGCAATGTTTTCAAATGTGTTGTTCTCCGATAACACCCCACTAGTCCAAAATTTTACCTCTCGCCGCCTAAGAATCAGTTGACGTTCGACAGGGTCCCAATCCAGAGAGAAAGCTCCAGGAGCCGGTATAGAATCAGTTAACCATGATGTAAGTGACTGATTCAGACCAGTCTTGTAGTTGATCCCAAGTTTCATTCCAGGCAAGAAAGAATCTGTAGGAAAATCAAAGCTTTGCCACAGAATCTGCTCTCCAGACTTCAATACAAAGTTTCCATCATCTTGCAAAATAGCAGTTACTTTGTTATTGGGTTGACCAGAAAATAAAGGAGCCTTGCCACCGTTGAATGTTATCATTAGTGAGCCAGTTTCATCAATCACAAGAGCTCCTGAATTGTCTGTGATAAGCCTGTCTCGATTGGCTATCCAGAAAGGCTTGCCTGGATTTGCAGCATTTCTGTAAAATATTCCCAAGTAGCTGTAGTTGGACTTGGAATCTCCATTGCTACTAGGATTAAAGAACCTTAAAGTGAAGTCACCATTCCTGGAAACAAGAGAAGAAGAAGAATTAAGCGCATCACCCTGGTTGAGTACATCTACTGCTGCAACATGAGAAGCCCAAAGGCAGTAGGAAATGAACCAGAAGATTTTGTAGATACTTGTGTTTTTGTTAGCCATTGCTGAACTGATAATACAAGATGGAGATACTCCAAAACAAGCAGGGATGATTGATTTAATTTATAAATGATCATTCTGTTTTATACTTCAATTTGTCTTTGAATCTTCTACCCAGTTAGAATATTTGACTTGACTTCTATTACATCTAAATTATATCTCATATACTCTTATTCCATCTTGTACATCTTGACAAGAGGTGTGAAAAGAACAGTCGCCTTTCTGCAGCTTCTTCGACAGTCACTCCATGAGGAGTTAACACCTGTCCTCTTGACTGTTTTTCAGCTTCTTTATAATGTTTTATTTTACGCATTTTACAGCTAATTACAAGTCAACTTATATTTCAATTTTATAACTAAAGCCAACTCTTTTCTTTTATTTTTAAATTGTCATTGGCTTCTCTCCATTTTGACACATGTCCCTTTTCATGCGTTTTAGTTTTTGACACATCACAAGCTATTTAATCAATGTTCATGCGTTTTAGTTTTTGATTTATTATTTAATTGTATTGGTTAACAAGCTTTAAATTGTATATATATAGCTTTTATTTGTTTATTATTTATTTAGAAAGAACAAATTAAAAATTGTACAAATTCAGAAACTATCAATGAAAATATATGCTTGGTGGTTGATAAAAGAAAAATTATTTTTGTCATCGATAGTGTTTTGTTTTTAGAAATATTACAATAATTCAGGATTTGAGGAGGGGATATACTATAATCCACAACCTCATGGTATAGATATGAGGAGTAAGTCACTGGGTCAACCTCATCTTGACGTCATTGATAGTGTTTCTACACAAGTTTAATGTGGATTACGTTATTGTATAAAGTTACTGATAATAATAATATATATATATATAGTCAATCTCTCATAAGGGATCCCTTATTTTAATTTCAGTAAGGACCACCATGAAATCATATCGATTTGAATGAATTTTGATATGAATTTTTTTGTGGATGATAAGTTCATCGAAATTTACCTATGAATAAAATTTAAAATTTTTTCAAGTACTAGAACTATTTATCCCGATTATTTTAAATATGAAGGCATCGGAAAAATGGAAGAAATATAAGAAATTCAAGAAAAATAGTTTTAGTTTTCCCCTGTTTGAGTTCTCTCTGTTGCTTCAAAAAAAAAAAAAAAAAAGTTTTAGTTTTTGGAAAATTCTCAAATTTTATTCATAGGTACATTTCGATGAACTTATCATCTACAAAAAAATTCATATCAAAATTCATTCAAATCGATATGATTTCATGCAGGGCCGGCCCATGGGGGCAGCAAACCCAGCAGTTTGCTGGGGCCCCCAAATGGCCCAATCTCAAAAGTTTTTAAAATCTGGTCAAATTTACTTATTTATTTGGTTTTTTTAAATTAAGTCCAATCTATTTGTGTTTAAAAAGGCCCAATCTCATATGTTTTTTTTTCCTTTATAAAATTTGGGCCCCAATTATTCTATTAACTACATAATAAAAAATAAAAAATAAAAAAATAAAAACTGCCCATTAAGGGCCCAAAATCCAAATGAATATCATATTACCTATTTGAAAGTTGAAACAAGTCAAATAAATATTTTTCGTTTTAATTTATGTGGATTACGTTGTATTTGGTAAACGAAGAATTATTTATTTAAGGTAAAGAATTACATTGTATTTGTATATGGGGCCCCGATTTTTGTTAATATTATGAAATAGCTTGGGCCCCGAAATGCCTAGAGACGGCCCTGATTTCATGGTGGTCCTTATCAAAATTAAAATAAGTGATCCCTTATGAGAGACTCACTATATATATATATATTGAGGAAAGGTTAATGCAAAATATAATTATTATTATTATCGGACATTAAGAATCTATTTAGTTAGAGGTGGATCTTTTAAAACAAATTTAATTGGAACAACGAAACCAACGAAACCAACGAAAATTTAGCTTTAATATAGTTGACAAATTTAATAAAAATTTAAACGGCCAACATGAGGAGTGGAACTGTGGAAGGCAGCCCCGGTGATGGAGAGAAGCCAAATGGTAATTTTGAAAATAAAAGAGAGAGTTGATTTTATTTATAAAATTGAAAATGGGGTTATAAGTAATTAACTGAAAAAAGGCCATGAGTACAGATGTCAACTCTACATGAAGTGAATATCTGAGAACAGTACCCTGACTACTCGTCTTGACTACTCGTCTTGACTTCTTTTTTGGATTTCTTTCCATTTGTTCCTGGAATAATCCCATTGACCTCTTTTCTGTCTTTACTTATAGTTTGAAAATTCTCATCTTAGTATCGTAATTATAAACAACACCTTTCAAAAAGAATACTCCTCTCATATCCAATCTTTAAAAAAAATTTGCTCCAACCACACTCTTTATCCTCATCTCTATCTCTATTTCTATTTATGTTTTCATTATTAATTTTTACTTTCTTCAATAAATTATTTTTATATAATTTTATTCTTCAACTAAGTTTTAACAAAACCTGCTCTACAGTCCCACTAGAGGTTGCTTCTCGCAATACAAAGTTTCCATTATCCTGCAAAGTAGCAGTTACATTCGTATTTCTTTGAACAGAATATAGAAGTATAAGATCCCCACCAGTGTATTTTATCATCAGATTACCAATTCCATCTATGAGAAGAACCCCTGAATCATTTTTGATTGGCTTGTCTCGATTGGCTAGCCAGCAAGACTTCTTTGTATCAGGCCTCCTGTATTATTAATAATACCCATTGAAACCAAACAGGTTGTGTACAGGTGTTTACAAGAATGAAAGTTCTGGGAAGATAAAAACCAGTCAAAACGTGTTGGCGACTTGGCTCATAGGGTTCAAGCCATTATCAAGGGACCAAGCAAAGAGATGGTGATATCTATAAACATTGCACAAGTTAAAATTGAGAAACAGAACAAGTGAACAACTAAAAATTACATCAATGAAAAAAATGTAGGAAATGAGAGCTTCGAATGGTTGGTTGTTTGTGATGGGTTCCCTTGAAAATGAGAAGTTGCGTACATCAGATTACAATACTGAAAGTTCTGGCAAGATAAATTGTCCTGTTTCTTTGGGAATTTATTCCAACCTTGACAGCATTGGAAGTTGGAACACGCATAATTCTATTAACATTTCCGTTGATAAATGCAAGTACTACTAATTCTTTGCTACATCACTTGAAATAATTGTGATGTAATTCACATTCTTCAACCACACATCCTTAATTCCTAGCTTATTTGAAAAAGATTGACATTGTCAAAGTTTAATTGCTTTACAAGTTCTCACATCCCACTGGACCCACTCTATCTATCCAACTATTCCAACTCTAAACGCCAATATAAATTCAATTATTTTTGTTTTCAAAGTTTTGGTTGAGGATCAAAACTATTTGAATCAATTAACGGTTGTAATTCATAACAAAAACAAAAACCCAAAAAAATAGAAGAAATTCAAGATGAAATATTTGTCTTCACCTGTCACCAGCGATGATGTCACCACACTCAGAGTTCAGGTGGCTGCTATCTTTGATCTGGTTCACAACCACCAGAGCAATTTCATAGCAATCCAGTTGGTGGTTTCTGGAGACGAAACCGAAATGTAGAAGACGAAGAAGATTGAGAACAACATAGAAGAAAACGCAAACTTGTCTTTGGTTAAGTTTAGGGGTAAAAATGGTAGAACGTAAACAAGAGTCAAAGGTGTTAAAATTTTGGTTAAGTGTAGGACACGTGTAAATCATTGGAGAGGGGGTAATGCTCACCCACTGTTAACGTGGGTGAGAAAAATGAATTAGATGAGTGATTGGTTTCTTTTTTTTCCCTTTTTTATTTTTTTTTATATATTTTTTTTAGGAAGAGGGCTAAGAGCATCTCCAACTCAATACACCAAATATTACAAATAACCTAAAATCTGAAAGGGAGGGTCGCCAAATGACGTAATACCCAAGTCTAAGGAGTGACCCACTTTAGCCAGGTCATCAGCAACTATATTTTCTTCTCATTACACTGGTTTCTTCTTTTCAATTAAATGATAATAACTGTTTTGCAGCGGTGAAGTAGAGAGAACCGAGTGTTTGCCCATTTATGATTTAGAATGAATTTACAAGTATTTATTCGAGTTGAGACACTTGATATTCTATGAATGCTTTTGCATATCTACTAGATTTTTTTTTTTTTTTACTTTTTTTTTTTTTTTTTTTTCTTCAAAAGCAAATTTTATTCGGCCAAAAAGGCACCAAAGCAAAACCATGTCCAAGGAAACACGGGGGAACAAAGCACCAGAGAAAAGCAACCCCAAGAGCCCCGAAAAACAACTAAAAACAGCCACCAGCAGACAAAAACAGAGCTGCAGAAAAAACAAAACAAAATAAAGCCCCAAAAAACAAAGAGCAGCATCCTAGAGCTACAAGCTCCAGCTGAGAAAATCCCCATCCCCCTTTTAACCATTTTTAGCCAAAGAATCAGCAAAGGAATTGGATGCTCTAGACCTGAATTCCACTCTTGCATCATGCCAATCACCCAGAAAACTGCGAATTTCAAGAATCAGCTGCAGATACTTCATATTACCAATACTTATACCCACCAATTCTGGTCTAGAGACACACAATTCACAAGCTCTAGAGATGGCAAGAATTTCTGCAGAGATAGCCTCTTGTATGCCAACACTATGAGAAAAAACACACAAAACTTTATCGTTCTGATCGCAAAGGACGCCTCCTATCCCTACTTGACCCGGGGAACCTCTTGCTGACCCGACGACATTGAAGCACAAAGAATCCTGGGACGGAGGGGTCCAATCTTCCAACTTCGAGACTCTGACTTCGGAGCTGTCCAAGCATCGATCCGCTAAATTCAGAAGGATATGCGTGACTGGGTCTTTTGATCCCTTCCCCAAGTTTTTGAACCACCAAGCAATACGAAACCTCACCATGTCCAAGGCTTGATCTCGTGAAGCTTCTACAGCTCGGGACACTTTCTGATTCCTTGCTTCCCAAACGGACCAGATTACAGCGAAAAATAAACCAACCCAACCGTTCCACCAATCAATCAAAGAAGCAGGAGGACAGTGACTAACTCCCCACCACTTCATGCTGCTAGTCCAGATTTCCCAAGACCATTTGCATTGAAAGAAGAGGTGGTCAATAGACTCCTCAAAATCATTACAAAGAGGACAATCCAAATTGTTATCTGTCAAAAGCCCAAACTTCCTCATAACATCCTTAACCATCACTCTTCCATGCAAGAGGTTCCACACAAAAATTCCGATTTTAGGAGGACAAAAACCTTGCCATATTCTCTTAAAGACCGAAGGATCACCATGATACTCACTTTCAAGCTTTTGCCAAAAGGATTTTACTGAAAACTGACCATCGGAGCAATGGGACCAAGCAATAGAATCCTGAATAGACTTCCGGATTTTGATGCTGTCTAAACAATTCTTGAAACAATCCCATTGAGCTAGTTCCCAGTTGAAGCATGGTCATCTTAAAGGAATGTCCCAAACCCAAACATTATTTTGACTTTTTTTCTTGATAAAATATTGTATTTAAATTTATAACAGAATTAAACTGAAATGAAAATTTCACAAATCAAATTGACTTTTGACAAAATCATTTAGAAAGATTACAATTTGAATAATTTAAACAATTATCATATTCCCAAATATGAAAATTACATTCCATTTGCATAGAGAATTTATAAAATTTTAGAAATATTTTTATTTTTAAATTGTGCTTTATTTTTAATTAAAAATTAAACCATTAATTTATAGAATTTTTCTTTATAAAAGAAGTTATGAATATAAAAAAAAAAAAAAAAAAAAAATCTATATTATTATAAAGAGTAATAAATGAAGATTAACAATAGATAGATTACTAATAAAGTCCTAACCGTTTGGTCTGTATTTACTTTGAAATTTATTTTATTTCTTTTAATAATTTCTTTTAACTAGAGGGCGTGGATTTGAACTTGTAATCTTAAGATTAATTAAAAGGTGTGGTTCTTATTTATTTATTTTAATACAACATATATTGTGTGACTAGGGATGGCAATGGGGCGGATTCGGAGCGGGGTGGCCTTCCTCGTACACCACCTCATTTATTTTTTGAAAACCCATCCACTCATAAAACCCCACCAAAGATGGAGCGGGGCGGGACGGGGAGGGGTACAATGAGGAGTGCATTCCCCATCCCCACCCATTTACCCCATTTATATTTTTTTTATTTAAATAATAAATATATAACCATTGATTCATTGAATATGATATAATATATAAAGTAGTAAATAATTCCAAGAAAATATTAAAAAAATCTCATAAACATAATTCTCATAAGTAATTCAATCATTTTCAAACATAAACATAAAGTACGAAATCTAAATTTTCTTTGAAACTACGTAGTTTAACTAAGTATCATTTTAAGCGGGGTGGGGCGGGGTGGGGAGTATAAAACCCATCCCCACCCCATACCCATTGCGGGTTATACTATCTATCCCCATCCCCGCCCCATCCCCACCAAATTGAAACTTATCCCCACCCAAAAAGTGCGGGTCCCCGCGGGGCCCCATCCCCACTGGGAATTTTGCCATCCCTAATTGTGACACTGAATGGATAGAGATCTATCGGAACCTCTAAGAACAAAAAGTATGCGTGGTCCGAAAATTTACTCCCACAATATCGAGAAGAAAACTCCCCACACATCCTTGTACAATATATATGGCGAGAGTGTGAGACTTAACAAAAAATCGAGAAACAGAACAACTAAAAATTACATCAATGAAAAAAATGTAGAAAATGAGAGCTTCGAATGGTTGGTTGTTTGTGATAAGGTCCCTTGAAAATGAGAGCTTCCATAAGCATAATTTATTGATGGCAGCCCACATGAAGGCAGTGGACATTGATGGCACGGTTGAGAACTGCAGCCCACATAAAGGCAGCCCATAAACAATCTAACACCTGCAACTACCAGTATATACTATACACATCCAAAATTTATTGTATTTCCCAAGGGCTTTTTACTTTTGCTGTTTTTTTTTTTTTTTTTTAATATTACATAAATTCTAAATATGTATGATGTATCTCATTAGTCAAAAGAAAAAAATTTCTAAATATGTATCAGAATTCTAAATTTTATTTAAACTCTTCTTTACATGAAGTTTTTTATTATTGGATAATTGGTTTGCTGAAATTTGAGAAGATCAACTACTCCCACCTTAAGAGCGGTCTCCCGTACTTTTAAGGTTTAAATGAAGGTGGGTTTCTAAGTTTACCTAGTCACATATGTAAAATGGAAAATGCACGATCATCACTTTGTTAAGAGCGCATGCAATGTACTGTAAACAAGAAATTATTATATCAAAAAGAAAAAAAAAATTATTAATTAAAAATGTATTACTAAGGCAAACGTGGGACTAGAACCCCAGTTGTACTGTATATATAACAAATACAATTTTCTCTTAAATTTCTCATCTGTATTAACTTCAACTTTAAAATAACATATGCAATGTCTCACAATTAAAAACTATAGCTCGAAAGCAAATTAATTACTATTCATATGAAAGGATAACTCGATTTAAAAAAAAAATAAAATTGAAATCTTACACCAATATAATCAGACCAAAATCTACCGAAACCTGATGAGACCAATCATTATAATATCATCATCTTCCGGTCATTACAGACACATCATCATCATCTTCCGGTCATTACAGACACAGTTAAGTTATTTATAGTGCGATTCTCAGCCATGCCTCCTGTTGATGAATTGACCTCAGCAACCCTTCTTTCAATGCAAAATGCAGGTTGTTTTGGCATTGGCAATTCTACACATTCACTTGTTAACATGTATATAACATCTGCCATGGAAGGCCTGTCAAGTGGGTTGTCTTCCACACAAAGCAAAGCCACATTAATGCATCTCAGAACTCTGTCTTCAGAACATGAATCACGTAATGTTGGATGCATTAGTTCTAATGCAGCATCTTCTTTCCACAACATCCATGCCTGAGACAAAATGCCATTCATTTTAAACATTCAATACATACATTTACTTGTTGTAATATGGAATTTAAATGACTCTGTATCACAAAACTTACATATCCAATGAGGTTAAGCGGTCGATCAAAATTAAAATTGCTATTGCTCCTTCTACCACTCACTATTTCCAACATTAAAACTCCATAGCTAAATACATCAGATTTTGTAGAAAAAATTCCCATTACAGCATACTCAGGCGCCATATAACCACTGGATATCATTCATAAGGTACAATAATCAGTTGTGCATAACTAAATGAAAAGGTTCACATAAGCAGCAAAGTTTGCATCAACTAGAAGTGGTTTACTTACCGTGTGCCAACAATTCTATTTGTGTTTGCTTCGGATTGACCAGTAGTAAAAATTCTTGCCATACCAAAATCAGATATCTTAGGATTCATGTTATTGTCTAATAATATATTGCCAGATTTCAAGTCTCTGTGAATTATCCGTAATCTCGAATACTTATGGAGGTAAAGTATCCCTTGAGCTATTTCTTCAATGATATTAAAATATTTGTTCCAATCGAACAACTTCCTTTTAGATTGATCTGCAAATGGAGGGAAAATATAACAATTTTAAGAAACTATAGTATAATGACTAAGGCATCTTCAATATGATTAAATTTAAACTTATGTAGAAGAAAATGTGCTAACCAAAAATATATGAATCCAAGCTATTATGTGGCATGAACTCATAGACTAGCATTTTCTCTTCCCCTTGAATGCAAAAACCTAGGAGCTGCACTAGATTTGTGTGTTGTAATTTAGCTACTATTATGAGCTCATTCTTGAACTCGGCAAGCCCTTGTCTCGAACTTCTTGATAACCTTTTTATGGCTATCTCTTGCCCATCAAACAACCCCTTGTAAACAGGTCCATAACCACCCTCTCCGAGTTTGTTTTCATCCGAGAAGCAATTTGTAGCATCCATAATGGATGAAACACTATACACTTTTAACTTGAAGCCTTTCTTGCCTTCAATTTCAAGCTCTTTTGCTTCATTCATTAATTCAAGTAGAAACTTTTCTGTTTGGATTGACATGAAAAACTTGAGCTGATTAGCAAGTATCCATAAAAATATTAATAGTAGCTCATAAGAGATTCATATGATTTTGTGGTAGTACCTTCGAAGCGAGCTCTTCTCCGTCTCATGAAGAAAAGGAAAAGAATAACCAAGATTATCCCGATCACGATTGTAGCTGCTACAGAAGTCACAGCCGGTATCCACCAGTACTTCCGAACACCTACATTAATGTATGAGTGAAACAATAAGAATTCACCACGTTGAAAAACTAATAGTTCGACTACGTAAAAGCCATGTGAAATCCATTAGTTAATTAGGAGCTGCAAAATGATACTGACTTAATGAGATATTTTGCAAGGTTATAAACTGAAAGCTAGTTGGGTACAGTGGCAGAGGTTGGGCATGCTGTCTTGTTGATGTAACGAGCACGATAATCTATAAAAGCTTATTTTCAAGGATATTCGATGAACAACAAAGTAATGAGGTTTTCTGCATAGAAATCCAGTTGAAATTGTATGAAAAGTGAATGTGAGGTTCCAAATTTTTCTATTTCATTGCCTTATGAAAAAAATCTGTTTAAGTTCTGTCTAAAAGTTAATATATGAAAGAGGGAAGAGACATACCGGGAGGAAATGAAAAAATGATTTAAACTACTTCTTCCTTCTCATTTGAAGTTTCTGTTAGAGGTTTATCAAAAAGATAGACATTTTTCCAGCAGATATCAAAAGAATATATAACAAGTAACAACCACGAAGGAACAATCTAATACTTTGACAAGGTCCATTTTAATATCTAAATTATGGTTTTGTAATTGGTAGCTATTCACTTAACAAATTTTTTTTTTTTTTTAATGAAAAACAAAGGGGAGGCAGCCCATATATGCTCTGTTTTTAGGAAATAATGTTCAATGTTTCTAGTGCTTTTCAATGACTCATATTAATAAGAGGCCTAACAATTATCCATAAGTGTTAAGTTTTTAAGCTCAACAATAAGAAATCAAAACAGAATTCATTAAAATGTAGTAATAATGTAGAGGAGACACATACCAGGAGGGCCTGGACGAATAATGTAGTATGACGATTCAGACATCCCAATAGGAGTTTTTTGGTCAAGAGGTCCATACCAAAATTTGCATCCAGTACCGTTAGCATTCAAACTAGTTTCAGCAGTTCCAACACATGTACAGTTTTTCCAGCAGATGTCCTTGCAATCACTTAAGCTTACACTTGCATTGTCATAAAATAAAATATCAACTGAAAGAGATGGTAAATAAACTCTTTCTTGCTGGAAGTTTTCACCACGACTCCTGCATTTTGGCCCTTCCCATCTCTTACAACCAGAACTTGTGCTGTTTCCATCACACAAAGCAGGAAGTAAAGCCACTCTGCTAGTTATATAATCCAGCATGAATCCATCGTAGTCCAACCACAACCACGTGAAATTTATCCAATTCTTAGGAGTGTATTGATTTCGAAGGAGTTCGTATGTAAGGTACTTCTCTTCTTTGTTTGAAACTTCAAAAAAGTTGTGATCTGCTTGTGCCTTCAGTGCAAATGGGTTGTTCACAGTACGATCCAGATTAAAGTTTTCAAATGTGTTGTTCTCCAATAACACCCCACTGGTCCAAAATGTTACCCCTCGCCGCCTAAGAATCAGCTGACGTTCATCAGGGTCCCAATCCAGAGAGAAAGCTCCAGAAGCCGGCATAGAATCAGTTAACCATGATGTAAGTGACCGATTCTGACCAGTCTTGTAGTTGATCCCAAGTTTCATTCCAGGAAAGAAACAATTTGTAGGAAAATCAAAGCTTTGCCACAGAATCTGCTCTCCAGACGCCAATACAAAGTTTCCATCATCTTGCAAAATTGCAGTTACTTTGTTATTGGATTGACCAGAAAATAAAGGATCCTTGCCACCGTTGAATGTTATCATTAGTTTGCCAGTTTCATCAATAACAAGAGCTCCTGAATTGTCTGTGATAGGCCTGTCTCGATTGGCTATCCAGAAAGGCTTGCCTGGATTTGTATCATTTCCGTAAAATATTCCCAAGTAGCTATAGTTGGTGTTGGAAGGACCATTGCTACTAAGAATATTAAAGAACCTCAAAGTGACGAGTCCATTCCTGGAAACAAGAGAAGCAGAAGAATTAAGCACATCACCTTGGTTGAGTACATCTACTGCTGCAACATGAGAGGCCCAAAGGCAGCAGGAAATGAACCAGAAGATTTTGTAGATACTTTTGCTTTTGTTAGCCATTGCTGAACTGATAATACAAGATGGAGATACTCCAAAACAAGCAAGGATGATTGATTTAATTTATAAATGATCATTCTGTTTGAATCTTCTACCCAGTTAGAATAGTTGACTTGACTATTATTACACAAAAGAATAGTCTTGACTAGGGACGGAGCCACCTATGTATGAGAGGGGGCCACTGCACCCCCTGAAGTTATATAATTTTATAAATGTCTCCCTAAACTTTCAAATATTTATGTTTTAATACTAGTTTCATATCCCCTCAAGTTTTATAGTTTTATAAATTTGTCTCTGAAATTTTCATATTTTTATATTCTTACCCTTTCTTCATATTTGGATTTTTTAATTTTTTTATAAATTATACCGTTAATAATTTTATCTTAATAACGTAGAGAATATAATTGATTCTAAATAATTTTTTTCTTTATATCTCAAATATAAATTAAATCGCAAGGTATATATTTTGTTATGTCAATCGTAACTTTTTCTTATCAAAATTACACTTAACTCAATTCTTTCTTAACTAATTTTATTATATTCTTAAAATATTCTCTCTCTCTCTCTCTCTCTCAAAATCTTACTTATATCACTCTAATACTGTAATACCATGTCATATTTTTGATAGGTTATTTATTGATTATTATTTTTATTTTATTTTTTGTAATTTTAAAAAATACGTTAATTTATATAATTAAAACATGTCAAATAAACATAGTCATATATTTATGTTTAATTATTAAGAAATTTTATCAAACAAATTTTTATAATTTTTAACAATTAAAATAGGTTTTGGCTTTAGAAAAAAAATATTAGGAGTACAATTGAAAATTCAATTTGTTTTCTAACTATTAAACACAATTATTAAATCTTGAATTAATGGCCATAAATTTTAGTATATATAATTTTTAGAGTAATGCTAGACATGGCACAAACTTTATATCTCAACTTGTATTCCAATTAGTTGGGTGTCGATTAATAAATCTATACTTTTTTTTTTTTTTTGAAGTATTACAAGAATTCGGGGTTTTATGGGGGAGGGGAGAGAGACTCGAATCCACAACCTCATGGTGTGGATGTGAGGGGCTTTACCACCGGGTCAATCTCATCTTGTCTCAAATCGATACATATTAGTTATGATTTATTTCATTTGTCACATTTATATGGATTAAATTGTTTATATTACAAGTTGAGGTATGATTTGGAATATCTAGCATTGTTCTTATTTTTATTATGTTTAATTTCATCATTATTCAAGGATCATCTTAAATGTTTTTCATAAATACACAACTCAAGATAATTTATCTCAATAAATTTTTTTATTCATTTTAAATAATTAGTGAAAAATATTAATGTTTTAAAATATAAACAACATTTTTAATAATTAATGTGTTTTTTTTTTTACGGTGCCCACTTTGAAACATAATCTTGGCTCCGTCCCTAGTCTTGACAAGAGGTGCATTAAGAACAATCGCTTTTTGCAGCTTCTTCGACAACTGAGTCACTCCATGAGGAGTTAACACCTGTCCTTTTGACTGTTTTTCAGCTTCTTTATAATGTTTTGTTTTACGCTTTTGACACACATTTTACAGCTAATTACATGTCAACCTATATTTCAATTTTATAACTAAAGCCAACTCTTTTCTTTTATTTTTAAATTGTCATTGGCTTCTCTCCATTTTTGACACATGTCCTTTTTCTTTCATACTATTTCTTTACTGTTTCATTAAACTTTTATTGTTTGTAAAGCCAAGCACAACACTATTTTTTTTTTTTTTTTTAAGAAACAAACAACACAAACCGAAAGCAGTTGGTGCCTAATCAGGCAAATCCAACAGAACATCTCTTCTGACACATGAAGGATAATCCTCCATCTAGAAAAAGTCCTCATCTTTCGTTAAAACAAACTTAGCCAACCTATGGGCGACAGTATTAACCACACGAGAAACATGACTAACCGAACGAATACTCAAACTGGAAATGAGAGCAGAAATCTCTGATAAAATATTACCACAAGCTGAACCAAGATGACTCTTCCCATCAATCCAGTTAACCGCAACAGTTGCATCCGACTCAATAACACATGGTGCCAACCCACACTCCTTGCTGAACACCAAACCCCTGTGAATGGCCATTATTTCAGCCACATTGGCATAAAAAAAACCCCAGCATCCTTAAAGAGCATGAAGCAAGCACAAACCTAGTACAATCTCTAATAACAATACCAATGCTAATGAAACCATCCCTCTCATTCAAAGCAGCATCACAGTTAATTTTGTACGTCAACTGATCAGACGGTCTCCACGAAACTCTACTATGATCCACTATCACAGGGACTGACGCTCTCCTCTCATCAACCTGGTGAAAATCAGCCAAAAAATCTCTACACCAATGCACAATATCCATCACCTCTTGCTTAGGACACCCATGAACCACCAAATTTCGGAGATACCATACCCTCCAAATAATAGTACAAAACAGCTCCAATTCCTCCTCCTTCAGCTCCACATAGCACACCAAAATCAAATCAAAAAACCCAAAAATCTGACCACAAACCTAGACAGCGGCGGGAAGCCACTCCTTCCTAGCAAGCTTGTATTTCATGCATCCCCATAAAGCATGAAACGTTGACTCCCCCATTCCATTGCACAAAGGGCACCTATCATGCACTTGCATTCTCTGTCTTGCAAGGTTGGATAAGGTCGGAATCCAGTCGAAACACGCCCTCCAAACAAATATTTTTATCGGTCCGCCGGACTCAATGAATGCTTTGGTATGGAATGCTCGGGGGTTGGGTAATCCACGGGCATATCATATCCTGCATTCTTATAAGTAGGAATATAAACCAGATTTGGTGTTTATAATGGAAACGAGAAGTCAGCATCAGAAGTTAGAAAATTGGCGTGTTAAATTGGGTTTTGAGGGGAAATTAGTTGTGAATAGTGTGGGGAATGCTGGCGGGTTATGTCTTTTTTGGACAAGTTCTGTTAAAGTGGAGCTTATGTCCTTTTCCCAAGCTCATATAGATGTTAGGATTGGTAGTCCTGGGGTCAATTTCTGGAGATTTACAGGATTCTATGGGCATCCGGAAAAGGCTCAACGAATCCATTCTTGGACTCTTCTTCGGAGACTTGCAGGTATGTCTACTCTTCCATGGGTTTGTTTGGGGGATTTCAATGAGGCACAACACTATTTAAAAAAACCGAAAAAGTGCATTGATTTACATATATAATATGCTTTAATTTTTTATTAATTTTTAAATAGTTAATTAGCTTTAATGACATATTTAATCACATCACAAGCTATTTAATCAATGTTCATGTGTTTTAGTTTTTTATTTATTATTTAATTATATTGGTTAACAAGCTTTAAATTGTATATACATAGCTTTTATTTGTTTATTATTTATTTAGAAAGAACAAATTAAAAATTGTACAAATTCAAAAGCTATCAATGAAAATATATGTTTGGTGGTTGATAAAAGAAAAATTATTTTTGTCATTGATAGTTTTTTTTTTAATTTTTTTTTATTTTAAATATTATAATAATTTGGGATTTGAGGAGGGGATAGACTCGAACCCACAACGTCATGGTGAAGATGTGAGGGGTAAGTCACTAGATCAACCTCATCTTGACGTCATTGATAGTGTTAGTGTTTATGAACAAGTTTATTGTTGATTATGTTATTAAATTAAATTATTGATAACATATATTTTTTGAGAAAAGGTTAATGCAAAATATAATTATTATCGTACAAGAAGAATTTATTTATTTAGAGGTGGATCTTTTAAAACAAATTTAATTGGACCAGAGAAACCAATGAAAATTTAGCTTTAATATAGTTGACAAATTCAATAAAATTTAGCTTTAAAATAGTTGACAAATTCAATAAAAATTTATACAGCCAACATGAGGACTGGAAGGCAGCTCCGGTAAGAGGAAATAGGATAGCACTTATTAAACTTGAACTTTTGCAACTGTCACCATATTACTAAGTCATGTTTTATTAGCACTAAAAATGGAATTTGGACAAAAATACCCCCCAGCATTTTTTCTTTTCTCTTATGTGTCATTCACCTTCTTTCTTCTTCTTTTTCCTCAAACCTCCATTGATGGAGCTTCAATGGAGATGCCACAGCCGACCGGCGAATTGATCGACAAAACCACTGGTAAAACGTCCGTCGTGTGCCACCCGTTGTAACGGAAGTATCCATTTTTAGTTTCGAGCTGTATGGAGAGAGAAACGAAGTCAAACCGAATCGTCTCCAAATCTTCATCGTCAGATCTGTAACGATCCGTCGCAAATCCGACGAAACTGATGGCGCCAATGAACTCGACGTCGTCCAATCTTCCAGATCCGACTATCTCTGGAATCAACCGGTGCCGTCGTTGACACTGTCAATATTGATGGAGGTCGAACAGAATAAGTCTTGAATAAACTTGAATTAAGTCTCGAAACGCATCAATAAGTCTCGAAAACTCATGAATAAGTCTCGAATTTAACCTAATAAGTCTCGAAATTGTAAATAAGTCTCGAATTTTTGAGGAAAAAAAATAAAAAGGAAAAGAGTAAGTGGGGATATTTTGGTCTCACCACCTATTTTGGTGCTATTAAAACAAAACTTATTAATGTGGTACTATTTGCACAAGCCCTCCACCAAAAAGTTCTATTTAATTTTTGAACCCGCTCCGATAATGGAAAGAAGCCAAAAAGTAATTTCGAAAAAAAAAAAAAAAAAGTTGATTTTATTTATAAAATTGAAATATGGGCTGATATGTAATTAACTAAACAATGTGTGTCAAAAACGTAAAATAAAATATTAAAAAAAAGTTGAAAAAAAGCCATGAGTACAGATGTCAACTCTACATGAAGTGACTGTCCAAGAATAGTAGTCTAGGAGACTGTTCCTAGCACGGCTTGTCTTAACCATTCAAATCATAGTTTACCGTACATCATTTCATTTCAATAAGTTTCGACGTACCTCTCAGCACAATCTGTGTTAGAATTTATTCTAATATTTCAAAAATGAACAAAAGTGGGACAATTAGTTAGAAATTAAATTGTAGTTTGAAAATAGCACATCCATTCCATACACTTGAGCAAAAAAAAAATGTTTTATTTCATTTAGAACATATCAATTATGTTTTAGAATGTCACTTCTTTCTTGGAATAATCTCATTGATCTCTTTTCCGTCTTTACTTTGAAAATTCTCATCTTAGTATCTTAATTTTAAATAACACGTTTAAAAAGGAATATTCCGCTCAAATTCCATCTCTAAAAATTTTCAACACGAAAAGAGTTGCTTAACATTACATACATAGTTGCTGGACACATAACATAATCTATGAATTATATCTCATATACTTTTATTCCATCTGGAACATATATATCAATTAGGTCTTGAAATATCAATTCTTTCTTGGATTTTTCTCTCCCTTTTGTACTTAGAATAATCTCATTGACCTCTTTTCCATCTTTGCTTATAATTTGAAAATTCTCATCTTAGTATCTTAATTTTAAACAACATGTTTAAAAGAGAATATTTCTCTCAGATTTCATCTCTAAAATTTTCTACTCCAACCACATCATCTATCCTTATATTTATCTCTATATCTATTTCTATTTATATCTTCAAATAATTTATGTTTTCATTATTAATTTTTACTTTCTTCAATAAAATTTTCACTTCCCATTACTTTTTTAATATAAATTACTTTTGTTGTGTGGAATCACTAATTCTTCTTCTTTAATATAACTAATTTTTAATAACTAAATTTAAAAAAAGATTATTTTATTATTAATTACTTTTTTTGTACGGAATCACTAATTACAACTGGTTAAAATCAATGTAAATTTTTTTACATCGATTACAACCGGTTGGAATTAATGATCTCGTACGAAATTTTTTTGCGGGATCCTACACATATATTAACTTTCTAATGCAGGATCCTGTACGAATTTTTCGTACGGGATCACTAATTTCAACCGGTTAAAATCAGTGTGAATTTTTTAAAACGAAATATGACTAGTTGGAATTATTGATCCCGCACGAAAAATTATTAAAAAAACAATCGCAATTATCAAATGAAAGGTAAATCATTTTAAGGTGGATATGAAAGTCATTTGAATGACGTTCCGAAATATTAATAAATTATTGTAATTTTTTTTTTTTGAAAGTAAGTTATTGTAATTTTCATTTGGAAGTTTTAATGTCTTTATTTTATTGCTAACTTATAATAATTAATATGCAATTAATATAAAGTATGGTAAGAATAAGTAAATTTTGATAAATAAAAATAATATTATTAAATATTCAATATTAGTCTCATTTTAAAGATCTAGATGAGACATTTTTAATGGTATGAATTTTATGATGATAAAAGTTATAAATTAAAACTTATATATATTAATTGAATTTAATTACAAAGTTAATTATGGATAGGGGTAAAAATGGAATAAAAAAAGTTAAAAAGTGGATTTAGAGTTTCAAATTTGTTACTCTAAATTTATAGTACCAAACAATGAAGCTCTAAATTTTTTTTATTGGGAATATAAAATTAGAGCACCATTGAATTGCATCTTATAGAACTCTATTTTAGAGTTCCATTGAAGATGCTCTGACAATTCAAATCATAGTTTAAGATATCATACCGCATATTATTTGATTTCAATAAGTTCCGACATACCTCTAAGCACTATGTGGTGTTATAATTTATTGTAATATTTCAAAAATGAAGTAACAAATCTGTGACAATTAGCTTGAAATTAAACTGTAGTTTGAAAATAAAAAAACACATCCATATACTTGGGCAAAAAAAAATAAAAAATAAAATAAAATAAAGGTTTTAATTAACATTACATACATAGTTGTTGGACATATAACATAACATATGAATTATATCTCTGTACTTGTATTCCATCTATAACATATCAATTATGTCTTGAAATTTCATTTCTTTCTTGGATTTTTCTCTCCCTTTGTCCTTAGAATAATCATATTGACCTCTTTTCCGTCTTTGTTTATAGTTTAAAAATTCTCATCTTAGTATTTTAATTTTAAACAACACGTTTAAAAGAGAATATTCCTCTCAGATTTCATCTCTAAATGTTTTTTTACTCCGACTACACTCTCTATCCTTATCTCTATTTCTATTTATATCTTCAAATAATTTATGTTTTAAATATCAATTTTTACTTTCTTTAATAAAATATTTTTATATTTACTTGTGAATTTTTCACTCCACCCAAAACTTTTTAATATAAATTACTTTTTTCGTACGAGATCACTGATTCTTCTTATTTAATATAACTAATTCTTAGTAACTAAATTTTAATAAATATTATTTTAATATAAATTAATTTTTCGTTTGGAATCACTAATTTGAACTAGTTGGAATTAAGGATCCCATACGAAAAATTGGAGTAGGATATTGCACTTGATAATATATATATATATAGTAACTTTATAATGCGGGATTTTGTACGAATTTTTCATGCGAGATCACTAATTTCAATTGAGTGAAATCAGTGTGAATTTTTTTAAATGGATTCCAACTGGTTGGAATTAGTGATCACACACGAAAAATTATTGAAAATAAACAGTCGCAATTCCCAAATGCAAGGAGATCACTTTTAGGTGGATGTGAAAGTCATTTGAACGACCCTCCGAAATATTAATAAATTATTGTAAATTTTTTTTGAAAGTAATTGTATTTTCATTTGGAAGTTTTAATGTCTTTATTTTATTGCTAACTTATAATAATTAATATGTAAATAATATAAAGTATGGTAAGAATAAGTAAATTTTGATAAATAAAAAATTATTAAATAAAAATAAAATTTTTTTTTTTGAAAGGAAATATATTTAAAGAACGAGCCAAAAACAGCTACAAAGAAGAAGGGCAATCGTCCAAAACCAGACTTTCCACCGACAGTGGGCAGTCTTCCAACCACACAAATTCACCCTCATAGTTAAGGGCCAACCGAGCAAGGCTATGAGCCACCTTATTTGCTAATCTATGAACAAAATTAATCGAAAAAAATAAAGAAGACCTTAGGAGGCATCTAATGTCATAGATAATCAAACCAATATCCGTCGAATAAGTTGCCAACGACTCAATATCCTTCACAACTTCAAGAGCATCCGAATCCAACACGGTAGGGAGCATACCCGACTCTACAGCCAGCACCAGACCCCTACGAATGGCCATTGCCTCAGCAATTTTGGGAGACAGAACATCCTTAACACTTTGGCAAAGAGAGGCCATAACCATACCCTTGCTATCTCTAATGACAATCCCAACACCAGCTATTCTCCTTTGAGCATTCAAGGCAGCATTGAATTAATTTTAAAAACCCCATCTGGAGGCGCTTTCCAACGAGGATCCACTCTACTACCAGCTGAAGAAGAAGGAGGCAGCTTACTGTTAGCATCACGAAACTCCTTCAGAGGCCCATCTGCCCAGCTCAACACCTTTTCCGCAGACATCATCACACGAGAGTGCACCTGCTTGTTGCGCCTAAACTAGATTCGCCACCAAGTCACACAGAGAAACTCAAAAAACATCAGCTCAACAGAGTCTTTAACTAACAGGACAAAATCCAAGAACGAACCAGCCCGCACAACCTTAAGACCGTCCCCAATAGGGCACTCCTGCTGAAGAGAATTCAGTAAAGGGCACATCCACAAAGCATGTAAAGTGGATTCAACCCCCTTGGAGCATACCGGACAGGAAGGGTCAATTTTCATATTATGCATAGAAAGGTTTAACAGAGAAGGAAGCCAATCATTACAAGCTTTCCACATAAAAAATTTTACCTTAGTAGGAATACGGAGCCTCCAAAGAAATTTCCACCATGATTCCGAGAGGCTCAAACCTGACCCACTAGGACCCATCACAGAAGTTTTGGCCACCCAATAGCCACTACGAATAGTGTAGTTTCCGGACTTATCAAAGTGCCAAAGGATGCTATCATGCACAGCAGAATTGCTATAAGGAAGGCTTAAAATAGCCACAGCTTCCTCTTCCGTAAAGGATTGATTCACTAGCTCAGAATTCCACTCCTTGCCATTAATCTTCAGGCAATCCACCATCGCCTCTGAACCCAATAACGGAGGAGAACCAATCATAAAAGTAGACAGCCTAGGGATCCACCTATCCTTATAAATTTTATTAGAATCCCCTCTTCCAACCCTCCATCTAGACCCCTTGGAAATCAACTCCCTACCCCAACACAAGCTATTCCATAAGAAAGAACCAGACGAATTTTTCTTTGCCTCCCAAAAGGAGGAATCAGGAAAATAGCACCCCTTAAGAACGCGAGAAATCAAAGAATTATGGCTAGTTAAAATTTTCCAGCATTGCTTCGCAATCAAAGCCTTGTTAAAAGCACCCAAATCACGGAAACCCAACCCCCCATCAGACCGAGCCTTACATAAAAATAATATTATTAAATATTCAATATTAATCTCATTTTAATATCTAGATGAGATATTTTTAATTATATGAATTTTATGATGATAAAAGTTATAAATTAAAACTTATTATATATTAATTGAATTTAATTAAAAAGTTAACTATGGATACAGGGTAAAAATGGAATAAATAAAGTTAAAAAGTGGATTTAGAGTTTCAAATTTTGTACTCTAAAGGGGTAATTACTCTGGTAGCCATCGACTTTTGCCACCACTATCAAAATGGCCACCAGATGGGGAAATGGATGGAAAGTGGCCATTTTTGGCAAACATTATTACATTAATGACCATTCCATCCACTTCCATCCACTTCCATCCATTTCCATTCAATAAGTGGCATTTTGGTAAATATAAGAATGACATTAATTTATTTTAGATATTTTTTGGAAATCAATTTTTTCTTTTGTTTTTGAAACAAATAATTATATTTAATGTGTATATATATTTATTTATTTATTTTTAAATTATCTCAAATATATTTTTTAGAATTTTTTGATTTTGTAACCTTAATCTTTTCAAAATATATATATATATATATTTATTTATTTCTTTTCAACTTATCTCAAATGTGTTTTTTAGAATTTTTAGATTTTGTAGCATTAATCTTCTCAAAAAAGAATATATATATATATATATTTCTTTTCAACTTATCTCAAATATGTTTTTTTAGAATTTTTAGATTTTGTAGCCTTAATCTTCTCAAAAAAGAATATATATATATATATCTTTTCAATTTATCTCAAATAAGTTTTTTAGAATTTTTAGATTTTGTAGCCTTAATCTTCTCACATATATATATATATGTTTGAGATATGCTATACGTATATACTATATACACATTAAATATAATTATTTGTTTCAAAAAACAAAAGAAAAAAATTTATTTTCAAAAAACATATAAAATAAATTAATGTCATCCCCTTATTTACTAAAATGCCACTCAATGGATGGAATTGAATTTAAATGGATGGAATGACCATTAGTGTAACAATGGTTGGTTACCAAAAATGGTCATTTTCCATCCAATTCCCCATTTGGTGGCCATTTTGATAATGATGGCATGGATGGAAGTGGATGGAAGTGGATGGAATAGCCATTAGTGTAACAATATTTGCCAAAAATGGTCACTTTCCATTCATTTCCCCATCTGGTGGCCATTTTGATAATGGTGGCAAAAGTCGATGGTCACCAGGGTAATTACCCCTACTCTAAATCTAGAGTACCAAACAATGAAACTCTAAAATTTGTTATTGGGAATATAAAATTAGAGTACCATTGAATTGCAGCTTTTAGTACTATCTATTTTAGAGTTAGAATTTATTGTAATATTTCAAAAATGAAGTAACAAAACTGTGACAATTAGCTTGAAATTAAGCTGTAGTTTGAAAATAAAAAAGTACATCCATATACTTGGGCAAAAAAAAGTTTTGCTTAACATTACATACATGGTTGCTGGACACATAACACAATCTATGAATTATATCTCTTATACTTTTATTCCATTTGGAACATATCAATTATGTCTTGGAATGTCACTTCTTTATTGGATTTTTCTCTCCCGTTGTCCTTGGAATAATCACATTAACCACTTCTCTGTCATTGCTTATAATTTGAATATTCTCATCTTGGTATCTTAATTTTAAACAACATGTTTAAAAGATAATTAACGCAGTGGGGTATGGCGAAAATAAGAATGATCATTTTGTCGAACCCTAAGGCACACTCAGACGAACCTTGACGCAACGACCGGTAGTTACCCAAGCATAGATCGCCATGCAGGGGCCATCATTCCCTAATCTTCGTTAGAAAATGGCACTCTCAGATCATTAAAGAGCATGTCGAATCCACGACAGATAAGTGTTCCAAAGAACGATTTTATTGAATATGAAAAAGTTACAATAATTGAAAATAATAAGACTATTTATAATAAACTAATCATAATACGACTCGAATACGACATTCCTAAAAAGACTAAAAACAGGAAAATATCAAGACTAATCATAATCTTCTAAGATTCATGATTTCTAACTTGACTGAAAAACAAAGATCAAATCTTACCCTAAAGTTAAGTTTGATTTATTTCAAAAGCCTTAATTTAATTTATAATCAAACTAAAGTAAATAAACTTGCTAAACAAGAAATAAGACCCAAATTAATAAAATAAGAAAACACCCAAAACCGTCCTACATCAGTCACCCCTTCTTAAAAAAAGAACTCGTCCTCGAGTTCAGTTAAAGTACGAGGATTGACAAGTAAACAAAGAAAGCTCTTATTCCTCTTATGGGAGTGGTAAACCCCAACCCAAAAATCTCTCCGTAGTCCATCCCAGATCCACAATGGCACCACAGTAATCCTCCAACGAAATGTAGAAGATGCCCAAGCTATTTGCCATTAGCGATGCCTATCGGTCGCGGCTTGGGTTGCTGGACACATGCAGAGGTTTGGATGGCATCGATTCCTCGCTACTAGCTTTTCCCATCCCACATAGTATTCTCCTCCTCTTAAAAAAAAAAAACTCGTCGTCGAGTTTGGCAAGGTTTTGTTTAGGTGGATAATACTTGAGATGTACCACCTTGTCAATTACCGGCTTGAATGAACTTTCTTCAGATGGTAGGAACAATGTTGGATCTTTAAAATCCGAATGAAGAGAAGCGATCTTCAAATTACCCTTGAAAAATTGTGTGGATTTTCAAATAAGTTGTCACCCTCGGAAACCTTTTCAATGGAAATTGATTTGGCTTCCAGTTGTGCTTCAACCACGGTTAGATTACAGTCTTCAACTTCTAAGATCAGTTGATCGTCTTCAATTCCTTCGACAGTCTCCACTTCATAAGAAATATCACAACTATAGTTTCTGCATAACAAAAATTTTCAAAATAATCATCTGGAAGATATTTCTCCTGCATTACTTGTTTCATAACAGGCAATGACATGATCCTATCCATTCAAAATCTTTTTCGATCTTTTTGAAAGTCTTCCCACCAAATCAATGCACCGTTTTTCAAACAATCTTCTACACATAAAACTTTTAGACTTTCTGTGATTCTACGATAGTCAAAATATTCTTCACCTTCTTCCAACCAATTAATAAATTCTTCAGTTTTCATATGTCCAGAAAAAAAATCGAAGTCTTGGTTGATAATCATTATAACTTGAAAAATAATTATTGGAACTAAGTGAACCATTGAAACCCATTGAGAATTGAAATTAGAGTCCGAAAAAAAAAAACGTACCAAAAATTGAACCTTGAGAATTGCTTACGAAAAATAAATCCACTCGAGGCTTCAGGAGCATTCGATTTTGATGGCTGAGAATGCGCGGCTGTCTTTGGGGCTGATTGTGAATTCTTTGAACTATTATACACTTTTTTTTTCCTTTTTTAAAATTTTTTTTTTTTTCGATTTCTTCTCTTTTTATTTTATTTTTTTTAATTTTTTTTTTATGGGGAAATATGAAAGGTGAGTATGGTGTTTAGGAAGGTAGTTGGTTGTGATACGTGGACGCTGAGCCTAGCACAGATGTAGACTCGGTGGCTCTTGAAAATATATGTTAACGAGTCCTAAAATAATCTAGAGGGGGGGTGAATAGATTTTAATCCCTTTTTACCAATTTTTCGAGATTAATCAAGATTACAAAAAACAACCCCAACTAGTCACCAAATAAAATCAAGTGTAGGAAATGCGGAAAGTAAATAACACATGATTTTTATGTGGAAACCCACACAGGAAAAAACCACGGGCTGTTTTGTGCGCCACACTCGAACCTCAATCCATTACTTGCAAATACGATTACAATCTAGGTTGACTGCATCACACCTAAGATTACTAATCCGTCTTTGCTACCCACAGGCCTTTAGAAGTGAATCTAGTTCATGCTTGCAAACTACCCAAAAGGCAAATACAAGACTTGACTCTAATTGAAGAGATAAAACAACCTAGTGTGAATATTAACAATATTCAAGATGCTAAAATGCAAGGTTAGACATTTAAGCTTATCTAGGCATGGATGAACATGTTAGACATTCCTAGATATCATTTTACTAAATAACATGCATATAACATAACAAAATAGACAAACAAAGTCCTATATGCAATATCTACCACAATACAACTCTCAAAACACAATAAACACAATCTTGAAACTAAGTCAAGTCATAAAAGAGCAATCTTGAAACTAGTCAAGTAATAAAAGAGCAATCTTGTAGAGAAAGAACATGTGAAGGATGCAAGGATGTTCTAACTACAAGTCATGTGAGTAAATATAAAAACCCATGAGAAATCATACCTAGAACATGTTAGATGATGTGTGAAGATGATGGGTTTTGGATTTGAATGAGTAAAAATGGGATCTTGGAACTCTTTTTCTTGAAAAATATTTTTCTCTCACTAAAATAAATTTTTGCTCTCAAGATATATGTGTGACCAAGTAAAGAAGAAAGTAAAAAATATATATATATATATGTGAATCAGGTGTAGGCGGCACAATTATATAGTATATATATACTAACACAAAACAATAAAAAAAAGGCAAAGTCAAAACAAAAGAAAAAGGCAATCAGAATTATATAATATTATTATATTTATATATATATATTAATGCACAAACAAACAAAGAAGCAGAACATATAAAACAAACAAAAAATGAAGCAAAGAAGAGAATGCAATTGGTGCGCGTTGAAGGCCCCGTGCACCACACGGGGACAGAGACAACTTTGGCCCGTGTGGTGCACGGCCTCACGCCACCTCTAGCCCTCCTTTTTTTTTTTTTTTTTAAGCCACACTAAGCCGGTTCTCGATCCGAGTGACTTTCGGTCCAGTTGACCTCGGAACTTAGAATTCGATTCCGTTTTCGGAATATAGATCCGGACTTAATCACAAATATGAAAAATTAGATAACTCTTCACTCTAAGCTCGGAATTGAATTCCAGTTTCCGATAAAAACACAGAATGTCCCAAATATCTCGAAAATCATTCGAAACACATAGATAAGTCTTCGAATCACTCGGAACTCATCAAGGGACAAATCCACACATAGTAAGACTCGTAAAAATACAAAAAATCTCATAAATATATTTCTATAAAATACAAAGAGATTTTACCAATCATACCAAAACAAACACAAATACTAAAATGCATGAGTTGTGTGTGTGTGCACTCTAAATCTCTTCAATTAAGAGTCAAGGTCAAGAAGCTACCTTCCTTGAAGCTCTTGAGATCCACAATGAGGTCCTTAAGCATTTGAGTAGAATTTCTTCAATTCTAAACTACCTTTACAAGATTAAACCCCATTGTGATTTTGTCACCGAAATTAGCCAATTAAAAAGTGAGCCACTTACAATCTCCCCCTTTGGCTATTTCGTGACAAAATCGATCACCACTCACATGCATCCTCACAAAAACAAAAAAATGGTTGGTCAACAAAATTTTCTACATCACAATTAAGCCCTAGTCTAAGTCTTGAACATCTTCAAGTCATTTCCAAACTTGTAGAAAATTCCAACCTACACACAATCAACAAGAAATATACCTTTCAAGAGCAAGTGTGTGAGAGGTGCTTGAACAAAAGAAATTGTAATTGCCAAAAAAAAATACAATCAATTAATGTAGTCATGCAATGCAATGGAACTCCCCCTAAATGCATCAACTCCCAACATGGGTTACTCTCTCACCCTCAACTCCCCCTAAATGCAATGCCAAAAAAAATTTTCTCCCCCAACCTTACTCCCCCTTTTTGTCATGAGATAGGCAAAGGGAGTCTCCCCTAATAGGTAAGTATTAGCAAGGAGAGCTTGTAGCACAAACACATATGCATAATCATATAAGCAATTTTATGCACCTCAATTAAGTAAGAGAGATTCAAGGAGTTTTATTTTAAGAGAAATGTGTGACAAGGATGCTTTGCATGCAAGACATGTTGTATTCAAGCTCAAAAGCAATGGTATTTGGCAAACCAAACAACAAGGGTTTCCTAAAGGAATTCAAACCAATTTCACCCTTTGCATGGAAAAAGATAAGGATATAGAGTTTAGACATTTCAAATTTCAACACGCAACTATATCCAACTTTATAAGCAAAACAAGACATGGGCGACTTTGCACCTTATTTGATTTTTCTGGGTGAGATTCCCGTATGATAGTAGCCTTGTTCTACAAATAAAGAGGGAGAGACAATGGATATAAAGATCCTTATTGATTGAAGTCTCAAAATTTGCTTTTGCACACAAATTTTCCATTCACGATAAAACAATAAAGCATAGTATATTTTTCACTTATAAGCATGTCAACAAAAAGAATCATCATGTCATAGGAATCAATTAAAGGTCATTCATCAAGTACTTCCAAAGTACATTTCCTATTCCAAAAATGCATGTTTGAGCAAAAATATGACATGGTTTGCAAGCAAGTCAATAAATCACACTTATTAAGAAAAATACATATAAGCATGTACAACCAATCATCTCAAGCAATTAAATAAGAGGCATAAAATATTTTAATGTAGCACAATGCATGTTCATGCAACTTTGCTCTCTTTGCTTGAGCTCCTCATATGGGGTCAAGACAAACCACTTTAACCCAAGTGACAAATCTCAATAGACTTGCTAAGGTTCCCAAATCTACGAGTGTCTAAGGGTTTTGTAAACAAATCCGCTAGTTGGTCATTTGTTCCCACATGTTCCAATGCAATGGTTTTACTCTCAACTAGCTCTCTTATGAAGTGGTGTCTAATATCAATGTGCTTGGTCCTAGAATGTTGGACGGGATTCTTAGAAATGTTAATGGCACTCATGTTATCACAAAATAAAGTAAGAGTACCTTGCTCCAAGCAATAGTCGGCTAGCATTTGTTTCATCCACATCAATTGAGTGCAAGCACTACCGGCGGCAATGTATTCCGCCTTGGCCGTGGATAGGGAAATTGAGTTTTGTTTCTTACAAAACCAAGAAACCAAATTGTTTCTAAGGAAAAAGCAACCGCCCGATGTACTTTTCCTATCATCACAATTTCCTACCCAATCGGCATCACTAAATCCAACAAGACTAGGATTAGTGTCAAATGAGTACCAAATCCCATGGTTTGAGGTACCATTCACAAACCGAATGATCCTCTTTACCACAACAAGGTGAGATTCCTTGGGATTAGCTTGGTACCTAGCACACACACCCACACTAAATGCTATATCGGGCCTACTTGCGGTCAAATAAAGCAAGCTTCCTATCATACCACGATATAAACTTTGCTCCACATCCTTTCCACTAGCATATTTGCTTAGTTTCAAGGTGGTGCTGATGGGTGTGTCACAATGTTTGGCATTCTCAAGGCCAAATTTCTTCACTAGGCTCTTGGCATATTTAGCTTGAGATATGAAGATCACATCATGCATTTGCTTAATTTGCAAGCCTAGGAAGTAATTTAGTTCACCAACCATGCTCATCTCAAACTCATGAGACATGACATCAACAAATTGTTGAACTTTCAAGTTGTTGGTGGAACCAAAAACAATGTCATCAACATAAATTTGAGCTATGAATAGCTCATCTTTAGTGCACTTGATGAACAAAGTCTTGTCAACACTACCTCTAGAGTAGCCATTGTCAACAAGATAGAGAGTGAGGCGCTCATACCAAGCCCTCGATGCTTGTTTCAACCCATATAAAGCCTTCTTGAGGCGAAAAACATAAAAGGGGTGGTATGGATCCACAAACCCCTTGGGTTGTTCAACAAACACTTCCTCATGCAAGAAGCCATTGAGGAAGGCACTCTTGACATCCATTTAGTGTAATTTAAACTTGTACACACAGAAATGGACAAGAGAAGCCTAACGGACTCTAAGCAGGCAACGGGAGCAAATGTTTCCTCAAAGTAAATACCCTCAATTTGAGAGTACCCTTATGCAACAAGCCTTGCCTTGTTTCGCACAATGTTGCCATCCTCATCAGATTTGTTCTTAAATACCCATTTAGTGCTTATGACATTGGTGTTTTTAGGTCTAGGAACAAGAGTCCAAACCTCATTTCTCTCAAATTGGTTTAGCTCTTCTTGCATGGCAAGAACCCAATATTCATCATTTAAGGCCTCATCCATCTTTTTGGGTTCTATTTGAGAGGTGTAACAAGTATAGCTAATTTGATTAGCTATTTGACGTATAGTCCTAACACCCTTTCTAATCTCTCCAATGATATCATTCTTATCATGGAGTTTTCTAACTCAAGGAGCGGGTTCATTAGAGTCCAATAGAGGAACTCTATTAAGAGGCAAATTATCCTCTTCATCTTGGTTTGACTTCACACCACTTGATGTCTCACCACTTTCCTTCAAAGGAAGGTCATCCAACTCACAAACATCCTCCTCATGGTTATCATGTTTTGGCCTACAATCATCAAATACCACATTTGATGATTCCATCACACTTCGAGTCTTAAGATTAAAAACTCTATAGGCCTTGCTATTAAATGCATATCCAATAAAAATACCCTCATCACTCTTAGCATCAAACTTGCCAAGTTGATCACGGTCATTAAGTATATAGCACTTACTTCCAAAGATATGGAAATAGCTAATATTGAGTTTTCTACCCTTCCATAACTCATAGGATGTTTGTTTAGTCCCGGGCCTAAGGAAAACTCTATTTCCTATGTAGCAAGCCGTATTAATAGCTTCAGCCCAAAGATTTCTAGGGACTTTGTTACTAAGCAACATCACACGGGCCATCTCTTGGAGGACTCTATTCTTCCTCTCAACAACTCCATTTTGTTGAGGAGTCATAGGGGCTGAAAATTCATGGGAAATGCCTAAGCTATTGCAAAAATTCTCAAAGCTAGCATTTTAAAACTCTTTCCCATGATCACTTCTAATTTTCTTAATGCTTTTTATGTGAGAAGTTTTCTCATTTTGAGTTTTAACACAAAGTATTTTAAATTTCTCAAAGGCTTCGGACTTTTCCCTAAGGAAGTAAGTCCATGTAAACCTAAAGAAGTCATCAACAACCACAAGTATGTACCTTCTACCACCTAAGCTTTCGGTTTGAATAGGACCCATAAGGTCCATATGGAGAAGCTCCAATGGTTATTTAGTGGAAATGTATTTGCCTTTCTTGTGGACACTCTTGGTTTGCTTGCCTTGTTGGCAAGGTCCACAAACACCCTCAATCTTTTTCCCAAGCTTGGGAAGGCCTCTAACAACATTCAATCTATCAAGGACTTTCAAGTCCCTATAGTTCATATGGCCAAATCTTTGGTGCCACACTTTAACTTGCTCACTAGTAGACAAGTTACAATATATGAGATTTGACTCTAGACAATAGCAATTGTCACTTGATCTCTTGTCTTTCAACAAAACTTGCCCATTTTCCTTAAGAATAGAGCAATCAATTTTGCCAAACATAACCGAAAGCCCTTCATCACTCAAGTGTGATATGCTAATAAGATTGGCTTGCAAGCCATCTACATAAAGAGCATTGGGCAAGGAGGGCAAACCGGGAATAGATATATTACCTTTCCCTATAACCTTTTTCTTTGATCCATCACCAAAGGTGACGAATCCACCATCCTCCATTACAAGAATTTTAAAGAAACTTTTGTTTCCGGTCATGTGCCTAGAACACCCACTATCAAGGTACCAAGTGTTGGAGGCATTGGCTTTCAAGGCAACTTGGGCCACATAGCAATAGTATTCATCATTTCTATTCAACCTAGGTGAAACATAGTTATTCCTAGGAGCTATGGGTCCATTATCTCTAAATTTCCTAGGAGCATGCATTGTGGCTCTTCTAAGCATATTTTTCTCAATCATGCTTTCTCTTCTACACAATTTAATATACTTAAAACAATTAGGCCTAATGTGATCTTCAATTCCACAAAAATGGCAAGTAGGAGAGAAATAAGGATTCATACCATAACCTTGTGTAAGCATTTGTGGCCTCCTTCTATTTTGAGTTGCTCTTGGGTGTTGAGGCAACTTTCTCCTTTGTGGTTGAACAAAGTTGGCACGTCTCCTCGGTTGAGCATGAAAGACCCCATATTAAGCTTGTGGGATCCTTTGTTGTGGAGGTCTTGGTTGAGGAGGTCTTGGTTGTGGTGGAGGTCTTGCTTGTGGAGGTCTTGGTTGTGGGGGTTTAGCTTGAGGAGCTTTAGCTTGTGGTGGAGTTCTTGTTGGAATCCTTGCTTGTGCTTACTTGGAGGATTCACCAACTTCAACCCATTTAGTTGATTGTTGTGGGGTTTGAGCACTTTCAACTTCTTTGCTCTTGACAAATGTTGTCTTCTTCAGGGGTGTGGCTTCCATTTCTTCCACATATCCTAATCCTTTTTTGTCACAAGGACTCTTCCCATAAGAAAGCATCTTGTCAACCTTTTCCGTTCCGGAAGTTATCTTAGCAATCAACCCTCTTGCTTCCATGAGCTCTTTCCTCAAGCTTTCTTCATTCTTCTTGACCAAGACTAGCTCCATCTTCAATCCTTCTTCTAACTCTTTTGCTTTGCTCATTTCCTTGCTCAAATGAGTTACCTTGGAAGTCAAATCAAGCTTCTCCTCTTTCAACTTTTGTATCTCCTTCTTCTTATTTGATCTTGAGTTATGAAAGAATCTCATGAAGTCTTCATAGTCCATCTCTTCATCAAACTCAAAATTGGAGCTTGAAGAGTTGCTCTCACCATTTGAGTCACTTTTTTCTTGCTTGTCATCTTCTTCTTCTTTGTCACTTACAACTTCATTGCTATTGTGAGAGGATGAAAAGGCAAAGAAGTTGGCAACTTGGTCTTCATCATCATCCGAAGACTTATCTTCCTCTTCTAGATCATCACTATCACTCCAAGTCACCGACATGGCCTTTCCTCTCTTTTTCTTCAAATTTGCACATTCGGGAGCAATGTGTCCAAAGATACTACAATCATAGCATTGGACACCCTTCTTGTGGTCCTTCTCTTGAGTTTGCTCCATTTTCTTGAAAGGAGTCTTCTTCTTCACAAACCTTCCCTTGGAGCCAAAACCTTTCTTCTCAAACCTCATAAATTGCTTGAACTTCTTTGCCATCAAGGCAATTTCTTCATCCGAGTCTTCTTCATCCTTTTCTACCTTGATGCTCTTCAAAGCAAGACTCTTTTGCTTCTTAGGAGGTGTAGATTTAGGACCCTTCCTAGATTCATAGGTCAAAAGTCTTCCAATAACTTCACTTGGCTTCATTTTTGAGTAATCACTATTCTCTTCCAACGCCGTCACCTTAGATTCAAACCTCTCGGGAAGCGACCTCATGATCTTTTGCTTGATTCTTCTATCCGAGTAGGGATCACCAAGTTGGTGACTTTGGTTCACTATATCCATAAGCTTCACTTGGAAGTCATTAAAGCACTCATCTTCCTCCATCCTTATGGTCTCAAATTGTGTTTGGAGGACTTGAAGCTTGGAGTCCTTTACCACCTCGGTTCCTTCATGAGCCGTCTCCAATATATCCCAAGCTTCCTTTGCTATCCTTGTAGTTTGGATGAGTTTGTATTGGTTGTCATCCATGGCACATAGAATTACGTGCATGGCTTTGTTGTTCCATTTCGAAGCCTCAAACTCTTGGGGGGTCCATTGTGCCTTTGGCTTGGGGACTTCCTCTGCACCTCCCGTAGGAGTCATCATAGGTGGCGTGTACCCATCTTCAATCGCCATCCATGTCCGATCATGAATTTGGCACACATATGCTTCCATTTTGCCCTTCCATGATGCGTAATTGACTCCGGTGAGCAAGGGAGGTCTTATGCTAGAGGCACCCTCGCCTCCAATACCATTTCCACTCATAGTGTTTGGGTGAGAATGATATTAATGCACACAAATAAGCAAAACACACAAAAAGCAAAAAAAAATGTAAACAAATGCAAAGGACTCAAACAAGAGCAAGGGATCTCCTAATTATGTTAAGGAATCCGCTCTGATACCAATTGAAAATATATGTTAACGAGTCCTAAAATAATCTAGAGGGGGGTGAATAGATTTTAATCCCTTTTTACCAATTTTTCGAGATTAATCAAGATTACAAAAAACAACCCCAACTAGTCACCAAATAAAATCAAGTGTAGGAAATACGGAAAGTAAATAACACATGATTTTTATGTGGAAACCCACACGGGGAAAAACCACGGGCTGTTTTGTGCGCCACACTAGAACCTCAATCCACTACTTGTAAATACGATTACAATCTAGGTTGACCGCATCACACCTAAGATTACTAATCCGTCTTTGCTACCCACAGGCCTTTAGAAGTGAATCTAGTTCATGCTTGCAAACTACCCAAAAGGCAAATACAAGACTTGACTCTAATTGAAGAGATAAAACAACCTAGTGTGAATATTAACAATATTCAAGATGCTAAAATGCAAGGTTAGACATTTAAGCTTATCTAGGCATAGATGAACATGTTAGACATTCCTAGATATCATTTTACTAAATGACATGCATATAACATAACAAAATAGACAAACAAAGTCCTATATGCATTATCTACCACAATACAACTCTCAAAACACAATAAACACAATCTTGAAACTAAGTCAAGTCATAAAAGAGCAATCTTGAAACTAGTCAAGTAATAAAAGAGCAATCTTGTAGAGAAAGAACATGTGAAGGATGCAAAGATGTTCTAACTACAAGTCATGTGAGCAAATATAAAAACCCATGAGAAATCATATCTAGAATATGTTAGATGATGTGTGAAGATGATGGGTTTTGGATTTGGATGAGTAAAAATGGGATCTTGGAACTCTCTTGAAAAATATTTTTCTCTCACTAAAATAAATTTTTGCTCTCAAGATATGTGTGTGTGACCAAGTAAAGAAGAAAGTAAAATATATATATATATATATAAATATATATATACTAACACAAAACAATAAAAAAAAGGCAAAGTCAAAACAAAAGAAAAAGGCAATCAGAATTATATAATATTATTATTATTATATATATATATTAATGCACAAACAAACAAAGAAGCAGAACATATAAAACAAAAAAAATGAAACAAAGAAGAGAATGCAATTGGTGCGCGCGTTGAAGGCCCCGTGCACCACACGGGGACAGAGACAACTTTGGCCCGTGTGGTGCACGACCTCACGCCACCTCTAGCCCTTTTTTTTTTCTTTTTTTTTCAAGCCACACTAAGCCGGTTCTCGATCCGAGTGACTTTCGGTCCAGTTGATCTCGAAACTTAGAATTCGATTCCGTCTTCGGAATATGGATCCAGACTTATAAACAAATATGGAAAATTAGATAACTCTTCACTCTAAGCTCGGAATTGAATTCTAGTTTCCGATAAAAACACATAATGTCCCAAATATCTCGAAAATCATTCGAAACACATAGATAAGTCTCCGAATCACTCGGAACTCATCAAGGGACAAATCCACATATAGTAGGACTCGTAAACATACAAAAAATCTCATAAATATATTTCTATAAAATACAAAGAGATTTTACCAATCATACCAAAACAAACACAAATACTAAAATGCATGAGTTGTGTGTGTGTGTACACTCTAAATCTCTTCAATTAAGAGTCAAGGTCAAAAAGCTACCTTCCTTGAAGCTCTTGAGATCCACAATGAGGTCCTTAAGCATTTGAGTAGAATTTCTTCAATTCTAAACTACCCTTACAAGATTAAACCCCATTGTGATTTTGTCACCGAAATTAGCCAATTAAAAAGTGAGGCACTTACAGCTCTGATACCAATTGATGCAGCAGAAAACACAAAGAATACGACCAACGTCAATATTATGTAATAAACTCTGGAATCCACCAAAAAACAAAGAGAAAACTCTTTGAAACGAACTCTGAAATTTTATTAATTGAAAGATAACTCAACCTTTCGGCTTACAAGCATATTTAAAGCAAAAAACCCTAACCCTAATCCTTGTTGGACAAGAAACGGACATAATTACTAAAAATTACAAAAAATAGCAAAATTGAGATAATTGTGGAAATAAATACTACTAACGACCCTAAGCAAGCCAGAATTGACGGCAGACGATTCTAACTTGTAAAACTCAACTTATGACCAAGACGAAACTTTCCTAAAATAGCAAAAACGGTAATTTCGGGGCCTAAATGATGGAATTCGGCTAAAAAAGGGTATGCCCCAACAGCAAAGCTTTTGATTATCTCCTCTCTCGCCGAAACACTTCAACTGTGAAAGTTTCATGTCTTTTCGAATTTGACGCTCTCTAATTGCCCTTGAATTTAGGATGTTCTCTCATCATCATGTAAGCATCAGCCACTTGTTCTACATCAATAATATTCTTCTAAGATTCCATCTCTAAAAAATTTTACTTTGACCACACTCTCTAACTTTATCTCTATCTCTATCTCTATCTATATTTCTATTTATATCATAATTTATGTATTCATTATTAATTTTTACTTTCTTTATAAATTATTTTTATATAATTTTCATCTTCTACTAAATTTTTACAAATATTATTTTAATAACATTTTTAATTACTTGCAAAATTTTCACTCCCTATTACTTTTTAATATAAATTACTTTTTTCGTACGAGATCACTAATTCTTCTTCTTTAATATGACTAATTTTTAATAACTAAATTTAAACAAATATTATTTTAATACAAATTACTTTTTTTGTGTGGAATCACTAATTACAACCAGTTGGAATTAATGATCTTGTACGAAAAAGTCGTACAGGATCCTGCACTTGATAATACATACATATATATATGAATCCTGCACCAATTTATCGTGCGGGATCACTAACTTCAACTGGTCGAAATCGGTGTAAAAATTTTTAAACGAATTCCAATCAGTTGGAATTAGTGACCACGCTCGAAAAATTATAGAAAAAAAATAGTCTTAATTCTCAAATGCAAGATGGATCATTTTTAGGTGGATATGAAAGTCATTTGAACAACCTTCTGAAATATTTATAAGTTATTTTTTATTTTATTTTTTTGAAAGTAAGTTATTGTAATTTTCATTTAGAAGTTTTAATGTCTTTATTTTATTGCTACCTTATAATAATTAATATGCAAATAATATAAAATATAGTAAGAATAAGTAAATTTTGATAAATAAAAATAATATTATTAAATATTCAATATTAGTTTCATTTTAAAGACCTAGATGAGATATACATAATTGCTGGACACATAACATAATCTGAATTATATCTCATATTTTTATTCCATCTGGAACATATCAATTATGTCTTGAAATGTCATTTATTTCTTGGATTTTTCTCTACCTTTGTCATTGGAATAATCTCATTGACCTCTTTTCCTTTTTTACTTATAGTTTGAAAATTCTCATCTTCATATCTTAATTTTAAACAACATGTTTAAAAGAGAATATTCTTCTAAGATTCCATCTCTAATTTTTTTCAACTCCAACTACACCCTCTATCCTTATCTTCATCTTTATATCTATTTCTATTTATATCTTCAAATAATTTATGTTTTCATTATTAATTTTTACTTTCTTCAATAAATTTTTCACTTCCCATTACTTTTAAATATAAATTACTTTTGTTGTGCGGGGTCACTAATTCTTCTTCTTTAATATAACTAATTTTTAATAACTAAATTTTAAGGGAAAATCATATTTTAGTCCCTGTAGTTTGCCTTAATCCACGTTTAATCCACGGTTTTTTGGTATTGTAACTTTCAGTCCATCTGTATTCTGACAATATGAATTTCAGTCCCTACCGTCCAATTCTGTTAGGGTTTCGTCAAGTCAACGAAGGTCAACGAGGGTAAATAGGTAAATTCATCAATGGGGACATGAAGGGTAATTAGGGCCGAAGGTTATAATGGTAATTTGATACATATAATTAATAATATATTTTAAAAAAAATGAGTTTATGAGATCATCATTTTTTTGATATACTTTACTGAACAGATCTTATCCAAAAAAAAAAAAAAAAACCTCTTTCATCTCTCAACCCAAAAATCCTTCACCTCTTTCATCTCTTTCATCTCACGATCTCTCAACCCTCTCAATCCTTCATCTCTCACGATCTACCTAAAAATCCATCAACTCTTTTTCTCCACGACACCAACTCTTGTTGAATCAACTCTGAATAAACCCACTTCATTAGATTTTTTCTCCAAATCACAACATCAAACTGCCGCCGTCGCTAATCACATCACCACCAGTCCTCTCTTCTTGCTCTCTCTGGTGCATCTAGATTGAGTCTCCGGTCTCGAACCGCCACTGGTCTCTTTGTTCTCGAATCGGCGCTCACTCTTCTCGCTCCTTGGTCCATCTCGAACCGATGGTGGTGAATTCAGGTGGGGGTGGGCTGGGTGGTGGTTGTTTGGGTGTGGGGTTGGGTCGATTGTTGATGGTGGTGTTTGTGTTTGTGGCTAGGTTTGGGTTTGATGGATCCAAGGGTTTGGGTTTGGGTTTTTAATTTTTAACTCTGTTTTTTTTTTTTTTCAATTTTTGGTGTGGGATTTTGTTTCGGTTTTGATTTTAGTTTTGTTTTGAATTCGAGTTTTGGTTTTTGTTTTGATTTTGAGTTCTAGAAAAGATACGAATTTTAAATTGGGTTGTTGAATCTGGGTTTAGATGAACAATCAGGTTTGTTGAATCTGGTTGAATCTTGGTTGTGTTGATGAACTGGATAATCTGGGTTGTAAGGATGAAGATGAAGATGTTTGAATTTTTTTTTTCCAGATTACAAATTTGTGTAATTTGATCTCTATGAAATGGTGGATTTTTTTTTGGGATTATTAATCTGTGGATTTGGGAAGAAATGAAGATTGATGACCTGTGTATTGATGAATCTGGGATTCTAAAGATTGATGATGTCCATTTAAAAAAAAAAAAAAAATTCGTTAAAAAACGTTGCAAAAATCAGAAATGCTTTTAATAAATTTATTTGGTTTTAAAAATGTTTTAAGTTTTTAAAGATTTTATTTTCCTTATAAAAAAATTCAGAATTATTTAAACCTTTTGTTTTTTTTTTTTAAAAACACCCTTATTTTATTTTATTTTTTAAAATCTGTCATATATATATATATATTATTAAATCTGTTTTTAATTTTTAGTTTTTAAATTTTAATTAAGGGTAAAACGGTCATTCAACGAGTATTAGATAGTCAGAGGGGCATAATCGTCTTTTAGTCCGACTGACATGGCAGAATCTGTCTTTTGACGGATTCTGTCACAGAAGGACTAAAAGCTACAATAAAAAAAAAACGTGGACTAAACGTGGATTAAGGCAAACTACAGGGACTAAAATGCAATTCCCCCAAATTGTAACAAATATTATTTTAACATAAATTACTTTTTTCGTACGGAATCACTAACTCCAACTGGTTGGAATCAATGTAAATATTTTTTACATTTGCAATAATGACAGATCCTGTAACTCCAACACATTTGTAGTCATTCTAGCATATGTCCTTACGGTCACTAAAGCTAACTAGAGTTTCTTTGAAGGAAGAATTATTAGCAACTGAAAAGTCGGTATTCACTTTCCATCTCCCACATCCGGAAACTCTGCTTGTGTCACTACACCAAAACAAGTATTTACAACATAAAATGCATGCTGTTAATGTGCTCCATATGCATGTTGTCTATCAAAGTGTCGTTAAAACATTTTTGATCTTTTACAAGCAAAGAAAGTTATCATTCATTTAAGATATGACAACATTCATATGATTGTTTTGAAATTTTTATTGACAACATCACATGCATGTTATCTAATGTTTTTTTATTTATTTATTTATTTTAAATAAATTTATTTTACCCAATTGCAAAAATAAATCTATAATTAAAATATAACAAATACAGTTTTGGCACAAATAATAAAGACATGGCAATTAAATACTTGCATATTGATTTCTCAAATTGTAAATACAATTAAGTCATTGAAACTCCAAACTAAAATAGGGCGCAACAAATTATACATGTTTATAATACATAAATAAATCGAGATACTACAATTACAAATATAAGGAGCTTCACATAGACATAGATACCGTCTGTTACCACAATGCAGCTTTATTTGAATGTGTATTAAGGAGCTTCACTGCAGCTTTATTTCTGTTACCAAACTGCAACCTGCTTTGCTTGAACTTGTCTCCGCAACACTTGAGTTAACTTCAATACTCGTATTTGTGCTGCTGGAAGCTGTAGAACCTTTCAAATATTCTTTCCTTTCATCACGTTTATAGCTGTCCAAATAACTCGTACTAAGACACCGGTTACAGAACCCAAATCACCAACAATATCAAGTATCATACAAAGTTTAGCAACTGAACGAAAACAATTGATGGTAATAGAGAGAAACACGTCAAACAATCGGGGATCAATGGCATGGTTCATTAACTAAGTTGGCACTTAATCCAAAATTAGATATCAAATACAATTCTCCCAATTGAAGTAAAAATGAAACCAAAATTTATTTTCTTAAAAGGTTTAATCAACTTTCCCATTTATTTGAGATAATTAAGTTATAACATAAAATTTTCTTTTTTACATTAAGAGCTCGGCTAAAAGATAAACATCCCACTTTAAACAATAAACATCTTCACACAACGAAATTTATATTTAAGCATACTACATTATTTGAGAATAAAGATTTGCATACCAGGAGCAGCACAAAGATCAAGTACATGATCTCCCACTGAAACATCTAGAGCAGAAATAGCTGCTACAGAAGCTGCTTCAATTCCATATTTCTGAAAAGGACCACAATAACAAATCAAAATTCAAATAAAAATCAACATTGAAAAAACCATTAAACTACGTATTTCATAGAAGTCACCTTTCCTTGCTTGTATGTGTTTGAGTTAGCGATTTTAAAATCAGGTGGAAGAGAGTAAAAACCTTGCAACCAAACAAGTCTCCCCGGCATACACTTTATTTCAGCTTCAAATTCTTCTAATTTAGCTTCACTTCCAGCTTACACTTTACTCGTGTTAAATGATTGAAGCAGAAAAGTAACAGGGCCTGATAGTAATGTAGTCCAAACTAGATAAAACCTTTGTAATGATACCTTGATCATACAAAATGCTGTTAAAAATACCAATACAAGAAAACAAAACAATGCATATGGAAAAACAAAAAGAGAGACAGAGAGTCAAAATGGGTGGATCATACACATGTTGCCGATCCTTTTCGCAGCAAAAGCAAGTTACAATCTTCTCTGCAGAGCCTATACCACCAAATACATCACAAGGTTTGACCTGAAATATGAAACAAACACATAGAAAAACCATAAATAAAATCTTACAAACAGCTACATTTTGCCTTATATACAGCACAGGTTATTGAAAATCCACTCCCACATATTCTGCAACCAAGTTGATCAATTTGGTTAAATGGTTCTCAGTTCCTACTAAATGATGCCACAATTTTACTCACTAATCATGCTTTTTTAGAAATGGAATTGGGCATTTCATATGACACAAGCCTCACATCTCGAGCACAATTTCTATGCTCAAATTGACAAGAATCTCATCACTGTGGAACAAAATATAAAACAAATAAAGAAAAAACATCTACTTCATATTAATAAACAATCAAATAAATGAAACAAAAAGCATCAAAATTTCACAATATAGACTTTCAAATTCAGATCTTCACAACATTGTAACTAAACCATAAAAATGAACAAAACAGAGAGTTAAAAAAGTGACCTTGTGGAGTAACTAATTTCTCCTTCATTGGAACACCTGAATTGACAACAACAAAATTCATTAACCCTAGAAACCAAATTCAAATACCAATAATCACAGCTTCTTAAATAAAACACTTTAAACCCTAAAATACAGTAATTTCAACAAAATTAAAAGAAGAGTTAGTTGTATCTACCATTCTTCTCTATCAATAACTTTGTTTAGATCATCATTGTCCTCGTCATCAACGAGCTCATAACGATAACTCCATTTATGTCGATCCTTCTTGAAGAAAAAGCCATCAAGCGACGAAGAACATGACTTCTCGTCTCTACTCGTGTTTCTTATATTAGTTTTGATTTATTTTACTTCAATAAGTTTTGATTTATATTGTTTTTATGTAAAACTTATAAGTTAAAACAAATTATATAATCGATTTCAAAAAAATTATTATACTTTCTCAAAAAAAAAAAATGATATAACTAATAACTCTTATATAATACAAAATAAATATTATCTCAAAAAAAAATAAAAAAAAAATATATATATATATATATTATATAAGTAATTCGAGTGGTGATCATTTGGAACTGGACTCCCGAATGCATAATGCAGAAATTTTTACAACACAATAGATTTTTTTTAAGTCTCTAAAAATTGTTAGGCCCATATGAAGTTGAGGATCAGAGTTGCGACTTGGGCCTCATGTTACAATCTTCCAAATCCATACAAGTAAAAATCAGTTTTATAGATCTTTTGATCATAAAATAACAACTTTCATTCAATAACATGATAATGTTATATTGTTATAAATTAATTATTAAACACATTCATGGCATAAGTATTGTTCAAAAATTTAATATTATAATTTTTCATCTCTCATGTTGTGAAATATTAGATAATATCAACGTACTAAAATTGAAAGTTGTCATTGGATCCATTCCATTTAACAACTTTCCCTCTTATATGTTGTTATGTCCTTGTTAAAAACATATTTTGGTGCAGTGCTTCCATCACTCGCCATTGTATGTAGGAGAAAAAAAACGCTGAGACTACTAAAATGGTTCAAAGTTCCATCATATTCCAAGGACAGCAATGAAACATTTGGTGTGTTCTTAAAATCAGTGTCAGATCCTCGAAGATCAATAAGTTGGTATGTAAGACATTCCTCGCCTTTGTTTGAATGTTTTGTAAAAGTGATGGCAAATACATCTCCAGAGACATCAAGGTTTTTAAATTGGCCGCTCTCCAATACCCCACTAGACCAGATTCTTACGCCTCGTCGCTTAATAATCAACTTATGTTCTAAAGGAACCCATTCAAGAGTGAAAGCCCCAGGATTTGGTGTTACCTTAGAGAACCATATAAAGGGTATCACCTTGGTTGAGTATGTATTATATAAACAAATAAATTTATCATATAAGTTGAATAAAATGTGACTAGAAGTTTTGAATTATTTATTAATATCAATGTCATACATTAAAATTGTTGCTAATAGCTTACAAAATTACAAAATATAAACTACCCGTAAACATTTGTAAAGTAAATTACAAAAGATAGACCACGCATAAGTATTTGCAAAGTTCTAAAATATTAGTGAAAGAGATGTCAGATGCGGCAGCCGCTTTTGGAGCATTTGGTGGAGAAAAAAAAATTAAGTGATAACAGATGATTGATGAATGAAACCCTAGAAAAAGGGTCTAAAGAAAAAGTAAAGGAAATTGGGTAATTGGCATTAGTGAAAGTGTTTGCCGTTTTTTTAGTATTGTTAGGCTTGTTTTAAAACAGTACTTGAGTCTATTTTAATTGTCTGTAGCAAAATATATATATTGGGCCAATTTAATTAAAGCAATACTTGTGTGGCCGCCCCTTTAGTCCAACCTCAGGGCCGGCCCTGGTATCACCCTGATTGAGTATGTATTTTGATGCAGTATGAGACCAAAGTAAGCAAAAGAATGGGAAAAAACAAGTTATAGGTATTGTTAGCCATTGGTGTGATCATAGAAAATGTATAAGCTTGTTGATTTTTATACTTCCTGAGGCTAATTCCATGCACAATGTCAATTGTCAACAAGGATGTATTCTCAGGCACGTCAAATAGAGCCTCCTTTGGCAAGACTGAATAGATGATCTACATTTGGTTCCCACTCCATTCATTTATCCAAAAATGACTCTAGATAATTGACATAAACTGAAAATTCATTTGAAGTGACTTTGTTTTTTATTTGTTGATGGTGATTTCTCGATGGTCAACCAATCAACGATTTAGGTTAGTAATATCAATGTAATAAAAGCGTAATGAAAGCAAGTAATAAAGAGAACAAGATAAGTGGTAAAACTCCAATGATCGGAGAAACGTCCACGGGTTGTTGCCTTAGCAACTGAGTCAAATCCACTATTTTGTAAAGTAGTACACACTCTACTCTCTCTCTTTCTTGATAAGATTTTGTCACACCTCGTGCTGTGTTTTGCAGGTGTATTTATACATAGTGCTGTTAGGGCTTGGAATCGTGGAGTACAAGTAGAGGAATACAGAGTTGGTTTTAGGACTCTTTTCCTATTTGGTGTTATCACGTGTTTAATGATATTGATTCTGAATCAGCTTAGGACTTTGATGTATAGGAGAGAAGATCTGTTTGTTTCCTTGTTGAACTCCTGGTGCTTGTACAATAGTTGACTTGTGATTGCTTATTACGATTGTATATCTTACATGAGGTGGAGAAACCCTTAATGTGTGGCCTTTCCTGTTTATTCCGAGTGGAGCCGAACAAATACGGTCTTCTACTCGGCCTTGCTAGCCTTGTTCGTTTCTTTATTAATGTTGTGCTGGTGCCAAGTGGCCTATCCACGCAGGATGCCAGTGTGTCCTTTGATTGATCCTTTGACTCTCTGCTTACGTGGCAAGATCAGTTCACGTTGTTTGGTGACGTGTCTTCTTGGTAAATATTATGTACAGCAATACCCCCTTAAATATCTGAGCCGAGTGAACTTGTTTGTCTTTGAATGGGCTTGTTTGTCTCTACACAACGAAAGTTATTTAAAGAACTCACTCGGTTTTTACCCGACCATGCGGCATTTGGTTTGATTCATTCTGGTGCTCTGAAATAGGTTTTGTTTGAGTTGTTGTTTACTTTATAAATGTCTTATAAATGTGATAATTATGGCTCCATATTAATTCTAAAAAAATTAATGATGAAATTAATGATGTGTCTTAATGGCGTTCGCACACATTCGATTTGTCCTTTGATCGAAATCCCTTGACAGTGACGTTTGGAGACTTCCCTTGACGGCTCGAAGCCTTATTGTCTCGCCACATGTCTTTTCATGGGTAGGTATGTTGGGAAGCATTTATGGAACATGACCTCTGCGTTGTCGTACGTCATCAGCCACGCCCCTTCAATTTCCCGCTTTTTTGTACTTTAACCTAGGGTTTCGATTTTTGAAACATGATGTCACACGCCTATTTAAACTCCTATTAAAATGATTTTAATCACTTTCACTTGTCTTCACTTCTCTTTTAATCTTCAAACTTCGAACCCAGTTTTTCTCATTTTCAAACTTCAAACCCAAATTTTTTCTTCGTTCTTCATCCTTCATCCTCGAGTTTTCTTCATCTGGTTTCTGCGCCCTCTTCCTGTTTTTCGATAAACACTAAACCCAGATTTTCTCAAAGTTCTTCTTTATTCATTTTCGAGCTTTCTTCAATCCTAACGAAACCCAAAATTCTTCATCCTAGATCTCCTTTCTTCCTCGCCCTGAATTTTCGACCTGTAGTTTCCTTCGAATCTGATGTAGGACGGTTTTGGCTGTTTTCTTATTTTATTAATTTGGGTCTTTATTTCTTGTTTAACAAGTTTATTTACTTTAGTTTGATTAGGAATTAAATTTAGGTTTTTGAAATAAATCAAACTTACCTTTTGGGTAAGATTTGATCTTTGTTTTTCAGTTAAGTTAGCAATCATGAATCTTAGAAGATTATGATTAATTTTGATATTTTCCTATTTTAGTCTTTTTAGGAATGTCATATTCGAGTCGTATTAGGATTAGTTTATTATAAATAGTCTTATTATTTCCAATTATTGTAACTTTTTCATCATCAATAAAATCGTTCTTTGGAACACTTATCTGTCGTGGATTCGAGATGCTCTTTGAGGATTCGAGAGCGCCATTTTCTAACGTAGATTAGGGAATGATGGTCCTTGCATGGCGATCCATGCTTGGGTAACTACCGGTCGCTGCGTCAAGGTTCGTCTGAGTGTGCCTCAGGGTTCGACAAAGTGATTATTCTTATTTTCGCCATACCCCGCTGCGTCAGAATCAATCAATACAGACATTTCTTTGAGGTTAGTATCCATTAATCATGTCACTAGACATCGTCTTTTTGTTAGTGTAATGGCTGCTATGGAGCACGATGACACTTTCACAGTCAAGCATATTCATAGATTGTTAGAGGACCAACACCCAGACCAGCCTCATTTCTTGAACGCTGATGTTTCGAGGCTTGGTCGTTAAGTTCCTTCTACCCCTAATTCTCCTGAGGTTCCTCAATCTGAGGTCCATCAATCTAACCCTTCTGTTTCTCCTCGCAGCGATATCCATCCTCCCATGTCGAGAGCCAGACACTCCAGCCAACGCCGAGTACATAAACATGCTTCTCCCCATGATATTAGGGTCGGGACCCAGGAGATAAATGAGGCTGACGTGGAGGAAGAGAACCGAGTAACCCGTATTCGTTTTTCTACTGAGCAGGTATGTGCTTATGATATCGAGCCGAATGTAGTTAGTAACACTGAGATCAGCAAGTACATGCATAGGTTCGATTTGGACAGTGATCTTGTTCGGCTGGAACCGACTAGTGATAGAGCCATATGGAACCCCTCCGCCTAGGATGGTGGAGATTTATGGGAAGATGCTCAGCTGTGTCGTCACTCTTCCTCTCCAGCTTTTTATTACCCTTTTTTTGGTGGAGGGTTAGATTTCTCTGGCTTAGCTGGCTCTAAATAGTTACCGTATCTTGATGTGCATGTGGCACATGTGGTATAGGATGAATCTGCCTCCCCCAACTCCTCATGAGATCAGACACTTTAATACTCTAAGGTAGTTGGGTCAAACAAGGACCTATTTCTCACTTTCCAGTAAACTTGACCACTGGGTCCCAAAAGGTATGGAGATCACTAGGGAAGTCCAAATGGTCACTAATGATAAAATGAAGGGCTTTATCTGGGGCTTTCCATCTTCTAACAAGTTTTGAAAGAACAGCTAGTTCTTCGTGAGTGGAGGCTGGGGTCAATCGATTGACTTTGATCTCGATGGTGTTCAGGTGATGCATAATGTTCCCTGGTACTTTTGTTCACCAGAAGCTTGGAACAGAATGACCCCTATCTTCACCAATGGTGAGTTGGCTAATTTGCCCAGAGCAGTTATGCGGTCATTGGAAAAGAGAGGCAGGACTTATCTCTTTAACGAAGAGAAGATGAATAAAGCTTGCCTCAAATTACAACTACCCGCAGACGTCGTGAGTCTTCTTTCCTTTCCTTTGCTTTAATTTTCCTGTATTATTGATTTCCGAGCTAACTACTTGGTTTAACACAAACCCTTTTTCTTTTTTGTAGTGTTTGATGTAGATGTTTTCTGTGACACCTAAGCCCGCTGAGTGAAAGATAATGGGGAAACGAGTCGTAGGAAAGCTGCTTGCCAACAGGCCACTGATCACACTTTTGCAAGTGCCAAATTAACCACACTTGGAATACACAAGTCGATGAGAATCGTATAATGGCAAGCGGGATCGTTCCTCAAGGAAAGGGAGGATACTTGGTTATATCTAAGATATGTACACTAATATAACTATGTGCGAAAAAAGTAAAATTCATTTTGGGTTGAAAGATTGTTTTAAAATTTAAACTAAATCAAAGCAATGACTAAATAGCAAGAACTCAAGGTGATATGTGTGAAGTTATAGGAATGGATATTGGGGAATTAAATTGCCAACTAAAAGATTTTCCAAATGTAATGAATTAATCCAATTAAGCACATTAATCCATCTCTTGGTTTGTTGTTTAATTGATTTATCTTTTTACATGCAAATCCCACTTTGACTTGAGTAAACCCTACCACAAGTCTTCATAGGCACAATATCAAGTTCCTACCCAAGTGAACCTCACTATGAGTATTTACTCAAACAAGTTCTAAAGAACAATTTCAAAGTCTATTACCATATAAACATTTAAGCATAGATATTCAATTTCATAAATGCTCAAGGTTGAGGAATGAGTTGAAAACCATTCAAACTCTAAACCACAACTTTCATATGTGAACCATTTTACAATAAGTTAAATTGAACCTCAATGTTAACTAATAAAGTAAATGACAACTTCAAGGCAATGAAATAGAATATACCAAGAGAGGATTTAATAAATATATGACTAGTTCAAATACATGGAATAATCTAATAAGTCAACACATCAATTCCCCAATATGTGGGCTTTAGTTACACATACTAGAAAAATAACAAAAGAGAGAAAGATTGTAGAGAGGACCCATAAAAGCCTTCAAGAGTCCCTTTTGTCTTTTCTTTTGTACTTGAGATTCCTCTTCTCTCTTCAATTACTTCCTAAGATGTGGATGGATGTGAAGTGTGTTTGATTAAAGTAAGGGTTTTGATTTATGCAAGGTTAGGTAGTGATTAGGGATTTCAAGAATGGTGGATGAGTGGTAAAAATAAAAGATGATCAAAGAGTGGTATTTATATGGGATCACAAATGTTAGGGTTGGAATCCCGAGAATGATGACGTGGCACTTGATCGGCGGTTTCAAACGGCGGTCAGGCCGCAGAATGAAACCACCGAATGGCTTGTGGCTTCTCTGGAATGGATCAGCGGTTTGGTTCTGCGGTTGAAGTGTGGCCGCCGTTTTGCACCCGAGACCTCTGGAAGAAAACGGCGGTTTGGTTCTACGATCAGGCCGCAGAATTGAACCGCCGATTGCTGCCTTTCTTGTCGAATGACCATTTTGCCCCCGAAAGCACCCCTCTTGTCGCATATAGCCCAAAATCACCGGTTTTCCTCATTGATCAGCCCTGAATCCCAAAAGTGCCTGTACAAACAAAATCGAGCCATAAATCCATGAATTTAATCGGAATCCGAACATAAGTATAGGAAATAAGGGGTGCATTCTTATGTATTTAATGGCTCGATCAAATACCCCCAAACCTAAACCTTGCTCGCCCCCAAGCAAAACTCACAACAAAATTTGGCTAATCCGATAAACAACTAATAAAAACCAAGACTAAATATTCCAGCCGCCGATAAATTATGAAAAACGAATCAAATAGATTGTGAATGCCAAATCTGATAAGATACCATGAGAGATGTGCTAAAGTCGAGATACACAAAATCAATCCAATGAGTGCAATGCTTAGTCATGAATCCCACACTAAGACGTCCTTGCTTGGCAACCATTCGCACAAGCGCTTCGGCCATATTTCACCTCGACTCTAGGTCCTTACAAGATTCACTCTTATTTTTCCTCTTAGAACCTAGGTTAACACTCATACAATCGTATGTGAATGAGTTTATGCAATGGAAACAATTTAAGACGCATACATGTATTCAAAATTGAACGCTCTTTTTAAGTAACTAAGTCTCAAGAAAGGAACCAAAAACCATGAATGTGGTAGAGCATGACGAGTGTTTGCATTCTCAAGTGGAAAACCTACAAGATCAAATTTACTTTTCCTACTAATTGATGGGGCTATGGGTATTATGTGGTGCATGGTGGATATGGGAAAGTATGGGAAATTTCTGATCAAGCATGTGACTCAAGATCAATGAGCTAAGTTTGAGCTCCAAATGTGACATCAATAGCACAATTCTAACTAAGCTCAATTTGAGCAACTTGCAACTATTTTTGTTACTCAATTAGAGCAACATACAATTCAAACACATACAAGCCTCAACAATTTATTTATTTATTGTATTTTATTATTATTATTATTATTATTATTATTATTTAGAATAAGAATAAGAGAGAATTCTAAATACATGTTTCAAAAACTTGAGTAAGCGAGATCGGAAATTTTAGGTATGGCTTGTGTTTAGGTTTATTGGTGTTTGGGAAAGTGTTTGGCTTAGGTGCTTGGCCGCCATTATTAGACCATTGAAGCACAAATTGGGTAGGAATTTGGGTGAAAGTGTTTAGGCATATTCTATAAAAGTCCTATCATCCCTTCAAGTAGGTCAACCACAAGAAATTGCAAGCAAATGACATGATATCCACAATTGATGAATGTTCTATGATTAGTGGTGCAAGTGATGTGATGAGACTTCAATGATGCACAACAAAATTTGAAGAGTGTTTAAGAGTACAAAAAGAAGAGAAACATAACCCTCATAGATTCGCTCTTTAAGGCATGTGAACTTAGGGTAGTCTCCACTAATAGACCTATACACTCACACAAATGGTCACTTCTACTTAAACAAATGGTATGGGACTAACTCATGACACGCATGCGTTCTTAGATTGTCAATGAGCACATGTCAAGGCAAATCAAGCAAACCATGCTCACAAATGGCCTATATCACAACAATTTGAAACTTTTGTTTGAAAACAAATTGTTATTTATATACAAAATATGGTAGTTAGTGATCCATACCCCCAAACCTAAATCCAACATTGCCCCCAATGTTGACAATGAGGACCCGGCACGGAAGGCGCCTAAGTGACAATGGCAAAACAAATGTATGTTCTAATAGCCACATGCAAGATATTCTAAGAAAGCACAGAACATGTCCCAAAAATAAGCAAGAAACAAGTAAAATAACAAAATACCAATATACCAAAATACTAAAATCCGACTAAAACGTTAAACTAAAATCCTACTAAAAGTACTATAAGGTACCAAGAGCCAAAAGTAAACATGATGCAAATACTAAAATAAAATGTACAATGCATGAAAAGGAATCACTGAGCGGGTGTATCATCATCCTGATGCTGCTGGTGCTCTGAGCTAGGGCCCGCTCCTCCAACACGCTCTGAAGCTGTCAATGTGCTCTCCTGAAGGACTCGAATCAGCTCAGAGATCTGTGCCTGCTGGTCCTTCTGCTGCTGGATGATAGTCAATGCCCATGTGGGGGTCTGCCGAGAGTACTCCAAGAACCAAGCATCAAACCAAGCCGGTCTCTACTGCTCAGCTGAATCTGCTGCTGCTGCTGGAACTGCCCCTGGATCCTCCTCATCATCACTGTCCTCATCTGTTCCCTCCTGCTGCTGCTGAAGCCTCTGTCTCTTCCTCGATCCCAATGGCAAGAGACGCTCCATATCCTGAGGTGCAGTCAAATCCCTGAAGGTCCTGGAGTTGCATGGATCTCCCATCATGAGCATGTCATCTCCACGACGCTCGGGCACCCCTGCCTGTCTGCATAAGTCTGAAATCAGGCAAGGAAAAGGAATCACTGACTTCTCTGTCTTCCCTGCTCTACCTATCGCCAATCGAATCAGTCGTCCCACATCTATCTGCAACTGGAACTTGATGCAGTACAAAATCTGAGCGATGTCTAGGACAATTTGCGTCCCTTGTTGTGTCGGCTTCAAGGAGTGAGACACGAACACGGACCAAAATGTTAAATCCCTCTCCAACTCTGACTGACGGAGGTGATGATCGGCGTCCCACAAGCCCCTATTGTCCATTTCTCTTCTTAGGGACTCGGCAAGTTCCGGATGGTACAACCTAAAGATGTTGAGCTGTGGAAGCCCATTCGGCATGTCATCATGCGAACTGGTACCATAGTACTCATTGATGTCTTGGGGGCGCACGAACACATCCACATCCCGAACCTTGACGGACCTCCCCGCCACGAACTCGCCATGGATCATCGATGCGTAGAACTCCCGAACTATGCTCACATTAGCCCTTGATCGGGGTGTGGTGACAAATTGACGCCACCCCATCCCGTCCACCTGACGCACAATGTCCGTTCCACCCACGTCATCCAAATCAATGCTCCTGTCGGGATGGATTGTTCTGGAGAGGATGTTTTGGAGGCGTCCCGCATACAGAGCAATGCGAAGGCTATGCTCGTCAATCCTTCGGCTGCGGGAACTGGATGCCTTGCCCTTACCTTTCTTTGGTGCCATTTAGGAAGTAAAAACCCTGCATCCACAACAAAACTCACGATATATATACATCCAATCGAGTCCATCATGGCACAATACCTATTATTATTGAATCAATTCCTCAAGACTTCATCTAAGTCAAGTTAATGCCAATACAATCGCAATGTCGTTATCAACCGAATCATGCATGAACAATGGATGATTATATCCAACAATACATAGTATAGAAATTAAGCTAGTTCATGTTCAAACTTCATGGTATAAACAATTCTTCACAACAATTGCGTCATGCAAAGTGAAATCAAAAAAAATTTCTTCATTGACTTAAGAATGCATGCTATAACTAAGAATAAAAATGTATTACCTATCATTTAAACATTCATCAATCAACAAAAGTAGCATTCAAAAATGATTTTAAACCAATCCATAGAGCAAATTCGGCCAACAAATAAAAATTCAAAATTTGGCAATCAAAGATAGCATCAAATATCACCATCAACCCTAAATAGATTCAATTTCTATCAACAAACAAAACCCAAGCATGCTTCTTCATCAATTTGTCCAAAATCAAAAATCCCCAAAATTTAACTAAACCCTAACTTTATGCAATTAATTGAAATTTTCGGCCATAAGAGAGATTAAAGGAGTTTAATCATGCAAAAAATAAGTTGGGGGGGGGGGGGGGGGGGGGGGGGGAGAAGTTACATACCTTTGATACCTTTGAATGAGAGAAGAGAGGGAAGAGAGGCACCTTGAAGAGAAATTTGAAGTTTGTTGGGTGATTTGGCTCGTTGAAAGGGACAGCCCTTTTAAACCTGATATCGCGAATTCTACGGTTTCATTCGGCGGCCAGGCCGCCGAATGTGACCCCAGAATACAAATTTTGGACCAAAACGATGTCGTTTCCCTAAGTCGGGGCTATTTGGCGGTTATGAATTCTGCGGCCAGGCCGCCGTTTTGAAACCGCCGAATTTTGGCAGAGACTTCATTTTTCAATCGGCGGCTAGGCCGCCGATTTGAAACCGTCTATTCTTGGTCTTCCATACCTGATTCCATCGGCGGCCGATTTATGGCCGCCGTTTCTTGGCAGAGCTCTCTGGTTGAATTCTGCGGTTTCATTCGGCGGCCAGGCCGCCGAATTAAACCGTCGATTTCAGGCAGAGAGCTTTCATTCTGTTCACAGCTGCACACTCTACAAAATAACATCAAACTCAAAGAAATCCCCCAAACCTATGTTGGACATGGTTTGCCAACACATTTTTACTCAATAAGTTTTCATGAACCATCATCCAACACAAATTTGGGGGAGAATGCTACAAGATCAAAAAGCTATTCAATGAAAATGAAATAAAATGCATTAAAGGAACAACTACCTAAGTGGGTTGCCTCCCACTAAGCGCTTAATTTAACGTCTAGGCAAGACGTGATAGTGGCGCTAAGGTTCGCCAAGTCTGACTTTCTCAATCATGGATGCACCACTAGCTCCTCCATAGTACGGTTTGACTCCTTGGCCATTGACCTTGAATGTATCCCCCGTCTTGAAACTTTGAACTTCAATTGCGCCATACGGGAACACCTCCGTCACCTTGAATGGACCAATCCATCTAGACTTTAGTTTCCCCGGAAACAACTTCAACTGAGAGTCAAACACAAGCACGAGCATCCCGGGGTGGAGGTCTTTTTGTAGGATCATTTGATCATGAATTTTCTTTGTCTTCTCTTTGTATAACTTGGCATTCTCATAGGCTTCATAACGGAGTTCCTCTAACTCGTTGAGTTGAAGCTTCCTTTCTTCACCCGCCAAATCCATGTCGACATTTAATTTCTTGATTGCCTATTAGGCATCAAACTCCAATTCTACGGGCAAGTGACAAGCTTTCCCATATACTAATCGGTAGGGCGTGGTGTCAAGAGGAGTCTTGAATGCCATACGGTAGGCCCAAAGTGCGTTGTGAAGCTTCATTGACCAATCTTTCCTATTGGGCTTGACCGTCTTCTCTAAAATTCGCTTAATTTCCCTATTACTCACTTCAACTTGCCCGGAGGTTTGTGGATGGTAAGGTGTGGTGATTTTGTGCTTCACTCCGTATTTCTTCATCAAGGAGGCGAAGATCTTGTTGCAAAAATGGGATCCCCCATCACTTATGATCGTCCGAGGTGTACCAAACCTTGAGAACACCACCTCCTTCAAAAACTTCACTACCACATGACCATCATTAGTCTTTGTAGCTATTGCTTCAATCCACTTGGAGACATAGTCAACCGCCACCAAAATATAATTGTTGCCATTTGAAGAAGGGAATGGACCCATGAAATCAATCCCCCATATGTCAAAAAGCTCAACAACCAACTCTCCTTTTAGGGGCATTTCATTTCTCTTACCAATAGAACCCATCCTTTGGCATCTATCACAACTTCTACAAAACTCATAAGTATCCTTCCCTAGAGTTGGCCAAAAGAATCCGGATTGGAGGACCTTAAGAACGGTTTTCTTGTGACTAAAATGGCCTCTACAATGCATTGCATGGCAAAACTGAATCACCCCTTCTTGCTCTTGTTCCGGTACACATCTTCGGATCACTTGGTCGGGACCATGCTTAAAGAGGTAGGGCTCGTCCCAAAAATACTGTCTAGCAACGAACTTGAATCTTCTCTTAGCTTGATATGAGAGGTCTTCGGGAACTATGTCGCTCACAAGGTAGTTAACTATATCGGCATACCATGGCTCACTTCCATCCACTACCCATAGTTGCTCATCCGGAAAGCTTTCCTTCAATGGGAGCATGTCTTCTTCTTCGTTAGACCCATGAATCAAATGGCTCAGGTGGTCGGCTACCACGTTCTCCTTCCCCTTCTTGTCCTTGATTTCCAAGTCAAACTCTTGTAGGAGTAGAATCCAACGGATGAGTCTTGGCTTGGCATCCTTCTTTTGCATTAGGTAACGGATGGCCGCATGGTCGGTGTACACTATTAACTTTGCTCCCACCAAATACTGTCAAAACTTCTCCAAGGCAAACACAACCGCCAACAATTCCTTTTCGGTTGTGGAATATTTCAACTGAGCATCATTTAGGGTCCTTGAGGCGTAGTAGATTGCATGTGGAAGTTTGTCCATTCTTTGACCAAGAACGGCCCCAACCGCATAATCCGATGCATCGCACATGATCTCAAAAGGTATGCTCCAATTTGGTGGTACAATGATGGGTGTCGATGTGAGAGCTTCTTTGAGAGTGTTGAAAGCTTGCATACAATCTTCATCAAACACAAAATCCACTTCTTTTTAAAGTAGGTTGCACAAAGGTCTTGAGATTTTGGAGAAATCTTTGATAAACCGTCGGTAAAATCCCGCATGGCCCAAAAATGACCTTATGTCCTTAGTGGTCTTGGGTGGAGGTAAGCTCTTCATAACTTCTATTTTCGCCTTATCTACCTCTATTCCCCGTCTTGACACCACATGTCCGAGAACAATACCTTGTGTCACCATAAAGTGACACTTTTCCCAATTCAAGGTTAGGTTCTTCTCTTCACATCTCTTCAAAACTTGTGTCAAGTTGTTGAGGCATAAGTCAAAAGACCCTCCAAATACCGAAAAATCATCCATAAAGACCTCGATGATTTTCCCAACCATATCCAAGAAAAGGGACATCATACACCGTTGGAACGTACCGGGTGCATTACATAGGCCAAAGGGCATCTTCCGGTATGCAAAAGTGCCGAAGGGACATGTGAAAGTCGTCTTTTCTTGATCTTCCGGTGCTATTGTGATTTGATTGTACCCTGAATAGCCATCCAAGAGACAATAATGGCTATGCCCCGCCAATCTCTCCAACATTTGATCAATGAATGGAAGAGGGAAATGATCCTTCTTGGTTGATGCATTTAGCTTCCGGTAGTCAATACATACTCTCCACCCGGTTTGCAACCTTTGGGGAATGAGTTCATCTTTTTCATTCCTAATTACCGTAATCCCCGACTTCTTGGGTACCACGTGGATTGGGCTTACCCACCTACTATCCGCAATGGGATAAATAATACCTACCCTCAACAACTTCAAAATTTCATTCTTGACAACTTCTTGCATGATGGGGTTCAATCGGCGTTGAGCTTCTCGTGATGGCTTCGAATCTTCTTCTAGGTGTATCTTGTGCATACAAATAGTGGGACTTATCCCCTTGATATCTTCTATGGACCACCAAATAGCCGCCTTATGCACCCTAAGGACTTCAAGAAGCCTTGTTTCTTCATCTTGATTCAACTCCGAAGAAACAATAACCGGTTTTCTTTCTTCTTCGTCTAGGTAGGCATACTTGAGGGATGTAGGAAGCTCTTTTAATTCCAATCTTGGTGGTGCAGCCAATGTTGACTCCAATTCTCCCTTGCCAACTTCTTCAATCTCATTGATGCTCTCTTCCTCCACCAACTCTTCCATTAGATCAACCATCTCATTATCTTCTTCTTGTACCTCTAGGAATTCCATAGCACTAGCCATTAAAACATCTAACTTCTTCTTCAAAAATTCTTCACTCTCTTCCTCAATTATTGTGTCCACCGAATTCACATAAAAGCTATCATGTGCCCCAATAGGATATGCTCCCGACTCAAAGAGTTTAAATTCAATTACCTCATCTAACACTTTCATAGTGAGCTTGCCGTCATGCACATCCACAATTGCTCGAGCGGTCGCCATGAATGGTCTTCCCAATAACAACATTTGATCTTCATCCCTTTGGCCTTCCATATCTAATACCACAAAATCGGCCGGAATAATTAGCTTCTCCATTTGAATTAAAACATCCTCAATAATCCCCAATGGAAGCCTTGAAGATTGATCCGCTAACAAAAGTGACGGAAGTGGTCTTGAGGTCATTGAGTCCCAATCTCTTGTAGATTGTGTAGGGCATCAAATTAATACTTGCTCCCAAGTCTAACATAGCTTTCTCTTGCTTTCCTCCTCCAATAGAAATGTTGATGATGAAGCCTCCGGGATCCTTCATCTTTTGGGGCAACTTCTTTTGGATCACCGCACTAACATTCTCCCCAAGCCTTTCTTGTTGCCTCGGTTTGAACTTGATCTTGTCCTTGTTCAACTCTTTGAAGAATTTTGCATAGGAAGGCATCTTTTGAATGTCATCAAGAAGTGGAAGATTCACATTCACCTTGGAAAGGATGTCATAGATGTCTTGAAAAGATTGTTCCAACTTCGTATTCTTCAATCTTCAGGGGTAAGGAATATGAGGGATGTATGGATTTGACGACTTGTGCAGACGAGGAGCTTCTTTTACGGGAGGCACCACTACCTCTTCTTCTTTTTGCCTTGTGTCTTCCACAACCACCTCATCTTCTTCGTGGCTTATGTCTTCCACAACCACCTCTTCTTCTTGAACTAGAGGCTCACTTGCATCTTCTACAATTTCCCCATTGTCTAGAATCCGCCCACTTCTAAGAACCATCATGGCCTTGGCTTGCTCGGATTGGCTAGGGAATTTCCCTTTTTCATGTTTTTGTAAGGCCTCGGCAATTTGTCCTATTTGAGTCTCCATGTTCTTCATTGATGCACCCATATTGGTAACTAGGGCTTCAATAGAACTCAACCTTTGTCCATCCGATAAAATGGGCTCCCTTGGTTGTTGCCTAGCTTGGTTGTTGTTGAAATTCTCTTGCCGATTTCATTGATTTCCTTGGCCACTTCCTGATCCTTGACCTTGGTAGTACCCTCGGTTGTTGTTGAACCCTTGAGTTGTCTCTTTGCTAAGCATGTTCGAGTTCAATGCATTGTTGTTCGACCACGAAAGGTTTGGATGGTTCCGCCACTTGGGATTGTAGGTTTGAGAATACACTCCACCCAAATCTCTTTGTTGATACCTCATTGCTTGGATTTCTTCTTGTAGTCCAACACAACCTTCTCCATTATAAGTCATATCTCCACTTCCATCTCCTCCTTGGATAAGATTCACCTTCCCTTGGTTGGTGAAGAATGATTGCATGGACAACATTGTGGCTTGCATGGATTGCATTTGCTTGGCTAACTTCGAAACTTCAATTGCCATCTCGGTTCCTCCTCCTATCTCATGTCTACCATTTGCTCTTGTGTTGAAATTGCATTGTTGGGACATAAGAGCAAGCCTCTCACACACATCCATCACAAAAGTTGCTGTCTTGTCCACGGTTGATCCACCACAAGCATTAGTAATCAAAAGTTGAGTTTGAGGAAAAAGTCCTTCTTGGAATGAGGAGACCTTGTATTCTTCAGGAAGCATGTGAGGTGGGAGTTGCGCTAACAAGACTTGAAATCTTTCCCAAGTCTCATGAAATGAGTCTCCATTCTCCTCTTGAAAACCCGTAATTTGCATCCGTAGTTCTCTCTTCTTGTTTGAGGGAAAGAATCGGTTAAAGAATGCTTCACATACTCCGTCCCACGATGTTAGAGATCCGGGCCTTTGGGTGTTTAGCCATTGTTTTGCCTTGTCCTTCAAACAAGTTGAGAAGCACCTCATTAGCAATTGGTCCCTCGAAAGTGTACCCATCCTTGATGTAAAGGGGAAAGTCTCCACCACCTCACTAAGGTCTTTCATAAATTGTAAACAATCTTTGTTAGACTTGCCATAGAAGGATGGTAGTTGATTAATGTGCATGGTTTTGAGCTCATATGACTTCGTGAGCTCATCAAGGACAATGGAAGGTGGTTGATGTCCATTTGTGGGGGTTGCTCATTTGGTGGAAAGTTCATTGGTGGAGGTGGGTTTATGGGTGGGTTTTCTCTTTCGTCTTCCATGGTTAAAGTATGACGTTGATTCAACCATGCTCTTTCGGCGGTTCTAGCTAATCTTCCAACTTGGTTTATGTGATCGTTGTATGGAAATAGAATACCTCCTCTAGAACGACGTCCGTGCATACACCTATAACCCTGAAACACCAAAAATAACACAACCACGAGGTAAAAAGATAAAAAGATAGAAAAAACGCTAAATAAAACTACTAACTACTAACTATATCCTAACTAAAATAACCAAATATAACGCTACCGATCCCCGGTAACGGCGCCAAATTTTGATCACACTTTTGCAAGTGCCAAATTAACCACACTTGGAATACACAAGTCGATGAGAATCGTATAATGGCAAGCGGGATCGTTCCTCAAGGAAAGGGAGGATACTTGGTTATATCTAAGATATGTACACTAATATAACTATGTGCGAAAAAAGTAAAATTCATTTTGGGTTGAAAGATTGTTTTAAAATTTAAACTAAATCAAAGCAATGACTAAATAGCAAGAACTCAAGGTGATATGTGTGAAGTTATAGGAATGGATATTGGGGAATTAAATTGCCAACTAAAAGATTTTCCAAATGTAATGAATTAATCCAATTAAGCACATTAATCCATCTCTTGGTTTGTTGTTTAATTGATTTATCTTTTTACATGCAAATCCCACTTTGACTTGAGTAAACCCTACCACAAGTCTTCATAGGCACAATATCAAGTTCCTACCCAAGTGAACCTCACTATGAGTATTTACTCAAACAAGTTCTAAAGAACAATTTCAAAGTCTATTACCATATAAACATTTAAGCATAGATATTCAATTTCATAAATGCTCAAGGTTGAGGAATGAGTTGAAAACCATTCAAACTCTAAACCACAACTTTGATATGTGAACCATTTTACAATAAGTTAAATTAAACCTCAATGTTAACTAATAAAGTAAATGACAACTTCAAGGCAATGAAATAGAATATACCAAGAGAGGATTTAATAAATATATGACTAGTTCAAATACATGGAATAATCTAATAAGTCAACACATCAATTCCCCAATATGTGGGCTTTAGTTACACATACTAGAAAAATAACAAAAGAGAGAAAGATTGTAGAGAGGACCCATAAAAGCCTTCAAGAGTCCCTTTTGTCTTTTCTTTTGTACTTGAGATTCCTCTTCTCTCTTCAATTACTTCCTAAGATGTGGATGGATGTGAAGTGTGTTTGATTAAAGTAAGGGTTTTGATTTATGTAAGGTTAGGTAGTGATTAGGGATTTCAAGAATGGTGGATGAGTGGTAAAAATAAAAGATGATCAAAGAGTGGTATTTATATGGGATCACAAATGTTAGGGTTGGAATCCCGAGAATGATGACGTGGCACTTGATCGGCGGTTTCAAACGGCGGTCAGGCCGCAGAATGAAACCACCGAATGGCTTGTGGCTTCTCTAGAATGGATCGGCGGTTTGGTTCTGCGTTTGAAGTGTGGCCACCGTTTTGCACCCGAGACCTCTGGAAGAAAACGATGGTTTGATTCTGCGGTGAGGCCGCAGAATTGAACCGTCGATTGCTGCCTTTCTTGTCGAATGACCATTTTGCCCCTGAAAGCACCCCTCTTGTCGCATATAGCCCAAAATCACCGGTTTTCCTCATTGATCAGCCCTGAATCCCAAAAGTGCATGTACAAACAAAATCGAGCCATAAATCCATGAATTTAATCGGAATCCGAACATAAGTATAGGAAATAAGGGGTGCATTCTTATGTATGTAATGGCTCGATCAGCCACCGGAGTTGCTCCTCCACAAGACGATAAATTAGATGAGAGCACTTCTGAGGATGCACATGAGGAAGCTACTGGGGGTGTACCCAAGTACATACCTGAAGAGGTTCCCCGCCATATTGAAGGTGAGCCAAGTGTGATGAAAGAGTTGAGTGGTTCTACTGTTGATGAGGCAGGTGAGCAAAGAGGTTCTGTTGCTTTCAAAGGAAAACAGCAAGTTTGAAAGCCTTCTAACCCTGCTCCGCCTACTTCTCTTGAAACCTCTCAAACCATTGACAAAGATAAGGTCGAGGTTGAGGATCCAGCTGCTAATCTTGACACCTGCGGGAGGCATTCTGGAAAGAGAAAGGCTCCCTACTCGCCTGGCCAGCCTGTCTCGAAAATCCCACGAGTAGTGGGATATATTTTATCTTCTTCAAGTGGCGAAGATGCCGATGATGGGGCGACAGAGATGGAAACACATGCTTCCCCAAAAATCTAAACGGAAAGGGTCACTGAGGACCTAGCCGACTCATCCCTTAGGGTGGACCTGACCTTAAACTTAAACCTCGTGGATCCACCCATTGTGCCTGGTGCCGATGTGAGTCATTCAAGTCCTTCAGGGCAATCTGGGGAGCCTACCCCTCAGGCTATACTAAGGGCCATGTACTCGGGTCATGCCTACATCGGTGACGACCATTGGAGCCGCTTTAAGACCGGTACTACTTTGAGTCAGCTCCAAAACTTCTACAACGGCGCTACTTATGTAAGTTACTCTTTTTTGCTGTTTTGTTTTGTTATGATTTTTCTTTCCTTAGCTTATTCTTGCTGTCTTGTTGTGCAGATGGTCGATGAAATGTTAAAGGCTTACCAGATTAGCTGCGCTCAGGTAGATAGAATAAAGAGTCTTGAAGCACAGTTAAAGGAAAACAAGGACAATCATGCCCAGGTTGAGAGAGCTTGTCAGAAGAAGCTTGAGGTGAACCAGGAGTTCATGGATCGATGTCTGGCAAGTTAGATGGAGGCTGAGCAAAAAGTTGCCTTAGCTACAAAAAAAAAAAAAAAAAAAAAAAAAAAAAAAAAAGCAAAGTCTCTTAAGGATCTGCTGTCCGCCAATCAAGAGACAATGCTCCAGGTCGTGCAGAGGACTGAGGAGGCCAAGTCGTCATATGAGTGCAGAATTGAAGACCTGAACCGCCAAGTTTTAACTGTTGAATCGATGTCCAAAGAGACTAGGCTGGAGATGGAAATCTAAGGGGTCGACAACTTCAAAAGGTCTCCAGCCTATGATGCCTTGCTCCTTAGGGAGTTTCAGCGTGGATTTGTCTTTGCCAGGGAGTTCTTTAAGGTGAAGAATAGGGCAATTGATAGGGTCAGAGCCAACTGAAGCTTATCGATCAAGAAACATGTGGACAAGTCTCTAGAGACCCTTCGGATCCAAATGAAAGAGTGGCGGGCCTATTGTCATAGCAAGGGCAAAGTACCTCATCTTATGCATTTAGAAGTTCCTATTGAGAGTGCTTTCTCCACCTTTCAAGCATGTCAGAAAGCGGGGACAAATGGTGAGGAGCCTGATGTCGGACCGGTAGCTCGAAAAGATTACAACCTCTAGATGGACGACGAAACGGATGAGATCATATGGCCCTCTGACGAAAGCCTGTTGAGCGAATGTGAGATGGTGCTTGATCCAAGTATTTGCGGCAGTAGCTCTCAACCCCCGACATCAACTTAGTTTTTTGATTATTTTTTATTTAGCCTGACTGACCCTTCTCGGGCACATGTATATTCAGCTTGATTTCAATATACTTAAATATTTTTACTTGACTTCAATTTCAATTATATTTCCTCATGACTGTTAACTTTACTTATGTTGTTTTTTGAATGACTATCCCAAATGCTATGCATGCACATATAAACGCAAACAAAAAACAAGGGTAAAACAGGGATTAAGGCCAAATATCTCACTTATTCCGGGCATGTAGTAGGGTTTCTTGAGAATTGGCTCCTTTTTATAATCCGAGTGACTCCTAACTATACCAAGTATCATATTCAATTGGCAGAGTAGTTAGGTTTTTGCTTGGACTGAGCATGCCATAACTTGAGCTAAATATCTTATTAACTGGCGGTTATGCTTTTTTGTTGAACTGAGTGTGCCTTAACTTAAGCCGAGTATCTTGTTAACTGGCAGTTATGTCTTTGTTTGAATTGAGCGTACCATAACTTGAGTCGAGTATCTTATTAACTGGCAGTTAGGCTTTTTGCACTCTTTTCTCTTCTTATCTAGGTGTTACGTCAAGGCTCACCCCAACCATACACTTAGGTCCCTGCACAAGTCACCTAGGGCGTCTCCTAGTTTTATCTGTTACAGGGGTTTACCGAATCGTTAGGGTTGTGTATGTTGGCCAACACAGCTACGCATCTCACTAGATTTTTTCTGGTGGCATCCTGAGCACCTTTCTAGGTATCCTGGTGTCTCGGATTTGCCTTCTCGCTGGGTAGTACATTTGCACTGACCCAACTAGGCAAACATGCTACTTTAACTTCTTCGCCCCTCAGACACTATCAATTCACTCTTTGTGGTTTCATGGCGCCCGAGTTCTTATTTTTATGAAACCCCTTTTAGGTCTGCCTTTTCTTTAAGGCCGCTCTCTTTAAGATATCAGTTGATCATTCCTGGGAAAAAATTCTGCAAGGGATTTTATTGATTCTGCATAACTGAACTGAACATGTGAATCTCAGTAGATTGCAATATTTATTAAAAGCTGCTAAAAAGATTAAAAAAAAAAAAAAAAAACATTGAAAGCTGACTGAAAGCTAGTTTAAAATTCAAGGAGTAAAAGGAACCCTTTAAGGATAGAATGTCTTCAAGTATTGCGCATTGCATGGTCAGGGTAATACACCACCTTCGGGTCGGGCAATCAGGTATGCTTTATGCCCTGCTATACCGTCTATGATGTACGGTCATTTTCATTTGTCGGTGAGAAACCTTACTGCTCTGTCCTTGGTGTTTAGGGATACCCTTTATAGTACTAGGTCTCTAAGTTGGAACTTTCGTACGCGGATGTGAGAGTTCTAGTACCTTGCCGCTCTTTGTTGATACCCTGTGACCTGTCTCTGGCCTCTTCTAGTTCAACCAGATTCTGTAGCAGCATGCCAACGTTGTAATCTATGTCATACAACTGAACTCTTGGAGAAATAAAAGATGTTTCTACTAGGATGACAGCCTCAGTTCCATATACTAAGGAAAAAAGTGTTTCTCCTATAGAAGTTCTTGCGGTTGTTCGGTGCGCCCATAGCATTTCGTGAAGCTTGTCTACCTAGTTTCCTTTCTTTGCGTCCAACTTTGCTTTCAGGGTGTGCTTGATCACTTTGTTCACTGCCTCCGCCTGCCCATTAGTTTGAGGATGAGCAGGCGAGGCATAGTAATTTGAGATCTTGTGGTCTCTACACAGTTTCTTGAATTTCTTATTGTCAAATTGGTTGCCATTGTTGGTAATGATGATACTCAGGATCCCGAATATGTAGAGTATGTTCTTTTTGACAAAGCTAGTGGTCTTTGCTTCGGTGATATGCACGAGTGCTTCTGCTTCTACCCACTTGGTGAAGTAGTCCACTGCTACGATTGAGTACTTTGCCCCTCCTCTTACTCCTATAGGTATCGGCTCTATGAGATCAAGGCCCCACATGGCGAATGACCAATGAGATGTGAGGCTTCTAAGCAACTCAGGTGGTTGTCGAATGTCATTGGCAATCTTCTAGCAGGTTTCACAACTTTTCGCGAATCGCTGAGCTTCAACAAAATAGAACCCTTGCCTGAGTATCTTATGTGTCAGACTCTTAACCCTAGTGTGATTTTCGCATACACCGCTGTGGAAATCTTTTAGGATATATTCAGCCTCTTCATCTACTACGCACCTGTGCAATATTTTCAAAAATCCCTTCATATACAGTTCTTCATCGGTGATTGTGTACCGGGTCGATCTATACCTGATGCATTTTGCCTCCAAAATGTCTTCTAGCAGAATGTCCTCTTCCAAGAACCTCCTGAGTTGGGTTGTCCAATTGTTTGGCTATGGATTTATGCTATTGTGAGTTTTTCTGGTTCCGCCGTGCTTGACTTGGTCAGGTGTGCAACTAATATCATTTTGGATCTGATGCAGGTTGTCGTTGATGCTAGTTTAGATAAAGCATCTGCCTTCTCATTTTCCTCTTGTGGGATCTGAGTGATCTTGTATTCTTTGAAACGCCTGAGCAACCTCTTTGCTGATAAGCTATCATCCACTCATCTCATGCCTAGTACTCATCCAAGGCTTGATTGACCACAACTTGTGAGACACTAAAGATTTCAAACTCATTTGCTCCTCCTGCCATGCATACCCTTAAACTGGCTAATAGAGCTTCATACTCAGCATGATTGTTGGTTGTTTTGAAGTCCAACTTCATGGCACATTCTACAACATCTTCTTCTGAGGTTGATATTACTATCCCTGCCCCGCTGCCATGGGTGTTTGATGAGCCATCCACATGTAGTCTTCATTGGAAATCCTTTTCTTGTTTCTCTTCCATAATTCTTTTTACTTCAATATCTAGCTTGGTGAATTCAGCCACAAAGTTTGCCAATGCATGTCCCTTGAGCGACGTTTTTGGTGTGTACTTGATATCAAACTCGCTCAGCTCTACGGCCCATTTAGTCAATCGTCCTGATATTTCTGGCTTTTGTAGGATCTATTTGAGTGAGCAGTCGGTGTATACTTCCACTGTGTGTGCTTGAAAGTATGGTCTTAGTTTCCTTACTACTGTGACCAGTGTGAGGGCCTTTTTCTCTGTAAGTGAATATCTTGTTTCGGCAGGCAACAGAGATTTGCTTGTGTAATATACTGGTTTCTGTATTCCTTCTTCTAGCCAAATTAGTACAGAACTGGTTGCTACTTCCATGAGGGAAAGGTACAAATATAAGGTCTCCTTGATTATAGACTTTAAAAGGATTGGCGCTCACCCCAGGTACTCTTTCAATTTCTGGAAGGCCTTTTCACATTCTTGATTCTATTCAAGCCCCTTCCCTTTTTTATTGCTCTGAAGAACGGAGAGCATTTGTCCGTTGACTTGCATATGAAATGATTGAGCGAAGCGAGACATCTGGTTAACCTTTGTACTTCTTTTAACATCTTTGGTAAGACCATGTCCGCGAGAGCTTTGATCTTTTCAGGGTTCACTTCAATCCTTCTTTGGTGAACTTGAAAGCCTAAGAACCTCTCAATGGTATGCCAAATACACATTTGTTCGGATTAAGCTTCATTTTATACCTTCTCAGCACATTGAAAGTTTCCCTTAGGTCTGATGTATGCTTTTCTGCTTTGATACTTTTAGTCAACATGTCGTCCATGTAGACCTCCATGTTTTTTCCGATTTGTCGAGAAAATATTCTATTTACTAACCTCTGATATGTTGCTCTAGCGTTCTTCAAACCGAAGGGCATCACCGTGTATCAATATAGTCTCTGGTCTGTTGTAAATGCCGTTCTCTCTTCATCTGCTTTGTTTATCCGGATTTGGTTGTATCCCGAGTAGACATCCATAAAACTGAGCAACTCATGGCCTACAATAGTGTCCACCAACTGGTTTATCCAAGGCAGGGGAAACTGTCCATTAGGCAAGCTTTATTCAGATCTGTGAAGTCTACATACATCTTCCACTGATTATTATTTTTCTTCACTAGTACCACGTTGGCTACCCATTGTGGGTATTTTACCTCCCTTATTGATCCTGCGCGAGCTGCTTCTCTACTTCTTTCTTAATTGATGCGCTTCTTTCCGGAATGAACAATCGCCTCTTTTGGACTACTGATCTGAATTCTAGGTCGACGGCTAGGTAGTGCAATATCACTTTCGTGTCTATCCCAAGCATATCTTCATGGCTCTAAGCGAACACATCTTTGTATTCCCTTAGCAAGCTGGTTAGGTCGACTTTAATGCCTTCGTGCAAGTTCGCACCTATCTTGACCATTTTGGTTGGCTCAACACCATCTAGGGTCACATCTTCAGTTGGCTCATCTTTTTGATTTTCGGGTTCTTCTCTCGGGTCAAGCTCAAACCCCTCGAGTATTTCTGCCTGGTCTTCTGACCCATCCATGATTTGGTCAGCTGACTAAACCATACGTAAATGGTGAACTTTTTAGTTATCATTATAGACTGAATGGTTCGCCCTCCGTTCCATCTCTTGTGACCCTTTGACCATGCCTACCCCGTACTCGGTTGGAAATTTGACCACCAGGGCATAGGTGGTAGTGATTACTTTAGTTTTTTACAAGAATGGTCTGCCCAACAAGGCATTGTAAAGCCAGTTTTCTGTATCTACCACCACAAAATCGAGCAATACTGTATTTTGGCAAGGAGCCTTTCCAATTTTTACCGGTAGCTTTACCATGCCCAGAGATCTTACTTCTACTCCGCCAACCCTCGAAGTGGGGTATGAAAAAGCTATAGGTCTTTCCTGTCTAGTCTTAGCTGATCATATACTTCCGCACTTAGAATGTCTGCCGAGTTTTCATTGTCGATTAATATTCGGCGAATCTCTCTATGACCAATTCGAGCACTTATGACTAGCGCGTCGTTTGGTCTAACATCCACGCAATGTGAATCAACCTCAATGAATATTATGAGGTCCCAGCCTTCCTTGATTCTCTTCGAGTTAGGTTCAATTGAATTCACATCAAGGTCCCTTCTAGCCTCCATCGCCTCCCGGATTTCCTGTGTCCTCTCTCTATTGCTTTTTCTAGTTGATGGCCCGCAAAAGATGGTATTTATCTCCCCCTCATCCTCGGCCTTCTTTGGACTTAGCTTTCTTCCTTTGCTCTCTTGCTGGCTATCTTAGTGACTGTCCGTTTTTTCGCTTTTCTTTAGGATATATCCTTCAAGTGCCTCTCTCAGATAAGGGTCTCGATGTGGTCTTTGAGTTGAAAACATTTGGAGGTCTTATGCCCATTCTTTTTGTGGAACCAGCAATACTTCGTGATGTCCCTACGAGCAAAGTATGATTGCCTAGGGGGTTCTTTTGACATGTTCTTTTCTTCTAGGACTATAAAAACGTCCTCCTGGTTTTTCTTCAATAGAGTGTAGTTTACGTACTTCCCCTGAAACATCTGATATGTTTGATCAATCTTCGGGTCATAGTTCTAATGACCATCCTGAACATCCCGAGCCTTGTTCTTCTGCTTATCTCTTTTTTAATTCTGAGTTTTGGGCATATTATCCTTAGCTTTGGGTCCTTCAGGTCGTCTGCCATGTACAAAGTACCAGCTCGTTACAATCTCTTCTTCTTCGGCCAGCGTGTACCCCCTAGCCATGTCCATCATATCTATATAACTGGTTAGGCGAGCTCTCCTCAGATCGAAAAAAAGCTGGCTGCTCTACAAGTTGTCAATGAATGCTGCGATAATGGCTTCGTCATTCATGCTTCTAATTTCTGATACTTCTTGATCGAACCTTCTCAGATACTTCTTCAGTGATTCATTTTTTTCCTTGTTTGAGCTAAGAGAGGTGAGCCACCAACTTCGTTCTATGCACGTTCCCAAGGAATTGCCTTGAGAACGCTCTGCTCAATTCGCTGAAGCTCCCTATACTTGCTGTGGGTAATCTCCCGAACCACCGGGAGCCTAAATCCCCGAGCGTCTGTGAAAAGTTGAAGCATAGCAAGGTGTTATTCTAAAAATATTAGGCCATGGCACTCTTATATCTCCTAATATGCTCTTTAGGGTCTATATCCTTTTTGAACTGATCCACGTGTGGCATCCTAAATATTTTCAGGAAAGGCATCCGGAGGATGCCATTAGTGAATGGGCTGCCCAACTCATCATCTTAAGCTCATTGCATCTGTAATGCTTAACTAGAGCATCCATTTGTCACATGTTGTTTTGAACCTCTTGAGTCGGACTTTATATGAGTATGTTCCTATTGCCCTCTGGTTCTCCATTGGGATTAAAACTCTAACTGATGGTTAAACATGGCATTTGTTCTTCAGCATCTTGTTTTCGAGCCTCTTGGTCCAGGCCATGCAACCGGATCATCCCCCTCTGGCGTTTTCAACGATGGTTCTAGTCACTTTCTCCAGATGATGATGATCGATCCCTCCAACGAGTACGCATGTTGGTTCGGTTTTGACCTAATTTCGTTTGATCAAAACTGTGTTTCCTACGGGGGTGTTCATCTTACTTGGGTTCTTCGCTAATCCGGGCTTGTCTTTCTAACAACGTTTCAGGCCGATCAATTGGGTTCTAACTCATCTTTAGTGGTGCGTCCGGTGTTTGGCCAATTATTACGGAACACAACCTGCCTTGCAGCTGGTCTGGGGTTTGCAGGTCATAAGATGAAGCTAAGCCTTCCGTGGTGGAAAGAACAACCCCATGTCTAGCCGCATTGGTCATAAGTTGTTGCAAAGACTCTCGGAATCGCTGGGTGATCTCCTCACTAGTTGGAGGAAATCACTGAATGCCAGCCATAGCCATTGATTGATTCTCGGTCGTCTGGGAGACATCCGTGGGCCTGCGATGTTGAGAATGGTATCCACCCCCAACACATCATCTAGTAACTCCTGGCAGCTTCTGGAACAGCTACCATCTCTTTCGCCAGCTATTATTTCACAAGGGATTTCAAAGTAAAGTTCTCCACCCCTCCTTCTAACGTCAATTGTTGACGGTGATTTCTTGATGGTAAACTAGTCAACGATTTATGTTAGTGAAACCTACAAATATCAATGTAATAAAAGCATAATGAAAGCAAGTAATAAAGAGAGCAAGATACGTGGTAAAACTCCAATGATCGGAGAAACGTCCATGGGTTGTCGCTTTAGCAGCTGAGTCAAATCCACTATTTTGTAAAGTAGTACACACTTTGCTCTCTCTCTTTCTTGCTAAGATTTTGTCACACCTCGTACAGTGTTTTGCAGGTGTATTTATACATGGTGCTGCTAGGGCTTGGAATCGTGGTGTACAAGTAGAGGATTACAGAGTTGGTTTTAGGACTCTTTTCCTATTTGGTGTTTTCACGTGTTTAATGATATTGATTCTGAATCCGTTTAGGACTCTGATGTATAGAAGAGAAGATCTATTTGTTTCCTTGTTGAACTCATGGTGCTTGTACAATAGTTGACTTGTGATTGCTTATTACGATTGTATATCTTACATGCGGTGGAGAAACCCTTAATATGGCCTTTCCTGTTTATGCTGAGTGGAGCCGAACAAACACAGTCTTCTACTCAGCCTACTAGGCTTTACTCAGCTTTGCTAGCCTTGTTTGTTTCTTCATTAATGTTGTGCCGGTGCCAGGTGGCATATCCACGTGGGATGTCAATGTGTCCTTTGACTGATCCTTTAACTCTCCGCTTACGTGGCAAGGATCGGTCCACGATGTCTAGTGACGTGTCTTCTTGGCGAAATTATGTACAATAGTATTCAACTTGATAACTAAATCTCTTCATAATGTGATGTCTATTCCATTGTGTACATGGTGGCAAGCCCAATAAACAATGCATGAATCAAGGGATTGTGATCCCAAAAGATATGCACACTTGAGTTAATCAAGGGATTAATAAAATTCTAGTCTACTCATGAGTTAACCAAGGGTTTTGAAAATTATATTACAATAATAAGTAATGCTAGGCTTTCAAAAAAATTTCTCAAGATCTTTCCCAAATTGATGTGGCACATGAGTTGTCAATATCACATCACTCACCACATAATCTCATGAGTTAGAGGATGTTAACAAATCATGCCCCACATCAATTTGGAAAAGATTTTAGGAAAAAATTTGTGAAACCAGCGTTACTCGATAATAGTCAATCATTGAGTTAAGTGATTGGTTTCTTCTTTCCAACTAAATATAATAAATGTTATCAAATTAACTGAGATTAACGTACTTAAAATAAAAATATTCTTTTCAAGTTTTAGAGAAAGGAAAAAAAAAAAAAAGAATCGGAGAAAGGAAGTATAAACTAAAAACGGAATGTGTTTGAGATCCTATCTCATCAAAGTTGTAGATAGTTTAAAACAAAATCAGTATGAGAATTCAAATTCTCTTACAATTTTATTAATAATTTTATATTAGGTAAGAATATGAAAATTAAATAAAATATTATAATGTTTAATACCAAAAGACCTAATTTAACATTTTTGCTTTAGGCTAAATGACTCTAGCTTTGATTGAAAGTCCTAACGAATGGGAGGAGGTCGCGGCCTCCTCTCTTCAATCGAGAGGAGGCCGGCCAACCTCCTCCGATCAAATCCCAGGGAGGTGCTGCCGTCGCCTCCTCCTTCTCCTATGTCAATTTAGGGTTAGGTTAGTTAGAGTTAGGGTTTGAGTTGTTTAGGAAATTGAGGATTTTTTATTTTTATTTTATTTTAAATAAAATATGTAAATTAATAAATAATTGTATGAGAAAATGAATACTTTTTTATATAAAAATAAATATTTGTTAAAAAATGAAAATATATTAAAAATAAATAAAAATAAAGTAGGCAAAATAGAATAGTAACACTACTACCACTTAAAAAATGAAAGAAACGTCGCCATAGCTAGAGTTTTTGCACAAGTTAAAGCAAGAAACAAAACAACTAAAATTACATCAATGAATTGATGGCACATGAGAGAGAGAGATAGAAAGAAAGAAAGAAAGAAAAAAGAAGAAAAAAAAATTACACTGGTGGCCACCACTTTTAGATAAAAATACCAGTTTAGTAACCACTTTTACCCAACGCATCAAAATGACCACTTTTGGCAGACAAATCGTTAACGGTGGCCATTTTATCAAATTTCCGTCCAAATTCTAACGGAAATGTTGATGTGGCAAACAGAATGTTAAATAAAGATTATTAAATTAATTAATAAAAAAACAATTAAAATACAACATTAACGGTGGAGAACAATTTTTTTTTTTTTAAATAAGATTATTAAAAACCAAAGGGAACCAAGAATATTAATATCAGTAAAAAAAGAAATCCCCATCATCTTCTCCAACTCACTCACACGACCAACACCATCATTTTCTCCAAATCTATACCACCACCACCATCTTCTCCAAGTCACAAACACAAGCATATCAGTAAAAAAAGAAATCCATACCACCACCATCTTCTCCAACTCAAACACAAACCCTAACCCTAGCCACCGCCGTCGCCGACACCACCACCCAAACACCATACCCTAGCCCGTCGAAATCACCATAACCACTACCCCTAGCCACTCCGATCTCAAACTCTCTTTCTCTCTCTCTCTCTTGAGATCGATATCATCTCTCTCGATCTGTAAGGATTCCCATTTGTTGATTGGCTTGTTTCGTGGACAAACCACATGTTGGGGTTGTTGTAAGGGTAGCTTAGGAATTGGTGATCATCCAATGGCCCTCTCAAGACCTCAAGTGAAGAAGCACTAAAGGTATATTTTAGTGCTTACATGCTTTGAAGAGATCATAGTTGCACACACTCACAACTCATGCATATTTCTATATTTGTATGTTGTGTGTTTTTATATGTGTGCATTCATAATTGTTGAATATCTCTTCATGCATGTTTATATGATTGCATCTAGTCTATTAAATGCCATAACATGTTTAGGCATTAGGATGCAAAGTCATGAATTTTATTCATGCTTGTTTGAATTGATTGCATCTTGTTCTATGATAATGCCATGACATGATAGGCATTAGGATGCATTCAATTCCCACGCTTGCACTTCATGTTTGATTAGCTTTAAGTGTGGTGTAATTCGTTTCCCGAAGGATGTTCGAAAAAGTCCGCGCGTGCACGTTGGTGTGCATGTTTTAGCGCGATGATCGCCGGTGGAGTTACCCTTGGCTTCTCCTTTGGATTCACCATATTTGGTGAACGGCGGTTGAGATCGGCGGCTTGGCCGCTGAATCGAAACCGCCGATTAAGACCTGGTTGATAAATGTCTCGGGTCCAAAACGGCGGTTAGATCGGCGGTTATGTACCCGCCGAATGAAAGCGCCGAATGAAATCCAGGCTCTCGGGTTTCAATTCGGCGGTTTTGTTCTGCGGCCCCGACCGCAGAATGAAACCGCTGATCGTACGTTTTCAGGGGCAAAATTATATTTTCACATGCCCTGTTTTTGGTCTCTATAAATACATCCTTATCTCTGGTTCCCAAACTAAGTTTCTGATCTCAAGAACCCTAGAGAGATATTTAGAGAGACTTGAGAGGAAAACCTTAAAGATCTCATCTTTATTCCTCTCAACCCATTTCCACATGCATAAATCATCATCTAAGTATCATCTAGGTTCATCTAGTATGTGCTAATGCATGGGTCTTCTTCAACACACATGGTATGATTTGTTGAACACTAATCTCATCTAATTTTAGTGTTTTTACTTATCAATTTTATCTCTTTTATTACTTGTATGTTCTTGAGTAATTTCTACATACATGATTGAGATTATGTGTTGATTGGGTTTATTTTTACATAGCTTATTTGATTAGGTCATTATTGCCTAAAAGCTATGCCATAAACATTCTTGTGTGATTTATTGATAACTAGGTTGATAGATTGTTGTTTAATCAACTAGTTAATCCTTTGAATGTTTGTGGGTTATTTTTGATAGCTAGGATTTTACATGTTTATCTAACATCTAGCTAATTAATCTCATTGTATGATTGAGATTGTTTTTGATAGCTTTGTATCTAGGATTGGTTATCCTTTACTTAGCTAAAGTTGTATGCCATGTCATATAGCTATTTTCATATCTATGATTGATTTTATTGTCATCATATAATCCTAGGTAAGCATCTAGAGTACCCTAGCTCTTATTGCATATTTGGATATCAGTGCATATTCACATAGGGTGTTGATCTCTTCGGAGAGGTAAGTCTTGTGTGATAGACCGGGATTAGGTCGTACACCGGGATTAGGTGGTCACATAAGCAAATTGGACTAGGTCCACTTTTACAGGCCTACGGGTAGTGGTAGCGGGATATAGGCCGGGATTAGGCCGTCAAACCTAGATTAGGTTGTATACGCTATCACAATTAGTGGATTCGAGGTTCGAGTGTGGCGCACTATAATAGCCCGTGGTTTTTCCCTGTTGAGGGTTTCCACGTAAAAATCAAGTGTCGTTTATATTTCCGCACCTTATTACACTTGATTATTGTTTTGTGAATTGGGTTATGTTTGTAATATTGACTAATCCGAAAATTTGGTAATAACGGATATACAACCCTTTCACTCACCCTTTATGTCATTCTTAAAAGACACCCACACGTATAATGGTAAAATTTGTGAACTTTCACGATCGATCCTAGTTTTTTTTTAGATCATCAAATTTTCTTGATTTTGTGTGTGGAATCTGATTAAAGTTGATTTATAGATTGATAAAGAAAATGTGTTTCATTTTTTTTTTTTTTTTTGAATTGATTGGGGATGATCAATGTTTGATGATGAAGATGAAGAGATATGGGAGGAGTGGGTCTGAATCGTCTAATGGTGGTGGTGTCGTGGTGGTCTGAGATAGTCTAGTGGTGGGCTTGATACTTTGATCTGGGCAGTGGGTTTCGACGGCGGCCACCGTGGATTTTTTTTCTGGTATCGATTTTGTTGAATTGAGTTTTCTGGGTTTGGTCAGGTAAAGAAGAAGAAGAACTGATTTTTTTATGTTTAATTGTTTTTTTATTTAATTTCATAATCTTTATTGTATTTTAATTGTTTTTTATTTAATTTAATAATCTTTATTTAACACTCTGTTTGCCACATCAGCATTTACGTTAGAATTTGGACGGAAAGTTAGTAAAATGGCCACCGTTAACGATATGTCTGCCAAAAGTGGCCATTTTGATGCGTTGGGTAAAAGTGGTTACTAAACTGGTAGTTTTACCTAAAAGTGGTGGCCACCAATGCAATTTAATCAAAAAAAAAAAAAAAAACTCATACTTGTGACGGAGATTCCGGGCCACGTGAAAGCAAAGCAAGGACATTGATGGCAAAAATATCTAATAATACATTAATTAAAGAGCTAATTACACAGAACCTCCCTGAGGTTTGCCCCTTTACACCAAAAAACAACTTTATCGAAAATTGACACTCAACCCCCCTGGCGTTAGTGTTTGACCGTTAACTTAACGGTTGACCACATCAAAATGCCAAAATGACTTAAATACCCCTATTACCCTTTATTTAATGAAATTAAAATTTAAAAGAGTAAATTAAATAAAGAAAAATTAAATAAAAAATAGATGATCTTCACAATTTTTTTAAAAATAAATAAATTTTTAAAAATGGAAAAAATAAGAAAATAAAATTAAAACACGTTTTAAAACCAAAAACAAAAAAAACAAAAAAAAACAAAAAACAAAACAAAAAAACAAAAAAAAAAACAGAAAAATAATGGAAAATAATTTAAATTTTGAAAAACAAAATAAAAAATGAATGTAATTTTAAATGGAAAGAAACAGAGACGGATGAGGTCTGGTGGAAGAAAAAGTATCAACTTCATCGTACAAAACTTCGTTTTTGTTTCTTTTACCAAAAAAAGTATCAACGAAGTTTTGTACGATGAAGTTGATACATTTTGATGTAAAAACGAAGTTTTGTACGATTACATTTTAATTTAATGGAAAATAATTTAAATTTTATTTTGTTTTTTTAAAATTTAAATTATTTTCCATTATTTTTCTGTTTTTTTTTTTTTGGGTTTTAAAACGTGTTTTAATTTTATTTTCTTATTTTTTCCATTTTTAAAATTTTATTTATTTTTTAAAAAATTGTGAAGATCATCTATTTTTCATTTAATTTTTCTTTATTTAATTTACTCTTTTAAATTTTAATTTCTTTAAATAAAGGGTAATAGGGGTATTTAAGTCATTTTGGCATTTTGATGTGGTCAACCGTTAAGTTTAACGGTCAAACACTAACGCCAGGGGGGTTGAGTGTCAATTTTCAATAAAGTTGTTTTTTGGTGTAAAGGGACAAACCTCAGGGAGGTTCTGTGTAATTAGCTCTTAATTAAAACTTTGAAAGTCCTGTACTTTCTTTAAAAGGGTTCTGCAGTGGTGGAGTGGAGAAAACAGACTGTTTGCCCATTTATGATTTAGAATGAATTTACAAGTATTTATTCGAGTTGAGACTTGAATACTTTTGTATATCTACTAGATTTTTTTTTTATTTTTTTTGATTAAATTACAATTATCATATTTAAACTGTAACCCAAGTATGAAAGTTGCATAAACTTGCATTCCATTTATAAACAGAATTTTTTAATTTTAGAAATATTTTTAATTGTAAATTGTACTTTATTTTAATTAAAAATTGTATCATAAACTTATAGATTTGTTCTTTATAGTTATAAATATATTTTAAAAAAAAAAATAAAAATAAAAAAATAAAAATAAAAAAACCTATATTATCATAAATTGTAATAATGAAGATTAACAATAGATAGATTACTAATAAAGTCCTAACTGATTGGTCTGTATTTACTTTGAAATTTATTTTATTTCTTTTAATAATTTCTTTTAACCAGAGAGAGTGGATTTGAACTTGTAATCTTAAGATTAATTAAAAGGCGTGGTTCTTACTTATTTATTTATTTTAACACAACATATATTGTGACACTGAATGGTTAGAGTCTGCCGGAACATACTAAGAAGAAACAGTACATACATGATCCGAAAATTTACTCCCTTAACAATAGATATTTACTCCCACAACATTGAGGAGAAAACTCCCAACACATCCTTGTACAATGCATATGCTGAGACTCGAATCTTCCACCACTAACGTAGAAATTGATGCACACTATCATCTGTGCTAAGAGATGAAGTGCAATGTGGTTATTATTAGTAATCAGTGCAAGGTTTGGGGGTGATATTTTTTATCATTAACAAGGTCATTGTTAAAATTAACAAAATATGGTTGCAATTGTAAAATATCAATAAAAATTTAAATATTTTTACAAATCTTTAAATCCATAGGACAATGAAAAATAAATAAATAAATTCATACAGGGTAACAATCTATTGGGTTGATATGATGATGATGAGAAGCCAAGTCTTCCATGTCCACTTCCACAAAAAAAAAAAAAAAAAAAAAGAGAAAAACAGAACAATTGAACATAAATCACTCAACAAACAAGCATACAAATTGAAGCTTTCTTTCATGTCATTGAATGAGAAGTCATGTAAACAGCATTAATATTACATAGCTAGAAATATCAATGACCTTGTTTACTTCAGGTTTCTTCTTCTCATCCTCTTCTTTGGGCACAGTCACAGTAAGCACACCATCAATTATAAATTTTCAAGTCTCACATTTGCCTATAAAATCATAAAATATGGGGAGACCTCTTCCATAGAGTGGGAGTTGCTTTTTGGGCCGCACTTGTCAAGTCCCGACAACCTTTGACCTATTCGGTGTTAGACTTGAAAAAAAATACTAAAAAGGAAAAAATAAGTATATCTAGTGTGGTATTATTTCATACATGTCATTCATTCCTAGAATATTTGGTGGCCAGAACATGCCCCTATATATACATATTATGATCCCCAACAAGTTCAATATTGAATTATTGTGGTAGCCAAAAATAGCACATTAAAGGCCCAAGTTTGGAAATCAGTTATTTAATGAGCTTGGGTTGCTCAACTAGTCCAGTTTTATGTTAGGCCTAAGCATATGCCCAATTTAAATAAACAGTGGACCTGGAATGCAGTTCGGCCCAACATGGCCCACATCGAAAAGTTCATGCAAGAACAATGATTGACGTCAGCATGACTTGGCCAAACTCTGACTGAGTCAGTGTAGTTAACCAAATGAACAAGATATTTTGAAATTCAAATATTCTTGGCCCATACATCTCGGGCATGATCTCCCTGAGATCTCGTACCAACTCACACCATTGGCTCATTCTTTCACCTATAAATAAGACAGATGGGGGAGAAAACAGGGGATAGATGAGGTCATACAATTATATTATATCACTCTACAAGGCCTACTCGGCCATCACCCATTCTACAAGTCCATTCAACTTCGCATCACCTCCAATATTTCAACAAACCACTCAGTTCTTGAAGACCAATCGACTAACATCCATATTTTCTACATCATATAAAACTCATTCGACAACGGTCTCGCCTTGTCTCCTCCTAGCAATTTAATTTGCTAAAACGCTCAGCCCAAGCGAACATAAGGCTCTCCGAACGACACCACTCAGGATTCGACAGCTTCATTTACGGATCTCACAGCGCACGACCTACTATTTTTCGTTATACCATTGTCAGTGCCCACTGACTTACGAAAAATTCAACTGGAGATTTTCGGGCTCTTCAGTTTGGCGCCCACCGTGGGGCTCGACAATCATTCTTGCAAAACTGAATCGACCATGTCTGGCTCTAGACCTCTGCCTTATTCTATCAGAGATATTCATTACGATAACGCCAAGTTTCGTCACCGATCTTTTTTCAAGGTTCTTTTCACTAGATCTCGATCTTTTTTGATAAAATTTGATTTTGTTTTCTTCAATTTTGATGCGTTATGTTGCCTTGGTGTGTTCATTTTTTATCTGATTTAATTGAAGTCATTTATCAGCATTTGCCTTTTAGTGCTAACTTTGTCGTGATCATGAACTCATGGTGAGTTTTGGTGATGCGATCAAAACTGCGTGAATCATATAAATTAACTGTTTGAGAATATTTGATTTCTTATTATTACTGTAGTGTTATTTCGGCCATTCGAAAGAGAAATTGGGAACTCATATTTTGTTTTTAAAAAAAAAATGCATGTTGATTGAGACTTGGTCGAACGACATCCATTATATTAAATTTGCCTAATATTTCATGCATGTTAATCTGCATGGTCAAATTAATTTTTATGGTCTAACGACATGCATTACTTTATATTTGTTTAATATTTCATGCATGTTAATCTGCATGGTCAACTTAATTTGCATGGTCTAACGACATGCATTAATATTTGCTTAATATTTCATGCATGTTAATCTGCATGGTCAAATTAATTTGCATGGTCGAATGACATGCATTACATTATATTTGCCTACTATTTCATGCATGTTAATCTGCATGGTCAAATTAATTTTTATGGTCTAACGACATGCATTACTTTATATTTGCTTAATATTTCATGCATGTTAATCTGCATGGTCAAATTAATTTGCATGGTCGAATGACATGCATTACATTATATTTGCCTACTATTTCATGCATATTAATCTGCATGGTCGAATGACATGCATTACATTACATTTGCCTACTATTCCATGCATATTAATCTGCATGGTCGAACGACATGCATTATATTAAATTTGCCTAATACTTCGTGCATGTTGATCTGCATGGTCGAACGACAAAGTAATTATGTTAAAATAATTCAACTACATCATCAAATGCATGGTCTAATGACAAAGGAATGTACACCACTTTGTGTTGAGCTACAATAAGTCATCGGTCCACTGGATAAAATGTGGAGTTTAAAACACTAAAGTCCATCAACATGCAAGAATTGATATTCTTCAAGCCGATCGACATGCAAGAGTGATCTACATTCAAGCCGATCGACATGCAAGAGTTGATCTACATTCAAGTCAAGCGACATCTAAGAGTTGATATTCTACACTCAAGTTGAGCAACATGCGAGATTTATCATTCTACATTGATAATTTCAATCATTTCACCACTTCACGCCAAGCTACAACCAACATGTTGATCTCTCTGTAAAGCTACATATTGTGCTCCAAGTCGAGCCACAATATTCTGGGAAGTATCAGCTATAAAATTACAAATTGGAATTATAAGCTGGCTCAAACAACCGTCGTCGGTGGAGATTTTGCCTGAGATTACTGATTTCCGGTACGTTTCACGATTTTTTCTCCAATTTCGTTCAATTCACATAAAATTTGTTGTTTTGATATCATTTTGAGTATTTTTATTGACATATCAACATGTTTAAAAGCTTTAAAAATTGTTTCTTTGAAATCAATTAGAACTTTGTATTGTCATTAATTTGCAATTGCAGCTTGAGTTAAAATATACATATATATCTACAAAAATTGAAGCTTGAAATTACAATCTATGTTTCTGTAGCATTCGGTTGCTTATTCATATTCGTATATTTACTTGGGATACTGTGAAAGATTCTATCTATCTATATCTATTTCCAAACATACATCTCATTCTCTATTCCCTGCCTTTAACGAATTAATAAAAATATTGTTTATTTGCATACTTGCGTTTTAAGGATCTACGAATATCGATCTACAACGAGCTACAAAAGCGCTCTACAACGAGCTACACAAACGCTCTACGGAGCCTTAAAAAAAAAAAAAAAAGTCGCTCTACAACGAGCGTTCTACAAATGTCGCTCTACATCGAGCGTTCTACAAATATGGCTCTCCGTCGAGCTACATTTCGTGCTCCAAGTCGAGCCGAAATTCATAAAAATATGGCTCTCCGTCGAGCTACATTTCGTGCTCCAAGTCGAGCCAAAATTCATAAAAATATTGCTCTCCGTCGAGCTACATTTCGTGCTCCAAGTCGAGCCGAAATTCATAAAAATATGGCTCTCCGTTGAGCTACATTTTGTGCTCCAAGTCGAGCCGAAATTCATAAAAATATTGCTCTCCGTCGAGCTACATTTCGTGCTCCAAGTCGAGCCGAAATTCATAAAAATATGCTCTCCGTCGAGCTACATTTCGTGCTCCAAGTCGAGCCGAAATTCATATAAATATGCTCTCCGTCGAGCTACATTTCGTGCTCCAATTCGAGCCGAAATTCATATAAATATGGCTCTCCGTCAAGCTACATTTCGTGCTCCAAGTCGAGCCGAAATTCATAAAAATATTGCTCTCCGTCGAGCTACATTTCGTGCTCCAAGTCGAGCCGAAATTCATAAAAATATGGCTCTCCGTCGAGCTACATTTCGTGCTCCAAGTCGAGCCGAAATTCGTAAAAATATTGCTCTCCGTCGAGCTACATTTCGTGCTCCAAGTCGAGCCGAAATTCATATAAATATGCTCTCCGTCGAGCTACATTTCGTGCTCCAAGTCGAGCCGAAATTCATATAAATATGCTCTCCGTCGAGCTACATTTCGTGCTCCAAGTCGAGCCGAAATTCATATAAATATGCTCTTCGTCGAGCTACATTTCGTGCTCCAAGTCGAGCCTAAATTCATGTAAATATGACCTCCGTTAAGCTACATGTCGACTGTCGAGCTACCTCCGTCGAGCTACATATCGACTGTCGAACTACCTCTATCGAGCTACATGTCGACTCTCGAACTACCTCCGTTGAGCTACATGTTGACTGTCGAACTACCTCCGTCGAGCTACATGTCGACTGTCGAACTACCTCCGTCGAGCTACATGTCGACTGTCGAACTACCTCCGTCGAGCTATATATTGACTGTCGAACCTTCTCCGTCGAGCTACATATCTATTGTCGAACTACCTCCATTGAGCTAGTCGAGCTACATATCGACTGTCGAACTACCTCTATCGAGCTACATGTCGATTGTCGAACTACCTCCGTCGAGCTACATGTCGATTGTCGAACTACCTCCGTCGAGCTATATCCCTCTCCGTCGAGCTACATGTCGAATGTTGTACCCTCTCCGTCGTGCTATATTGCTTGCTCCAAATCAGGCCAAGTTTTGGGCACACTCAACAACTCCAAGTCGAACGACGAATTGTAACAAAAAGTGAACGAAAAAACTGAAGCTATGAATATATCACTACTTGCGGAGTTAGCATACTACCACCAAATTGGAATTATAAGGATGTACAAATGTCGCTTTACAACGAGCGTTCTACAAATGTCGCTCTACCACGATCATTCTACAAATGTCGTTCTACCATGAGTGTTCTACAAATGTCGCTCTACCACGAGCGTTCCACAAATGTCGATCTACATCGAGCGTTCTACAAATGTTGTTCTACAATGAGCATTTTCCAAATTTCGCTCTACATCGAGCGTTCTACAAACTTCACTCTACATCGAGCTCTACAAAGAATGGGGCTGTTTAAAATAAGCCAACCCATGATTTTTCGATTCAACTAACATTTCTACCAATGACTATCTTGTAGACCGTTCAACGCAAGAGTATCAAAACATTCCACTCTCTAACTTGAAGACTTCAACTCAGAGAGTGGAGGGCTAACTGTGGTAGCCAAAAATAGCACATTAAAGGCCCAAGTTTGGAAATCAGTTATTTAATGAGCTTGGGCTGCTCAACTAGTCCAGTTTTATGTTAGGCCTAAGCATATGCCCAATTTAAATAAACAGTGGACCTGGAATGCAGTTCGGCCCAACACGGCCCACATCGAAAAGTTCATGCAAGAACAATGATTGACGTCAGCATGACTTGGCCAAACTCTGACTGAGTCAGTGTAGTTAACCAAATGAACAAGATATTTTGAAATTCAAATATTCTTAGCCCATACATCTCGGGCATGATCTCCCTGAGATCTCGTACCAACTCACACCATTGGCTCATTCTTTCACCTATAAATAAGACAGATGGGGGAGAAAACAGGGGATAGATGAGGTCATACAATTATATTATATCACTCTACAAGGCCTACTCGGCCATCACCCATTCTACAAGTCCATTCAATTTCGCATCACCTCCAATATTTCAACAAACCACTCAGTTCTTGAAGACCAATCGACTAACATCCATATTTTCTACATCATATAAAACTCATTCGACAACGGTCTCGCCTTGTCTCCTCCTAGCAATTTAATTTGCTAAAACGCTCAGCCCAAGCGAACATAAGGCTCTCCGAACGACACCACTCAGGATTCGACAGCTTCATTTACGGATCTCACAGCGCACGACATACTATTTTTCGTTATACCATTGTCAATGCCCACCGACTTACGAAAAATTCAACTGGAGATTTTCGGGCTCTTCAATGATTGTAACATTGAGAAATCAAATTATAAAAAAAGACATTATTGTACACAAAACTCATACCTTTTATCTTCCATCCATATCAGATATGGTTAAGTTATTTATTGAATGGTACTCTGCCATGCCTTCATTCAGATTGGCCCCGGCAACCCTTCTACTAATGCAAAATGCAGGTTGTTTTGGCATTGGCAATTTTACACCTTCACTTGTTAACATAGATATAACAACTGACATGGAAGGCCTGTCCATAGGGCTGTCTTCTACGCAAAGCAAGGCCACATTAATGCATCTCAAAACTTGGTCTTCAGAATATGAATCGTGTAATGTTGGATGCATTAGTTCTAATCCTGCACCTTCTTTCCACAATTGCCATGCCTGAAACATAACCATTCAATTTTAACATTGATAACATATATATTTGTTGGATGTAATGTGTAACTAAAATTACACTGCATTATATAAACTTACATATCTAATGAGATTGAGTGGTCGGTCAGGATGGAAAAAGCTATTGTTCTTCCTCCCACTCACAATTTCCAACACTAAAACTCCAAAACTGAAAACATCAGATTTCTCAGAGAAGATTCCTTCCATAGCATATTCGGGAGACATGTAACCACTAGATTCATCATAAGTTATAAAATAATTAGAACATGTAATTGAACTAACAAGTTCATAGAAGCAACAAACTTCGCATCTAATAAATAATAGAATTAATTGATTTTTTTTGTCAACTTACTATGTGCCAACGATTCTATTTGTATTTGCTTCAGACTGACTTGTTATTATTCTTGCCGTACCAAAATCAGATATCTTCGGGTTCATGTTTTTGTCCAGTAATATATTACTAGCTTTCAAGTCTCTATGAATTATTCTTAATCTCGAGTACTTATGGAGGTAAAGTAATCCTTGAGCTATTCCTTCGATAATGTTAAAACACTTGTTCCAATCTAATAGCTTCATTTTAGATTGATCTATATATCAATGGAAAAAGAAATTGTGAAAAAACCCAAGAAAAATGAAAGTAACATGTATATTAATAGAAACATTTATAAAGAGATGAAACCTGGATATGAGGTAGAAATAAATGGAACTGACCAAAAATGTACAAGTCCAAGCTTTTATTTGGCATGTACTCATAGACTAACATTTTCTCTTCCCCATGAATACAGAATCCCAAGAGCCGCACCAGATTCATGTGTTGTAATTTAGCTATTAGTATGAGCTCATTTTTGAACTCTATAAGCCCTTGTCGCGATCTTCCCGATAGCCTTTTAATTGCTATCTCTCTACCATCAGATAATAAACCCTGAAATAAATTATTCATGAGTTATTGGATAATATTAGATATGAGTATCTTCATTTTGATTTCCAGAACAATATCTTTCTAAACTCACCTTGTAAACAGGTCCGAATCCGCCTTCTCCAAGTTTATTTTCAATTGAGAAGCAATTTGTAGCATCCATGATGGATGCAATACTATATACTTTTAAATTGTGGCCTTTGTTATCATCAATCTCAAGCTCCTTCGCTTCACTTGGATTATCTAATGTCATCAACTCCAATAGGAACTTCTCTGTTTGGAATTAAAATAAATATAATTGATAACGGGATTCTATAAACAATAACATTTGCTTGATATAAACTTGAGTTCACATGGATTAGTTATTACCTTGTAGTCAAAGTCTTCTCCATCTCATAAAAACCAAAATACCTAATAGTATTACAATCAATGTTGCTGCTACAGCAATTAAAGTCCACACCCAAGTCTTCTTCGCTGCATCCAATCGTTTCAGACACAAGTTTTGTTTTGAGTATACGTATCAACTTAGTTTGTGTAATTAATATGGAAATGAAGGAAGAAGAAAGTTAACTAGAATTTTTCTATGGCATGGTTTTTCTGGTTCAGTTAGGGAATTATTAACATAAAAAGCTTAAAAAGAAGAGTAGTGCTACATTACCCAAATATGAATATTAATTGTTTGGAAACTTGGTTATTGATGATAATAGGGTACGATTTTATATTTTAAAAGATAAATAAAGGTCCATTTTAAAATCTAACGTAAGGTTCTGTGAGTTCAACTCTACTATTCTAGAAATAATGCTTAAAGAATAATATTGTTTTTCTTGTCTCCCTTTGTTGGCAAATAAAAGCATTTGTAAAGTAGGGTTTTGTGAGAGGAATTGGTTGGCTATTCACATCACAATAAATTAAATTTTTTTATGAAAAACAATATATGCTCTGTTTTTTCAGTGTTAGATAACTTAATTATGTCCCAGCTACAACAACGATCCTAAAGCAATAACAATAACAGTTAAATTGATAATAATAATCATTTGACATTAATAAACCAAGGAAGAGGTATCTAGCATCTCAAACTATTGTAAAAATACAACTCTAGGAAATAATGTTCAATGTTTCTAGAGCTTTTCAATGACTCATTAATATGAGGCCTAACAGTTATCCAAGTGTTAAGTTTTTAAGCCCAACAATAAGAAATCAATACAGAATTCATTAAAATGTAGTAATAATGTAGAGGAGTGACATACCAGGAGGGCCTCGATGAATAATGTAGTACCACGATGATGACATCCCATTCCGTGATTCTTGAAGGGGTCCATACCAAAATGTGCATCCAGTACCGTTAGAATTCAAAATATTTGCAGTTCCAACACATGTACAGTTTTTCCAGCAGATATCCTTGCAATCACTTAAGCTTACACTTGCATTCTCATAATCTAAACTATCAACTGAACCGGGGAAATAACCTCTTTCTTGCTGGAAGTTTTCACCACGACTCCTGCATTTTGGCCCTTTCCATCTCTTACAACCAGAACTTATGCTGTTTCCATCACACACATCAGAAATTAAAACCCCTTTGCTACTTATTTGATCCCCCATGGCTCCATTGTAGTCCAACCACAACCATGTGACGTTTATCCAATTACCAGGAGTGAATTGATTTGGAACAAATTCATATGTAAGGTACTTCCCTTCTTCATTTGAAACTTCGATAAACTTGTGATCTGCTAGTCCAACATTCAGATTTTCAAATTTGGTGCTGTTTTCCAATAATACCCCACTAGTCCAAAAGGTCACCCCTCGCCTCCTAAGAATCAGCTGATGTTCATCGGGGTCCCAATCCAGAGAGAAAGCCCCAGGAGCTGGTATAGAATCAGTTAACCATGATGTAAGTGACCAATTCTGACATAGAATCAGTTAACCATGATGTAAGTGATAGAATCAGTGGTTCACAAGACCTCAACCACACGTAGTTCAGTTTAAATGTTATACATCTGCTGACAACTATTTCCTTTTGTAATTAGGATATCACTTTCCTGTTTTAAGTATTGTAAAGTATATATATACTGCAGTCAATCAATGAAAACGTGAGATTACTTTTCACAAATTATCAAACTCTATTATGGTATCAGAGCTTTCTGTATAACAACCAAAGATCTTAAACCCAAACTAAAACCCTAGCTGCTCAAATACAAATTTTATTTTCTTCATACAGCGATGACTTCCGCTGCTACTTCTTCTGCCTCTGTCACCTCATCTACTGCTTCTCCTCCTGTTATTCTCATGGGAACGAACACTACAAATCAACTCCAATCATTAATTGCTATTAACTCGACGCAAATTCCGATCAAACTCTCCAAGGGAGGTAACTATGCCGCCTGGAGATCACAATTTGAAAACCTCCTCTTTGGCTATGGCCGTATGGGGTATCTGGACGGTACCAAAGCGTGTCCTCCAGCAGTTCTTTTATCCCCCCCAGCCAGTTCAGCGGATTCGGCATCTCCGGAAACCACTCCGAATCCGGACTATCATATCTGGCTTCGCCAGGATCGATTACTCCTACATGCGATACAGGTAACTTGCACCGGTGCAGCTCAGTCAATTGTCACTCGTTCCACCACATCTGCTCAAGCGTGGGACAAACTCGAATCCACATATGGTAACCGATCGAATACCCGTAAACTTGGCCTCTTGGACTCTCTTACGAACGTCAGTTTATCTGACAAATCTATTGCGGATTACATGCATGGAATCAAAAACATACTGGATAATCTTGAATTAATTGGTCACTCCGTTGATGATGGTGCGGCTGTCATCCATACTCTGAATGGCTTGGGTCCATCCTATTTACCACTTGCCTCTGCTATTCGGGCTCGGGACACATCGATTTCTTTCGAAGAATTATGTGACAAGCTACTCGATTATGAAACTTTTCTCAAGCGGGAAGATATGAAAAAGGGTGTACCACAAGTAACTGCACAATTCAACCAGAGGACTTCAAACCGACGGGGTCGTGGTTTTCAAGGGCCTTCCTTGCCTCACATGGGTCACAGCCGATCAGGTGGTAGTGGGACAAACAATTATTATCAAAGTCAGCAGAATTTTGGTTCAACTCCCACAGGTGGCAATCGCACCTACTCCCCACAATTCTCTAATCAAGGTGGCTCTTACCGACCGCACTACTCTCCCCATCTCTCTCAACAGTGGCGTTCTCCAGCAGCTCCATCTCAATCCAGGCCGGTCTGCCAGCTATGTGACAAAGTGGGTCACACGGCTCGCGTATGTCGATCCCGCCCATCATCTGGTTCTCCAACATGGCCTCAAGCTCATCACATGACAACTGATCAACCAAGTCAGCCGAACAACTGGGTTCTTGACACTGGTGCCTCTCATCACATGACATCTGATCTTCAAAACTTGTCCTTGCACTCGGAATATGGCGGCACAGAGGATATAATGGTTGGGGACGGTAAAACAATTCCAATAACTCACACTGGTTCCACTTCTCTATCCACTCCCACTACTTCTTTTCGTCTTAATCATGTCTTATGTTCACCACGCATCTCACAAAATTTGATTTCTGTGTCACAATTTTGCTCACACAATAATACATCTGTTGAATTTTTTCCTGGTTATTTTCTTGTGAAGGACCTGATCACGGGGGCATCCTTGGTCCGCGGCCAGAATAAAGGGAACCTCTATGTGTGGCCACAATCGAGTCGTTCAAGTCCCTCCTTCTCCGGTGCACACCAGTTTTTCGTGTCTTCTCCCAACAACGTCTCCTCTCAGTCTTGGCACTGTCGTCTAGGTCATCCGTCCCAACCTGTCTTACAGAGGCTCATCTCGTCTCATAGTCTTCCAGTCGTCAAATTTGACACAACCGTGTCTCATTGCTCGTCTTGTCTATGTAATAAAAGTCATAAATTACCCTTTGGGGTGTCAACCTTGACTAGTAATAAACCTTTTGAGATTTTATTTACAGATGTTTGAGGTCCTGCTCACATAACCTCTTTTGATAAATGTAAATACTATGTCATCTTTGTGGACTATTTTTCGAAATATACTTGGCTCTATCCCCTCAAACAAAAATCCGATGTCCCGATTGTCTTTCGCAGGTTTAAATTATTAGTTGAAAAATTCTTCACTACCCATATCAAAACAGTGTATTCTGATGGTAGTGGGGAGGCTCAGTCTCTCGGTCTTGATCTACAGAACCTAGGTATTCAACACCTCAAATCTCCACCTCACACACCTGAGCATGTTGGTACTACTGAACGCAAACATCGACATGTAGTCGAAACGGCCTTAACTCTCCTTCACCATGCTTCCATGCCACCTCAGTATTGGTCTCTGGCATTCAACACTGCGGTATACTTGATTAATCGCATGCCGACTAAGGTCCTAGGTCACCACAGTCCATATTCTCTACTCTTTGGTACGGAACCGAATTACCGAAAACTCCGTGTATTCGGTTGTCTTTGCTATCCATGGTTGCGTCCGTACACTTCTCATAAATTGCAACCTCGCTCTCGTCCATGTGTCTTTGTAGGGTACTCCATTGAGCATGGTGCGTACATGTGTCTAGATCGATCTTCCGGCAAAATTTTTGTCTCTCGTCATGTCGTATTTGTTGAGCAAAATTTTCCATTTTCTAACACTGCAGGTCACGCCTCCAAATTGTCTCCCACACCAGTCCATTCACTACTTGAGCCATCTCTACTCTCAACCGATCACCAACTAGGTAATGGGTCTCCAATCTTGCCACATAATCCTCCTCAACCCGACCATTCCCTCCCAGATATAATACTCATACACATCCCACGTGTGCCTCAATGCTCCTCGCCACAGCCTGCCTCCACTCCAGCCTCTCGGTTGCCACCAGCTGCCATCATCCACCCAGCTCACAATGAACCGAGTCCACCCGATCCACTCACCACGCACCAATCTTCTGTCAGTTCTGCTCACTCCGAGTCCACATTGCAGTCAGACGCACATATCCCTTCGCCTCCGCATGTGATCCAAACCAGGTCCAAAAACCAAATCTTCAAACCAAAACCTATATTTGATCTTCATGTCACATCCCATGCTGCTCCACTAACCGAACCAACATCCTGGATACAAGCCCGCAAGTCTTTGGAGTGGCGTACCGCCATGAGTGTAGAGTATGATGCTCTAATTCAAAATGGAACCTGGAACTTGGTTCCGTCTCACCCTTCTCAAAATGTGGTTGGGTGTAAGTGGATTTTTCGGATTAAACGTCACCCTGATGGATCCGTGGCTAGATACAAAGCTCGTCTTGTGGCCAAAGGTTTTCACCAACGCCCTGGCATCGACTTTACTGACACCTTTAGTCCTGTTGTGAAACCGGTCACAGTCCGATTGATTTTAACTCTTGCTGTATCTAACGGTTGGTCCTTGCGCCAACTCGATGTTAACAATGCTTTCTTGCAGGGTACCCTATCTGATAACGTATACATGTCACAACCGCCAGGATTTGTTGACTCTGCCTTACCTCATCATGTCTGCAAGCTGCGGAAAGCTATTTATGGTCTCCGTCAAGCACCACGTGCCTGGTACAATGAGCTGAATTCCTTTCTTCTTCTAGCCACCGGCTTCTCAAACTCACGGTGCGACGCCTCTCTATTTATCCAACGTCGCTCGGGTCACACCCTATATCTCTTAGTCTACGTGGATGACATCATCGTCACCGGTTCCTCGGGCTCACAGGTTCGTGAATTCATTGCCATTCTAGCTCACAGATTCTCCCTGAAGGACCTCGGTCAACTCTCATTCTTCCTTGGCGTCGACGCCTCTCACACCAAGACTGGATTACTTCTGTCACAACAAAAATACATTCGTGATCTCTTGACTCGGACGAATATGCTTGAGGCAAACACTGTTTCTACTCCACTTTCCATCACAGACACACTAAAATTGAATGATGGCAGCGCACCCACTGATGCGACACAATACCGTCAAATTGTTGGATCTCTTCAGTACCTGTCACTGACTCGTCCGGACGTCTCCTTTGCTGTCAACAAACTATCACAGTTCATGCACCGTCCGACGACCAACCATTGGAACGCAGTTAAAAGAGTTCTTCGCTATCTCAAGGGCTCAATGAACCATGGTCTATTCATTCGTTGCAGCTCTCCCACCACCTTACATGCATTTGCTGACGCCGATTGGGCGGGGGATCCTGATGATAGACGGTCAACCACAGCATATGTTATTTTTCTTGGCACTACACCTGTCAGCTGGAGCTCAAAGAAGCAACACACTGTCGCACGATCGACTACAGAGGCGGAGTATCGGGCAATTGCGTCCACTGCAGCTGAACTGAACTGGATCGGCCAGCTCCTTTCCGAGCTTCACCTTCACATCCCGGACGCGCCTGTCATCTTCTGCGATAATGTTGGCGCCACTTATGTCTGCGCCAATCCCATCTTTCACAGCCGCATGAAACACGTTGCAATTGATTTCTTCTTTGTTCGGGATCAAGTAGCACGTCGTCAACTGCGCATCTCCCACGTTCACACGAACGACCAATTGGCGGACTCCCTTACCAAGCCACTCTCTCGCAAACAGTTTCTTGCTCACCGCTCCAAGATAGGCATCCTTGACAGTAGCTCTATCTTGCGGGGGTATGATAGAATCAGTGGTTCACAAGACCTCAACCACACGTAGTTCAGTTTAAATGTTATACATCTGCTGACAACTATTTCCTTTTGTAATTAGGATATCACTTTCCTGTTTTAAGTATTGTAAAGTATATATATACTGCAGTCAATCAATGAAAACGTGAGATTACTTTTCACAAATTATCAAACTCTATTAGTAAGTGACCAATTCTGACCAGTCTTGTGGTTGATCCCCAGTTTCATTCTAGGCAAGAAACAATCTGTAGGAAAATCAAAGCTTTGCCACAGAATCCGCTCTCCAGACTTCAATACAAAGTTTCCATCATCTTGCAAAATAGCACTTACTTTGTTATTGTATTGACCAGAATATAACTCCAAAAGAGCCTCGCCGCCTTTGTATGTTATCATTAGTTTACCAGTTTCATCTATAACAAGAGCTCCTGATGTATCTGTGATAGGCCTGTCTCGATTGGCTATCCAGATAACATTCTCTCGATTTGTAGTACTACCGTAAAATATTCCCAAGTAGCTGGACATGGAATTGCTCTTGCTACTAAGATTATAGAACATTAAATAGAAGCGTCTAGTCCTGGAAACAAGAGAAGTATAAGAATTAAACATATCTCCTTGGTTGAGTACATCTACTGCTGCAACATGAGAGGCCCAAAGGCAGCAGGAAATGAACCAGAAGATTTTGTAGATACTTGTGCTTTTGTTAGCCATAGCTGAGCTGATAATACTTTAGTGTGTAAATGTTTAAATGGTTGGAGGACAAAAAAATGTCTTTAATTATTGAGTTAGCTCGCCTCTCCAACCCAACCAACAAACCCCACTTGACCTCTTCTTCTCCATGTGATTCCTCACCTGCTAGAGAAAATCTTGGCTGCACCGGGTGCATGCTGAGTGTTGCACCGAGCCAATTACATTTTGACACCTCATCCAACTTAATCCAACAACTCTCCAACTCAGCTATCCAACTCAGCTATCCAACTCAGCAACTCATCCAACTCAGCTGAGATCCAAGAAGACGATGGCGACGGCGATGTGCAGCCACGGCGATGCGAATAGCCGTTAAGGAACGGGAGGGTTTCCGCCATCCTCCTCCGCTCTCACCACCACCACACCCTCCAACTCCTCGGCGGCTCTTCGCGTCGCCATCGCCGTCGTCGATGCACATCCTTTGTTGCAGCAACGACGGATACGCGAAGAACCGCTAAGGAGCTGGAGGGTGTGGTGCAGATGTGCAGCGATGACGGCGACACGAAGAGCCGCCGAGGAGCTGGAGGATGTGGTGGTGGTGAGAGAGAAGGAGGAAGGCGAAAACCCTCCCATTTCTCGGCGGCTCTTCGCGTCGTCGCTGCGCATACGGTGTCGTCGCTGCACGTCGCCATCGCCGTCGTCGTCTTGGATCTCAGCTGAGTTGGATAACAAAGTTGGATGAGTTGTTGGATTAAGTTGGATGAAGTGTCAAAATGTAATTGGCTCGATGAAACACTCAACATGTGCTGAGTGTTGCATCCGGTGCAGCCAAGAAATTCTCCACCTGCAAGTAGCTTACCTACCCACATTAATTACGATGAAAAAGATAATAGCGGAGTTTAGATTGGGCCCCATTATCATCACGCGACCTATCCAACACATAATGGTGGTAAAGCCCTAGACAGAAACTGGGTTTGATAATTTGATAATTTTGGGTCCTGTTTTATTATTTATTTAGTTTTTTTAAAGAAAATGAAAAATTTTTTTTTTTTTAAATCAATTATTACAAGTAAAAAATTTATGAATGTATGATATCATTGGATGTGTTATTTTATTTCTTAACCTTTGGTTTTATATTTATACTTTGGGCATTATATGCTAATAGTAGTAAAGAAAGTAAATGAATAACAGGATGAGGTTGATCGTCGGTAAAACCCTTTACACATGTATCATGAGATTGTGGATTCAAGTTATTTCTCTTTTAAAAAACCTTAAATTTATATATCAGTGTAATACTTAAATAAATAAATTGGTCCAAAGTGTTTGACAATCAACATCTCAGATGCATTACTTAATGAATAATGCTAGATGTCTCAATCTTTTTTCCTAAATTCTGTCATAAATGATGTGGGACATGAGGTGTCAGCATCTTATAACTCATGAGATTATATGGTAACTGATATGATATTGACACCTCACGTGCCACATCATTTATGACAGAATTTGGAAGAAAAAAAAATTGGGACGTCTAGCATTACTCTCATTTAATTACTTAAAAGTGGGTCCAAATTTATGTGGAAAATCTGACCAACCGGTTCATGGGCAGAACCAGTTGAGTGTGAAATGTAAATGGACCATAGTGGACCATTAGTTCAAACATTATTTCAAAGTTTCAAACATTAATTCTTGGGGAGCTGTTTGGTGTTTTTTTCGTTTTGTGTTTGTGTTGTTTAAGAGTGCTATCAAAGTCGTATGAAATGAAGTTAAGGTTTTCGAAGGTACCATATTGCCAGGTAAAGGCGGGGATTAAGGCTTTCAAAGGTAATATTATAAAATTTTAAGGTGAACAATCCATTTCGGAAACGAGAGTATCAGAAGAATTAAGGCTATCACCCTGGCTGAGTATGTATTTTGCTGCACTATGAGACCAAAATAAGCAAAATAAAATGAGCAAAAAGAAGTTACAGGCAATGTTGCCATTTTTAGCCATTGATGAGTTGATCATATTCATAAATATAAAATGTATAAACTGGTTGATTTTTATACTCCTCAGGCTAATAAATAATACCAAGCACAATGTCAACAAAAGCTCATATCATTAATTTAATAATATCCATCCAAACCAATGAGGTCCCATACAATGTGAACGGACCGTTGACTGCCTAGAAAGAAAATTCTAGGAAGATAAAGTTGTCAAGAAGTATGTTAGCTGATTCAAATGTTTATGAATTAGAAATCAAATTTAATTTAAACGAAGATAGAAGTGAATTACAAAAAATTGTTATGGTGGAAATAACAACAATTGGATAACTAGCTTGAAAAAAAAAAAGTAGTTTAAAAAATAGAAAAGAGTTCTACCCTTTAAAAAGGTAAAAAAGTAATTTAACTAGCTTGGTTGGGATGTCTATTGCCAATGTCAATCCCTTTGACTTCTACCCACGGGAATCAGATTCAAAAAAGAGTTTAAATCATTCTCAAATATTCTCAAAATCTTCTCTTTGTCTGAAATCCAACCCTTATTCGAGCAAATTCAACGAAAACTACTACAGTTTTGCTCCAATAGTCATGCTGATTTCCACCACCCAAACCCATTGTGGAAAAATCCATACTTTTTCATCAAGTTACCCTTCAAGCTCAATGAAGATGTGTTAACCCTACAAAAGCGACCATTCTGGCATGTCACCTTTAGACCTCAGATTAGCAAATGAAGAATGTGATATCTTGCTCCAGCAATGCCTCATTGAACCTACTTCCTCACCATAGGCATATCAAGCTTTCTATGTTGAAAAATGCTCCGAACAACTTAGAGGCAAGAAAAGATTGGTCATTGACTACAAGCCTCTCAATCTTTTTCTCCAAAGTGACAAATTCCCGGTTCCTCGAACCAACATGCTGTTTTCACAACTCTCAGGTGCCAACATTTTCTCCAAATTCGACCTCAAAGGTGCTTTTTGGCAAATTGGTATCCATCCTAGTGATAGATACAAAACAGCCTTCTGTCTTCCTAATGCCCAGTATCAATGGACAGTCCTTCCATTCGGTCTAAAGACAGCCCCTTCCCTTTTCCAAAAGGCCATTACCAGAATCTTTCATCCTATCCTCCGTTCAGCCTTACTTTACATTGATGATATTCTCTTATTCTCAGCAGATGAGAGTTCACACAACCAACTCCTTCATCACTTATATGATTTACTCAATCAGTAAGGTATTATGCTTTCAGAAAAGAAAAGTATGATTGGCCAAAAAGAGATAGAATTCCTCGACATGCACATTTCAAATGGTCAATACCGTCCTAGACCTCACCTGGCTTCACAACTTCTTGATTTTCCTGACTCAAACCTAACACACAAACAAGTTCAACAGTTCCTTGGAATTGTTAATTTCATCAGAGATTTCATCCCCCGTGCCAGTCATTACACTTCAGTTCTTTCTGTTCATCTAAAGAAGAATCCTCCTCCTAGGAGTGCTCTGCATACTGATGTAATAATTCAACTGAAGAAAATCGCACAGTCTCCTCCGGCTCTTACCATCCCATCTTTCAGCCAGCTAATCCTCCAGACTGATGCCAGTGACACTTTTTGGGGTACCGTCCTTATCAAGGAAAAAGACGGTCAAAAGAGATATTGTGGTCACGCCAGCGGTTAGTTCAAATCTGCCCAACAACATTATCACACTATCTACAAAGAGATTCTCGCAGTAAAAAATGGAATCCAAAAGTTTGATTTTCATTTCAGGACAAGAAACTTTATTGTGGAAATAGACAACTCATCTTTTTCCAAATATCCTCGAGTTCCACAATAAGATTCCTCTTAATCCTCAACTATTGAGACTCAAAGATTTGTTCTCTAGATATGACTTCACTGTTAAGCATGTGAAAGGCCAACATAATATAATTGCAGACATGCTTTCCAAGCCACAACCAGTCCATCTCATTACATCCTCTAGGCGAATTCCTCTAGTCCTCATGGCTACCAGGGCCTCCTCCTCCTCAAATCCCTCGTCTCATTCCACAGCTCTTACCAACCTAACCTTCCCTTCAGAGCTACTCCAATCTCTTCCTCCAAATCAACAACCCACGACTGATCAAATCCAGAACTTTGCAAAGTCTCACCTTCATGTCTATTTGTCACAACTCCAGAGTCAAGGATGTTGTCATACTCTAATCAACTCAACAAAACCTTTCCTTGACCCCTTCCTGATGCCCCTCTTTTATTATTTCACTCCACAAGTTTTATGGTTCTTATGATGTTTATCAGTTCTCCATCATCATGCCATTGTCTTCTCTCTCCAGGCATTATATGGTCATCTACATGATCCGGCTCAACAACACTCCTTCCTATGGATCTTCCTTCAATGGTTTGATTCCTTGTCTCATTGGAAAAATGAACTCACTAAACTCATGGGACAATATAACCTATGGAAGCTTAACCATGATACATCTTCTTCTGTATCTTACATATGGATACTTCACAGGCCCTATCGCTACAATCCTCATAAAAAGCTTCTTTGGACATCAAACATAAGTTATGAATGGCACACCACCTTTAATTACCCACAAACGTATCCCACTAAGCTCCAGATACCTCTGCTAAATTTTCTTTGTGATACTAATGGTGTCTATACAGATGAGTATTTTATCCTCCCATGGGGTACCCAAAGACTCCTCACAAAGCTGGAATCCATTACAAGATGCTTACTTGCAGGACTCACAGGACCCCATGGCCCTTAATACAATACCCTGTTGGATTTGTGGAGCCACCGAATCAGATGATTAGGATCATAATAATTGCAATCTGTCAAGCCCGTGATCTTATCAGGAAATTTTTCCTATCCAGTCCGTGAATTTTCAAGAGACAAGTTTATCCTCACATGGTTATATAAAATAATATAAAATAGTATGTGTGCTTCAGGCGCTTTGTGTACTTTTCAGAAAACAGGACTACCACGTGAGTAGATAAAGTAAAATAATAATCCAAGTCTACCACGTGATGAAGTATTATACTTATTATGTATATTTTTACTTTTTGCTTTATGTTTTATTGTAAAATAATCCATGCGTGATTATTATGTTTGTTTTTCTCTGCCACTTGTCCCGACAGACTCTATGAGTGTATCTTATCTTTATCTTATCAGACCTCGTGAATGGTCTGTTTCTGTCTGTTTCCTCCCCACTCCTCCTATATAAAGAGGTGCCTTTCCTTTGTAAAAATCGAAAGTCGATCATCAGATCAATTATAAAATAAAAGCTTTGTATTACTCTCATGGCTTTCTAAATTTTCTCATCTTCTTCAATATATATCTCTGGATGATGAACATCAGTCTGTAATTATCTAAGTATGCTATGTGATTGCCTCTAGTTAAGGATCATGCACATCAGAAAATGGATATTGATTATTTGGCTTAAGGTCCTTGTACCGTCTGTGGATAGTCGCTCTGTGAGTACCCTGTTTAGGCCGTGGAGTGCCGCTTTATGGGGAAAACTTTAGGACTGAAAGTTAGACGGTGCAGGATACTTGCCGCCCAGAGGAGGAAAATCTTGGTCATAGTTGGAGGCCATGTGACATGGAATGGGTTGGGGTTGAGGTTGAGGTAAAGTAGGGATCAGTGGTTCTAGTTCTGGTTCTGGTTCAGGGGGTAGAAGACCTTCAGATCGCAAGATCTGTAGATTGAGAGACTTGTAGTCAATGACCAATCTTTTCTTGCCTCTAAGTTGTTCGGAGCGTTTTTCAACATAGAAAGCTTGACATGCCCATGGTGAGGAAGTAGGTTCAATGAGGCCTTGTTGTGGCATGTCACCTTCAGACCTCAGATTAGCAAATGAAGAATGTGATATCTTGCTCCAGCAAGGCCTCATCGAACCTACTTCCTCACCATGGGCATGTCAAGCTTTCTATATTGAAAAACGCTCCGAACAACTTAGAGGCAAGAAATTTTTTTTGAACATCCACACTTTATTCAACGAGCCAAGGAGGTTGGAAAAGCAAAAAATGACGAACCAAAAATAGCCATACAGAGGCACAAAAACAGAACACAACGGAAAACCAAGAAACAGGGCAAAAACAACAAAAGGCCAGAACAAAAGACAGCAAACAAACGGAGGACAGCACACGAATCAAATACTCCACTGAGTGAAATCACCAGCTAAACTTGAACCCAGTTTGGCTAAACTATCTGCAAAAGAATTAGAAGATCTCGAGTTAAAAGAAACAAAGATACCACCATAAGACTTTATAAGATCTTTGCAGTCAAGCATCGTATTGACTTACTTGAGACTACCGATGCCATCGTTATTGATCTAGGAAACAGCCACCTTTGAATCACTAACAATCTCAATCGAACAACTAGCTAAAGAGGGATTCGCCACACAGATACAACAAGCTTTTTCAATAGCATTTAAATCGGCCAGATTAGAATAAAAAATTCTCAGGAAAACCGAGAATAAACAAAGAACTTTGCCTCTCGAATAGCACAACACACCTCCAATGCCACTAGGGCCAGGTTTACCTCTAGCCGATCCATCGACGTTGAATAATTTTGACAGAATTAACAACAAAATATTTAAAATGAATTCCTTCTATACATGAAAAACAATCACATTAATTCCATTTTAATACCTATACTAAGATTTTCTAAGTGGATGTCTACAAATGAATATTTTTAAACAACCAAATTATTTTTTTTGGTCTCTCTTTTGTTGGCATAAGAACATTTGTAAAGGCTAAATTAAGTAGTTTTGACTCAAAATAAAGAGCAGAACAGAACAGAACAGAAGAGAGATATTGCACCGAGAATGAATCTAATACTTTGTTGAGCTACAATTCAATATCAGAACTAAGGTTTTGCATGTATACTCTAGAAATTTCATGATAATCAATGTCAGAACCTAGAATTTCTTTTACGTAGAAATTCTGTGAAGGTCTCTAGAAATTAAAGTACAACAGCTTTAAGCTGTCAAATTAGTCATATAAAACAACTATAATAACTTGATCTAAAACCAGAAGAGGGAAACGTACCTGACGCGGGAGGACCTGGAATGATCATGTAAGATATTTCTCCTCTGTCCCCATTTGCAATTTCTTTTAAAGGTCCATACCAAAGTCTGCATCCAATAATACCCAACACATTGACATCAGTAATGACAGATCCTGTAACTACAGCACATTTGCAGTCATTCCAGCATATGTCCTTGCAGTCACTAAAGCTAACTTGAGTTTCGTTGAAGGAAGAATTATTAGCAACTGAAAAGTCAACATTCACTTCTTTTTTGTGCAACATATCACCGTCCATCCTGCACCCTGGCCCTTTCCATCTCTCACATCCGGAAACTCTTCTAGTTCTTCCATCACACTCACCATCGTATGTAGGAGAAAAGACGGCGATACTACTATAATGGTTCAAAGTTCCATCATATTCCAAGGACAGCAATGAAACATTTGCTATGTTCTTAAAATCAGGGTCAGATCCCCAATGATCAATAGGCTGGTATGTAAGACAGTCCTCGTCTTTGTTTGAATGTTCTGTAAAATTGATAGCAAATACATCTCTAGAGACGTCAAGGTTTTTAAATTTGCCATTCTCCAATACCCCACTAGGCTAGAATCTTACGCCTCGTCGCTTAATAATCAGCTGATGTTCTGAAGGAACCCATTCGAGAGTGAAAACCCCAGGATTTGGTGTTACCTTAGAGAACCATGATATGTAAGTGACCAGTTCTGACCTGTCTTGTGATTGATCCCCAGTTTCATTCCAGGCAAGAAAGCAGAGATAGGAGAATCAAAGCTTTGCCACAAAATCTGCCCTGCACTCCCATTAGAGGTTACTTCTCTCAATAAAAAGTTTCCATTATCCTGCAAAATAGCACTTACGTTGGTTTTCGATTGACTCAAGTGTAGCTTGATGGGATCCCCGCCTGTATTGTCTGTTATCGTTAAACTACCTTCTTCATCTATGAGAAGAACCCCTGAGCTATTTTCGATAGGCCTGTCTCGATTGGCTATGCAGCAAGGCTTCTCTGAATCATGTATGTATTGTCAGGTACCACAACATTCATTGCACATGTAGTTATTGAGCCTTTGGATTTGATAATAATAACTTCATAATTTACGGGATGAATATACTAATTCAGATAATTAGATGATGATCAATATTTACTTTTATTTTATGCTTTTTCTTTTTTTATTTTATGAAATATAATGTTTAAGTTATTTTAATAATAAATATAATATTTTGCCTAATTAAATTTAATTTATTTTAATGTATTAATTTCATAATTTCTTATCGTATTGTAATATTATGTTAATTATGGAGTGAAATGTTAATTGTGAAAAAATATTATAAAAAAAAAAAGGAAAGAAAGAAAATATTCAAGGGAATATTTTTTTTGAGTAAAATTTGGTACAGTGGATTGGAGATGGAACGGTGAAATAGTATGAAAGTTGTACTATTTTAGTGCTTGTTTGGTTGAGCTTTCTACTGGCTCAAAAGGTCTACCAACGTCTATTTGAGTTTTTTAGAGTTGTTTGGTTGGGCTTTTGAGATTGTCTATTTTAAATTGAGTAGAGGCTAGTAGAGTTTAAACCTCTACTGGGCAAAAGCTCATAGGGAGGTGCTTCTCCAAATAGACCTTTTTTAAAAAAAAGTCTACTAACCAAACATCTATGATTTTTTTTTTTCAAAAACTCTATTTCTAATAGATCTACTGCAAGTAGATCTTTTCCCAATAGAGGTTTTTCAAAAGCCCAACCAAACAAGCTCTTAGTGCAAAAGTTGCACCAAAAGAATAGATATTTTAAATATTTGAATTCAAAAGCTATTATCCAAGTATTTGTCAATATTGAAACAAGTCGGAATTATCATGGATACATGTAACATACATATCCGTCCTCCCTATTAGTAAAAAAATATTATTAGAAATATTATGGTGGACTTGGCCACTTGGGCTTTTAAAATTGGAAGTTGGGCTTTTAAAATTGGCCATTGAATGATGTGTTTACAACATTCATTGCACATGTGTTCACAACATTCAGAGAATAACAGCTTTATTGAAAGTTGGTATTGAGCCCATTTAACAATTTCCATTCTTGCAAGTTATTAGGGCCTTGTTGTTAAAAGATATATTTGGTGTAATGATTCTTTGGGAAAGAGATACGGGTAGTTTGGGAAATAAATAAATTAAAATTTATAAATCCTAGAACTCTTAAAAATGGGGTATTATTAGATCATTTGAGAGGTGGCAATAGCACCACTCTTATTATTATTATTATTTTGAAAGAATGACGATATTTGCACCCCTCAGAATTTGTATGTACACCCCTTTTTAATCTTATTATTATTTTTAAAGAAGGAACTGAGAGTGCCGCACCTGCAACAATGGTGGCTGCTAGGAAATCCAAGAATACTCATTAGAGCATCAACAACATGTAGGCCCTTGTGAATAAAAGTGGCAGCCTACTGGAACTTTGGCAGAGGTGCACTTTGGGTAATTGAGTTACGAAACTATCCTTAAATCCCTAAGAAATTCAATGGTCTTTCAATCCACCGTGATGTAACCTTGAATCTCGATAGGTTTAGAATTATGATCGCTTATTTTTACCTTCTCTTCATACATAACAATTTTTCAACAAAAAAAATAAAATGTTTTCTTTTTCTTGGTTGATTATGTTTTAGTGTTGGCAAGTGATGAATCTCATTTTTAATGGATAATTTGCTTCTGAATATCACCTTAGAGAATCGATGCCCTATTACTATATTCTTTTGCCTTTATTTTATTTTTTGGTGACGATGTGTAATTCTTAAACCAGAGAAACTGAGCAAGTGATTGTTTAATGGGATGAAGTTGTAGATTTGGGACAACTTGTGGAAACAATTTCTTGTATTTTAATTAAAATGTTTATAATTATTTAAGGGTAATGTTGGAATTATGAAGATATTGAAATTTGGGGGTGTAGATACAGTTTTAAAGGGGTGTAAATATCGTCACTCGTTTTGAAATAGTTGTTATAACTACAATTCTACAGCCCATATTGCTACATGTATGGGCTGCCTCCCCTCTTGTTTTTCAAATGCGGGCTGCCACCGAGTCCTCTTATAAAACCCTACCCTAGATATTAAAATGGACCTTGTTAGATTATTCCTTGGTGCTGCCCTAGATATTAATATGATAATTTAAATTTATTTTGTTAATGTATTTTAAGCCATACAACATATGAGTGAATGTGATTGAATCTCATTATGCATTACAAGAACGAAAAAGATAAATAATCATGCTATTGTCGTTATAAATAATCACGATTGAATCTCATTATTATCATGAATCTTTCTTTTAACACATTTTACACGGCTCAAATAAGGAGATAAGCTTCAACCTTATAGATATGTCCGATCTCTAGCAAATCTATCTACCCAATAAAGCTATCAATTGAAAAAAAAAAAATGCTATCAATTGTGCTAGTAGATTTATATTTAAATTCATACCTCTGACATGATACGAAAAGGGTGTACATACAAAGTTTTAGAGGTGTCAATATCGCCACTTTATAAGTTTATATCTCATATATATATATATATATAGTGTAGAGTGGGTGGCTGTGTATGGCTAACATTAGATCACAGCGGCCCAAGAGTGATTCTTGGACCCTTCTTACCTGAAAATTAGGCTTGGCACAAAGTGCAAATATCTCTTAGTACTTTTTGTATATCTGATCAATGCTAGTAGTCCACCTTTTGGTGATTGTTCAATGATTAACATATGTCCAGCCCAGCCTGGAGAAAATCTTGCATGCACCCGGTGCAAGGCACCCTAACCAATGGGTGCATGCCACGTGGCAGAGAGAATTCATTTGATTGGCTGTTCTTGCCATATCTTTCATGTAGAATTGATTAATTCATTTTCAAGGTAAATATATTATAAAGATGTCATTCAAACCTAGTTGGGCTATACTTTCTTGCTAAATTGCTAAATTGCTAAATTTCTGATGAGAACTGAATTGACATTTCCCTGAAGCAACACCAAATACATCAATTTATCAGATGTAATTTATCACACACAACCTAAGTCAGTGCTCAAAACTAGAACAATTTCAAAAATGGTCATCAGCAGAAAACAAAAGTAGTTGGAGGAAAAAAAGGAAGAAGAAAATATATGGGGTCAAAACTTTGGACATGGATTTTAATTGCTGTAGCAGCCATATTAATCATAATATCAGATATTTTGGTGTTTCTGAGACAGAGAAGACTTCGACTAAAAGGTAAATCATATATTATGTATGAATGTATGATTGTAAATTACCAACCCATGCCTCCATTTGATGAATCAACCTCAGCTACCCTTCTTTCAATGCAAAATGCAGATTGTTTTGACTGCTTTTACAAATGCAGGTTCATTTTCTTTCGGTTCTCATCAAAGTAACCCAGTCAGTGGCATGAAGAACAAGCGCTAGATCCACGTACAAGTAAGCCTCCTAGAGCCTAGCTAATGTTGAATATAAACACATAACGAAAATGAGAATAGGAGAAAAAAAAAAATTAATGTAAATAATTAGTTTCACATAAATTAATTTACAATCTGAACAACTTAACAAGTAAGACGATATTATTGCAATGATAAGAGAATACTCCTAAATATTTGTATTTAATTTAATCCCCCAACAAGTTTGATATTCATTATAGAAACATATATAAAACAAAAACAGAACACATTATTGTAAACAAAACCTATGCCTTTATCTTCCATCCATAACAGATAAGGTTACATTATTTATTGAAGGATTCTCCGCAACAATGGCTTCATTTGTATTGACCTCAACAGTCCTTCCAAAGCAAAATGCAGGTTGTTTCGGCATTGGCAATCTTACAATTTCACTTGTTAACATAGAAACAACAACTGACATGGAAGGTCTGTCCAATGGGTTGTTTTCAACACAAAGCAAGGCCACATTAATGCATCTCAAAGCTCTGTCTTCTGCAAATGATTCAAGTAATGTTGGATGCATTAGTTCTATCGCCGCACCTTCTTTCCACGACTGCCATGCCTGGAATGAAAACCATTCAATTTGACCATCGAAATACACAAATATTTGTTGGTATGTAACTAAAATGTTGCTACATTACAGACTTGCATGTCCAACAAGGTTTAGTGGTTGATCAGAATGATAAAAGCTATTGTTCTTCCTTCCGGTCACAATTTCTAACAATAAAACTCCAAAACTAAAGACATCAGATTTCTCAGAGAAAATACCTTCCATAGCATATTCAGGAGACATGTAACCACTGGATTTATCATAAGGTATAAAATCAATAGTAAGTAACTAAATGAACAAGTGTATTGATGAAACAAACTTTGCACCTACTAAATGATAGAATTAATAAGTTGATCTGATCAATAAGCTGGTACGTAAGACTTTCCTCGTCTTTGTTTGAATGTTCTGTAAAATTGATAGCACATACATCTCCAGAGACGTCAAGGTTTTCAAATTTGCCGTTCTCCAATACCCCACTAGACCAGAATCTTAATCAGCTGATGTTCTGAAGGAACCCATTCGAGAGTGAAAGCCACAGGATTTGGTGTTACCTTAGAGAACCATGATGTAAGTGACCAGTTCTGATCTGTCTTGTGATTGATCCCCAGTTTCATTCCAGGCAAGAAAGCAGAGGTAGGAGAATCAAAGCTTTGCCACAAAATCTGCCCTGCACTCCCACTAGAGGTTACTTCTCTCAATACAAAGTTTCCATTATCCTGCAAAATAGCACTTACGTTGGTTTTCGATTGACTCAAGTGTAGCTTGATGGGATCCCCGCCTGTATTGTCTGTTATCGTTAAACTACCTTCTTCATCTATGAGAAGAACCCCTGAGATATTTTCGATAGGCCTGTCTCGATTGGCTATCCAGCAAGGCTTCTCTGAATCACGTATGTACCATATTGTCAGGTACCACCCGTCAAAGGTAATATTATAGAGCTTTAAGGTGAAGACTCCATTTCTGGAAACGAGAGTATCAGAAGAATTAAGGGTATCACCCTGGTTGATTATGTATTTTGCTGCAGCATGAGACCGAAGTAAGCAAAACAAAATGAGAAAAAACAAGTTATAGGCATTGTTAACCATTGATGAGCTGATCATGGAAAAATGTATAAGATGGTTGATTTTTAGGGACTGAGGTCCCCTGCTCATCTCATCTTTTCAATATCCAGTGACATGTGGCATCCAAACAAATGAATGGTTAGGATTAATTTATCTCTTTTTTTTCTCTCTCTCCGCCTAAAAAACGACATCGTATCTCTCAAAACAAAACAAAAATTCTTCTTCTTATTTGTTTCAAATCAAGCTCCATTAAATTTCAAAAAATAAATAAATTTTAGAAAATAAATAAATAAAAAAAACTAAGGAGATCATCCATCTTTACAATCCCAGAGTCATCAACACCTAGAAACCAAAATAATAATAATAATAATAATAACCAAGGATTTCCCTTCTCTTTCCTTCATTTTATCAGCAACCAACAAAACAAAAATCCATTTCACAAACCCATAAACGAAATCCAATAAAAAAAATTGAAAAAACAAAAAAATAAAATAAAAAAGAACATTGATGGATCTTCAGATCTTCATCAATGGAGAAACAGATGGAACTCCATCAAAATCGTCACCACAAAACGGCTAAACACGAGCACGAAATCGCACCACCACCCAAAAACGAAATCGCACTAGTCAAACCACCACCAAACCCGAAATCGCTCTAGTCAACCACCACAAAACACAAACACGAAATCACATGAAATAGGAGAGAAAGAAGGCAGCGAGAAGAAGGACTGGAGATCGGAAATGGAGGAGATTGATGGAGATGGATTCGCGGAGAGAGAGAGTGAGAGCGATGAACCAGATGTGAAAAGAGAGAGAAGACGCGGCGGCAACAGAGGCGGCTGAAGGAAATCAAGAGCGATGCGAAGAGAAGACGCGACGGCTTTTGAATGGTGGTGGTGGCTAGGGTTTAGGTGTTGGTGTTGGTGGAAGATGATGATGATGACCGATGAGTGTGGTAGAGTGGTGTCTGGTGGTGTTATTTCTTTTTTTAAAAAAGATTTATTTGTTTTTTTTTAATGGGTCGGTTAACTTTTTATGTTTGGAAAGATATTATTTTCTCGTTTGTGGGTAATCCCTGGTTATTATTATTATTATTATTATTTTGGTTTATGGGTGTGGATGAATCTAGGATTGTAATAATGGAAGATCTCCTTAGTTTTTTTATTTATTTATTTTCTGAAATTTATTTATTTTGTGAAATTTAATGGAGCTTGATCTGAAACAAATAAGAAGAAGATTTTTTTTTTTTTTTTTTTTGAGAGATACGATGTCGTTTTTTAGGCGGAGAGAGAAAAAAAAAAGATAAATTATTCCTAACTATTCATTTGTTTGGATGCCACATATCACTGGATATTGAAAAGTTGAGCACAAATAAGATGAGCAGGGGATCTCAATCTGATTTGGACACTCCCCAAGGCTAATTACAAGCATGTCAATTGTCAACAAAAGCTGCTATTATTTATATAATAATATTATTATAATATCCCCAGGGCTAAAACAAGGATGTATTCACTATTCTCAGGCACATCAGTTGCCAAGATAGAGCCTCCTTTAGTCCTTTGGCAAGACTGAACAAATGATCTGCATTTGGTTCCCACTATCCAGAAATGATCTGAATGATCTCCATACATTCATCCAGAAATGACTCTAGATAATTGACATAAACAACTGAAAATTCATTTGAAGTGATTTTGTTTTGTGTTCCATTGTGTACAATGTGAACATTGCATGAATCAAGGGATTGTGATCCCAAAAGATAAGCACCCTTGAGTTAATCAAGGGATTAATAAATTCTAGTCAACTCATGGACAGATCATTGAGTCATTGACAGGTCTGGAAATTTATATAACAATAATCACTCATTGAGTTGAGTGATTGGTTTCTACTTTTCAACTAAATGATAATAACTAAATGATAATCATTGAGTCATTGGGAAGACTTTGCTGTTGTTAGTCCTGGTGACTACCACATACATTGGTGCTGTGATGGTCCAAAATACGTACATAATTCATACGGAGAAGACCCAGATGACGACAAATCAGTTTCACGAAGGAGATTCAATGCTCTTCGTGTTGTCTTGTTGTTGCTAGTTTGTTACTGCATTGGCTTGGGGGTTTTGTTTTGCTTCCAGTTCCTCTGTTTTGTTTTGGTTTGTTGTTGTTTCCTTTTTGAGCATTTTTGTGCAGAGGTGTTTGCCCTGCTTTTCTTTGTGCGTTGGAGCCTTTGTGGGTTCTTTGCAGAGGTCTTGACATGCACATCATGTCTGGGTAAATCGATTTGCAAATCAAATTATACATAAATTCCAATTGCTGTAAATCAATTTGCCGTCATCTGGGTCTTCCCAAACATCATATCTCTGTGACAAAAACAATAAAATTTGAATCAATTAACAGTTGTAATTCATAACAAAAACAAAAACCCAAAAAAATAGAAGAAATTCAAGATGAAAAATTTTCTTCACCTGTCACCAGCGATGATGTCACCACACTCAGAGTTCAGGTGGCTGCCATCTTTGATCTGTTTCACAACCACCAGAGCAATTTTATAGCAATCCAGTAGGTGGTTTCTGGAGACGAAACCGAAATGGAGAAGACGAAGAAGATTGAGAACAACATAGAAGAAAACGCAAACTTGCCTTTGGTTAAGTTTAGGGGTAAAATTGGTAGAACGTAAATAAGAGTCAAAGGCGTTAAACTTTTGGTTAAGTGTAGGACACGTGTAAACCATTGGAGAGAGAGTAATTCTCAGCCACAGTTAATCAACTCCAAAAGATATGCACCCCTAAGTTATTATCAAGGAAGCACGGATACGGATACGGATACGGATACGGGATACGGATACGGCACGATACGGGGATACGGCAAATCTCTAAAAACTAGGATACGGATACGTCAGGATACGTCAATTAAAATAATATATATTTATATTTTTTTTTAAATAAGAATATATAAAAGGATATTTGATAATTCATTCAAAAATCAAAACATATTCATATCCAATCATCCAAATAAAACATGTCACATAACAACCTAAGTTATAACAATGTAACATATTACAATATCCAAATTAAGTCGTAACATATTACAAAATTGAAAATCCAAATAAAACATATGTCACATAAGTTATAGTATATTACAAAATCCAAATAATACATAAAATAAACTCATAAAATAGATACTAAATTCCTAATTAACTTCATTATCATCATTCACATTGTTAAAAGATCTAAATAATTCGACATCTAACTCTGGTTCATCAAGTGAAAGGTTTGCAATCTCAAGTATCCCGTTATTCTCCATGTCAATAGAATCAAAGCCAAAATTTCTTTACAGTTTCATTTTGACCTCTAATATTTTGAAATTATAATTTGACCTCGTTTTATACTAAAATAATTATAATATTCCCCCAAACGTATCCTCCAAGTATCCCTCAAGTATCCTCCAAGTATCCTCCAAGTATCCCTCAAGTATCCTCAAAGTATCCTCCAGTCAAACTAGTGAAAAAGTCAACGGATACGCCATTTGGTGTATCGGATACGTATCCTGGAGTATCCGGGAAGTATCGGAACTGGATACGAGTTCGATACGAGTTACCTCCACCAAATGAAGTATCCGTGCTTCCTAGGTTATTATTAATCAAGGATTAATAAATTCTAGTCAACTCATGGACAGCTTTTTTTTTTTTTTTTTGATATATATATATATATATATATATGAACACATAAAACAGTACAAACAACGATTAATAAATTCTAGTCAACTCATGGACAGCTTTTTTTATTTTTTGATATATATATATATATAGGGTGAACTGCATAAATAGCCAAAAAATTAGTGGTTTTATTGTTTTTGTCCATGATTATTGTTTTTATTGTTTTTGTCAAAATTTCCACTTTTTGGACAAGATTGCCCTTGTTTATAAAAAAAAAAATTCTTTTTTTTTTCTTTTTCTTCTTCTCTCTCCTTTCCACAGAGTCTTTTTTTTTTCTTTCTCTCTCTCTCTCTCTCCTCTCTCACGTTCATCTTCTTCTTCTTTCTTTATAATTTTTTTTTTCCTCTTTCTCTCTCTCCTTTTCTCATGCCTCCTTCTTCTTCTTCTTCTTTCTCTCCTTCTTCTCTCTTTCTCTCCCCACGTTTTTTCCAGATTTTTTTAAAAAAAATTCAGTTTTTTTTTTTTTTGGTTGAAAATTTTCAAGATTTAAATAAGGTTTGGATTTGAGTTTGGGTAGTGATTGTGGTTGTGCTTAATTTTATTTTATTTTTCAGATTTGTGGTTGTATTTTAAGTTTGGGTTTGGGTTGTTTTTATGAATGGTGGGAGTTGTGTTTGGGGTTAGGTTTTGTTGAAAAAAAAATTAAGAATTTTTTTAATTTTTTTTGGATTTGATCTTTTTCTAACAAATTTTTCAGATTTTATTTTGTTTAAACACACCAGTTATATTCAATTAAACACACCAATGCAATTCAATTAAACACACCAGTTCAATTTAATTAAACACACCCGTTCAATTCAATTAAACACACCATTGCAATTCAATTAAACACACCAAATGCAATTCAATTAAACACACCAGTTCTATTGAATTAAACACACCAGTTATATTCAATTAAACACACCAGTTCTATTCAATTAAGCACACCAGTTCTATTCAATTAAACACACCAGACCATCAATTAAACACACTAGACCACCAATTAAACACACAAGACAAAACGAATTAAACACACCAAGGCAAAACGAATTAAACACACCAGGCAAAATGAATTAAACACACCAGGCAAAACGAATTAAACACACCAGGGTGAACTGATGTGTTTAATGAGTTTTGCCTAGTGTGTTTAATTGGTGAACTGATGTGTTTAATTGATGGCCTGATGTGTTTAATTCATTTTACATTGGTGTGTTTAATTGCTTTTGCCTGGTGTGTTTAATTGCTTTTCACTTGGTGTGTTTAATTGGTCAGTCTTTGTGTGTTTAATTCGGTCCTCTGGTGTGTTTAATTGATTTGTCTTGATGTGTTTAATTAGGTTGTCCTGGTGTGTTTAATTGGATTACCCTAGTGTGTTTAATTGATTTACACTGGTGTGTTTAATTGATTTACACCTGGTGTGTTTAATTGATTTATAACTGGTGTGTTTAATAGGTCAACCTTGGTGTGTTTAATTGGGTTCCCCGGTGTGTTTAATTGGGTTGCTCTGGTGTGTTTAATTGATTTGCCTTGGTGTGTTTAATTGATTTATGCCTTATTTACACACACCAGTTCAAATCATTTAAACACACCAATATTAATCAATTAAACACACCATTAGCACCCAATTAAACACACCAGTAATAAACAATTACACACACCAGTTATAACCAATTAAACACACACATTTTTCCAACCCAATTAAACACACCAGTAATACAATTAAACACACTAGTCTGGAAAAAAAAAATTAAAATCTGGAAACTGAAAAATCTGGACTTCAACTTCAACATGAAATTAAGGGACTTTAACTTCAACATGATTTACACAACAACAACCACAACCTGGAAAAAAACGAGATCTGAAAAAAAAAATTTAAATAAAATCTGAAAATTAAACACCACCACAACTCAAACTTAAACACAACCACACAAAAAATTTTTAAACAAAATGAATCTAGAAAAAACGAGATCTGAAAAAAAAAAAAATCAAATCTGAATTTTTTTTAAGAAATAAAAAATCTGAATTTCTTTTAAGAAATAAAAAATCTGAATTTCTTTTTTAACAAAACCCAAACCCAAACCTAAACACAACTCTCACCATTCATAACACAACAACCACCCTCAAATCCAAACCTTTTTAAAATATGGAAACTTTTCAAAAAAACAAAAAAACTGTTTTTTTTTTTTTAATCTGGAAATTTTTCAAATAAAAAAAAAAAACTAAATTTTTTTTAAAAAAATTTGGGTTTGGGTCGCCCGATCTGGACCAGATCATGGTCAAATCGGAAAACCCATCGAAAATCTAGAAATTTTCTTTGAAAAAAAAAAAATCTGAAAATTTTTGTGTAAAAAAAATTCTGAAATTTTTTTAAAATCTGGAAAAAAAATATGAGATCATGAGAAAGAGAAGAAGGAGAAGAAGAAGAAGGAGATGGACGACGATCGGACGGAGGGACGACGATCGGACGGAGGAGAGAGGAGGAGAGAAAGAGAGAAGAAAGAGAGAAAGAGAGAAGAAGAAATAGGCGTGAAAAATAGAGAGAGAAAGAGGCTGGTGAAAATGAGGGAGAAAGGAGAGAGAAAAGGTTTAATAAAAAAAAATAGGGGCAATAATGTCCTCACAGCCCATTTGTTGACAAAAACAATAAAAATCATAATTGTTGACAAAAACAATAACTCCCCTTAATTTTTGATTAAAAAGCCCTATTTCCTCATATATATATATATGAACACATAAAACAGTACAAACAAACCAACCAACATTATATAAAACTAAAGTCTAGCCAAATAAACTCCCTAAAAAAATAAAAAGCTGAATCTGCAAGCCTGAGAGCAAAGGAATTTCCAGAAGTGGAAACAACTAAACACTTAATAGCGCCTATATCTGATAATAACAACTTAATATTATTAACAATGAACTTAGATTCCCCTACACAAGGGATGGAATCGTTAATAACGGAAACCACTGAGGGAGAAATCCCCTCAGCCCAATCAACCTTCAAATTATAAAATTTTGCCAGCAAAAGCCCTTCTCTAAAAGCAACCAGCTCACCAATGTTGGCATTGAAATAACCTGGCAGCTGATTGCAACGAGCAGCAACAACCAACCCCTTATCATCTCTGATAACTGCCCCTACACCAATATACATCCCATTCTTACGCAATGCAACTGCCGTGTTGAGCTTGAGACGACCTGGAGGAGGAGCTAACCACTCACTCCCAAACCTGATCGGAACAGAGGAGAGCAGCGAAGAAGCGATAGCCTGATGAGGACTTGCTGTGATACCTGTGAGAACAACAGAACCACACTGAGGTGAGACAGCCAACCTTGATTTCTGAAATTCTAACAAAAAAGACATAGCACCCGAATAAACCATCTCAGGAGACTTTCCATTCCCATAAAAAACACGACAATTTCTGTTATTCCAAATGGCCCAAGCAGTCAAACAAAATCTACACAAATCTTCACTGGATAAAAAAGAAGAGAAAAACAAAAACATATCCAAAAAGGAGAGCTGATTCACTTCTTCAAAAGGACAGCCAAACACTGAATATCTCCAACATTTCTTAGCCTCTTTACACCAAAAAAGAACACGAGCAGCAGTTTCAATAGAATTTGAGCAGCTATAACACCTAGTTGAATCCACCACCTTTCGCTTCCATAAATTATGTAACGAAAGAAAAGCATTCCAACATGCTCTCCAAACAAAAATTTTCACTTTTGGAGGAATATTTAAACTCCACATCCTTTTCCACCACCTCTGCATCAATAACGAATTAGAGCTAGAATCAAAAAATTTTAGGGACATAGCCAGCTTATATCCACTTCTAATTGTATACTCCTCATTCGTCTCATAATGCCAAGCTAGGAAATCTACCCCTCCCGTCCAACTTATAGGAATAGAAAGCACTAACTCCTTATCCCCGTTCAACAAAATATTATTCAACTTATCTATATCCCACCACCTCCTATTACAGTCAAACAAATCAGCCACTCTAATATCTAACCTCGGATCCGATGAAATAGTCCTAAAAGAAAAAGGACGAGGCAGCCACCTATCTTTAAAAACTCTAATCAACTTCCCATCCCCTACCACCTATTTCAACCCTTTATCCAACAACTCTCTCCCCCACAAAATACTTCTCCACACATGAGAACTACCATTCTTAATCCTAACTTGCAAAAAATCCTCATTCTTAAAATATTTAGCTTTTAACAACTTAGCAATCAAAGAATCAGGATTTTTCAGAATTCTCCAAGCTTGTTTAGCTAATAGAGATTGATTAAAAGAAATAAGATCCTTAAAATTCAACCCCCCTTGACTCTTTGATTTGCACAAAGCTTCCCATTTCGCCCAACTTATTTTCCTTTTACCCTCTCACTCATGGACAGCTATAAAACAATAATCACTCATTGAGTTGAGTGAGTGGTTTTGAAAATTATAAAACAATAATCACTTATTGAGTTGAGTGATTGGTTTTTTTTTTTTTTTTTTTTTTTTTTTTTTTAAAGGAGGGCTAAGATTATCTCAAACCTAATTAGAGATGCACGTTTGGGGAATGGGGATGGATATAGGTCCCTCCATCCCCATCCCCGCTACCTAGACCCTTCCCCCATCCCTCCCCATTTCCTCATTTGGGGAAAATGGGGATGGGGAATTTTGGGGAGACCTATATCCATCCCCATCCCCAATTCCCTATTTTCCCGTTTTTCCCCGTTTCCCCGTTCCCCTATTTCCCCTGTTTCCCCATTTCCCCATTTCTCCATTTGATAAAAATTACAAATTAAACTGAAAAATCAAACATTCCATTGCAAATATAAAATAAAATTCATTAGTGCATTACAAATATAAAATAAAGTGTTTTAAAATTCACAAGTTCATTACAATAACAACTAATTGTTGAGAAAATGAGAGCAACTTTAGGTTTTAGGTTTTAGGTTTTAGGTCTTGAAGTTAAAATGAGTAAAATTGTATATATACTTAGGGTTAGGGAGTTAGGTTTTCAAAGAATAAAAAAAATATAAAATATATATATTATAATTATATTTATATTATTATATATAATTGGGGGAAATGGGGAAATGGGGATGGGGAGGGGTGCCCCCATCCCCATCCCCATTTCAATTTGGGAATGATTTTCATCCCCATCTCCCACACCCCCCATTTCCTCATTTCCCCAAAAAAAAATCCCCAAATGGGGATAGGGATGGGGAAAATTGGGGCCCCGGGGGGAAATGTGCATCTCTAAACCTAATACACCAAATATTACATTAATTTATCATAAAAAGAGCATTTTTATTACACTAATTTTTTTTTTCACTCCAATATATTCACACCAAATTTTACATCAAATGAGCATTTTTAAAGAATATTCTCCCAATAAATGAAATTAACTTAAAATAAAAATATTCTTTTCAAGATTTAAAAGGGTGGGTTTTGCAGCGGTGAAGTAGAGAGAACCGAGTGTTTGCCCATTTATGATTTAGAATGAATTTACAAGTATTCGAGTTGAGACACTTGATATACTAGATATTTTTTTTGACTTTTTTTTTTTTTTTTGATAAAATATTGTATTTAAATTTATAACAGAATTAAACTGAAATGAAAATTTCTCAAATCAACTTGACTTTTGACAAAATCATTTAGAAATATTACAATTTGAATAATTTAAACAATTATCATATTTAAACTGTAACCCAAGTACGAAAGTTGCATTCCATTTGCAAAGAGAATTTATAAAATTTTAGAAATATTTTTAATTATAAATTGTGCTTTATTTTTAATTAAAAATTGAATCATAAATTTATAGAATTTTTCTTTATAAAAGAAGTTATGAATATAAAAAAACAATCTATATTACTATAAATTGTAATAAATGAAGATTAACAATAGATAGATTACTAATAAAGTCCTAACCGATTGGTCTGTATTTTCTTCGAAATTTATTTTATTTCTTTTAATAATTTCTTTTAACTAGAGGGCGTGGATTTGAACTTGTAATCTTAAGATTAATTAAAAGGTGTGGTTCTTATTTATTTATTTATTTTAATACAACATATACTGTTACACTGAATGGTTAGAGATCTATCGAAACCTTTGAGAACAAAAAGTATATGTACAGTCCGAAAATTTACTCCCATAACAAGAGATATTTACTCCCATAACATCGGGAAGAAAACTCCCCACACATCCTTGTACAATACATATGGTGAGACTTAATTTTTTTTTATTTTTTTTTTGAGAAACAGAACAACTAAAAATTACATCAATGAAAAAAAATGTAGAAAATGAGAGCTTCGAATGGTTGGTTGTTTGTGATGGGGTCCCTTGAAAATGAGAACTTCCATAAGCATAATTTATTGATGGCAGCCCACATGAAGGCAGTGGACATAGATGGCACGGTTAATTTCTAAAATTTAGTGAAACTCTTCTTTACATGAAGTTTTTTATTATTGGATAAGAAGATCAACTGCTCCCACCTTAAGAGCAGTCTCCCATACTCTTGAGGTTTAAACAAAGGTGGGATTCTAATCATAATCATCGCCTTTGTTAAGAGCAATGTACTGCAAACAAGAAATTATTATATCAAAAAGAAAAAAAAGAAAAAAAAAAAAAAAAACTAAAAATGTATTACTAAGGCAAAGGTGGGACTAGAACCCCAGTTGTACTGTATATATAACAAATACAATTTTCCCTTAAATTTCTCATCTGTATTAACTTCAACTTTAAATAATATATGTAATGTCTCACAATTAAAAACTATAGCTCGAAAACGAATTAATTACTATTCATATGAAAGGATAACTCGATTTAAAAATAATAAAAAAAAAAATGAAATCTTACACTAATTGGGCCAAAATCTATTGAAACTTGACGAGTCCAATCATTATAATATCATCTTCCGGTCATTCTAGACATGGTTAAGTTATTTATAGTGTGATTCTCAGCCATGTCTCCTGTTGATGAATTGACCTCAGCAACCCTTCTTTCAATGCAAAATGCAGGTTGTTTTGGCATTGTCAATTCTACACATTCACTTGTTAACATGTATATAACATCTGCCATGGAAGGCCTGTCAAGTGGGTTGTCTTCCACACAAAGCAAAGCCACATTAATGCATCTCAGAACTCTGTCTTCAAAACATGAATCACGTAATGTTGGATGCATTAGTTCTAATGCAGCATCTTCTTTCCACAACATCCATGCCTGAGATAAAATTCCATTCATTTTAAACATTCAATAAATACATTTACCTATTGTAATATAGAATTTAAATGACTCTGCATCACAAAACTTACGTATCCAATAAGATTGAGCGGTCGATCAAAATTAAAATTGCTATTGCTCCTTCTACCACTCACTATTTCCAACACTAAAACTCCATAGCTAAAGACATCAGATTTTGTAGAAAAGATTCCCATTACAGCATACTCAGGCGCCATATAACCACTGGATATCATTCATAAGGTACAATAATCAGTCGTGCATAACTAAATGAAAAGGTTCACATAAGCAGCAAAGTTTGCATCAACTAGAAGTGGTTTACTTACCGTGTGCCAACAATTCTATTTGTGTTTGCTTCAGATTGAGCGGTAGTAAAAATTCTTGCCATACCAAAATCAGATATCTTAGGATTCATGTTATTGTCTAGTAATATATTGTTAGATTTCAAGTCTCTATGAATTATCTGTAATCTCGAATACTTATGGAGGTAAAGTATCCCTTGAGCTATTTCTTCAATGATGTTAAAATATTTGTTCCAATCGAACAACTTCCTTTTAGATTGATCTGCAAATGGAGGGAAAATATAACAATTTTAAGAAACTATAGTATAATGACTGAGGCATCTTCAATATGATTAAATTTAAACTTATGTAGAAGAAAATGTGCTAACCAAAAATATATGAATCCAAGCTATTATGTGGCATGAACTCATAGACTAGCATTTTCTCTTCCCCTTGAATGCAAAAACCTAGGAGCTGCACTAGATTTGTGTGTTGTAATTTAGCTACTATTATGAGCTCGTTCTTGAACTCGGCAAGCCCTTGTCTTGAACTTCTTGATAACCTTTTTATGGCTATCTCTTGCCCATCAAACAACCCCTTGTAAACAGGTCCATAACCACCCTCTCCGAGTTTATTCTCATCCGAGAAGCAATTTGTAGCATCCATAATGGATGAAACACAATACACTTTTAACTTGAAGCCTTTCTTGCCTTCAATTTCAAGCTCCTTTGCTTCATTCATTAATTCAAGTAGAAACTTTTCTGTTTGGATTGACATGAAATACTTGAGCTGATTAGCAAGTATCCATAAAAATATTAATACTTGCTCACAAGAGATTCGTATGATTTTGTGGTAGTACCTTCGAAGTGAGCTCTTCTCCATCTCATGAAGAAAAGGAAAAGAATAACCAAGATTATTGCAATCCCGATTGTAGCTGCTACAGCAATCAAAGCCCATATCCACGCCTTGGATTTTTCTAACAATAAGAATTCACTAGTTGCACGTTAAAAAACTAATAGTTCAACTATGTAAAAGCCAAGTGAAATGCATTAGTTAATTAGGAGCTGCAAAACGATATTGACTTAATGAGATATTTTGCAAGGTTGTGTACAGTGGCAGAGATTGGGCATGCTGTCTTGGTGATGTAACGAGCACGATGATCAACAAAGTAATGAGGTTTTCTGCATAAAAATCCAGTTGAAATTCTATGAAAAGTGAATGTGAGGTTCCAAATTTTTCTATTTCATTGTCTTATGAAAAAAATCTGTTTAAGTTCTGTCTAAAAGTTAATATATGAAAGAGGGAAGAGACATACCAAAATGATTTAAACTACTTCTTCCTTCTTATTTGAAGTTTCTTTTAAAGGTTTATCAAAAAATAGACATCCAGTGCCATCAAGATTACAGCTTTTGGTTCCAACACAGCTACCATTTTTCCAGCAGATATCAAAAGAATATATAACAAGTAACAACCACCAAGGAACAATCTAATACTTTGACAAGGTCCATTTTAATATCTAAATTAGGGTTTTGTGAGAGAAATTTGAGGCTATTCACTTAACAATTATTATTATTATTATTATTTTATTATGAAAAACAAAGGGGAGGCAGCCCATATATGCTCTGTTTTTTTGAAATAATGTTCAATGTTTCTAGAGCTTTTCAACGACTCGTATTAATAAGAGGCCTTAAGTGTTTTGTTTTTAAGCTCAACAATAAGAAATCAAAGCAGAATTCATTAAAATGTAATCAGGTTAAATAATCTTATGTAATCAGGTTAAATAGAGAGTTATCCATAAGAAAGTAACGCAGATTGGTAAATTTAAAGGAGATAAGTGGATATGAGCACAATGAGAACAGGAGTAAGAAGAGGAGCAAATGAAACGCAACAGATAACTTGATGAGATTATGGGCCCCCTGATTGCTAAGAAATAAAAATTAATATTAAGCATATGCATTAAGCAGAAAATATGAACCAATCAACAAACTCAATTTGACACTCAAAGCACATGCAGAATGATAAGATATATAAGCTCTTACTTACCATCAATTTTGATGCATTTATCCTGTTCCCAATCACAGTAAGAGTGACTATTGGCTGATCTGCAATCCTTGCACCGGACTGACCATTTAAGATCAAAACCTGACTGCAGCAACTTCTGGACTGTTTCGTACGAATCATCCGCAAAATCATAACGTATAGGAACCGTTGAAATTAACGAACATGACTCCAGAAGATCGTATGCCCAGTAGCCAGCATAAATAACATAAACGTATGACTGATTTCCAGAAACGGTGAAATTCAAACAAGGAAGTTTTCTATAGGTGGGATCACTGATCTTACCATAGCACCTCACAAAATTTGCATTTGTAAGGTTATCATATATATCATAACGAAAATCTTTATAATATATTTTGTTACTTGTTAGAGATTTTTGCGGCAGGCCACAGCTTCCATTGGCTAAGTCGACATCAACAACCTTGATTATACGATCATCATAGGAAATTCTCTTGACAAAGTACTTCCCTGAAAGGTATTCCAGGATGGTTTTGTTGCTCTGGCAGGAAAGTTCAAAGTTGGGATCACCACATCCAGCTGGATCGTCTTCAAGCCGAAAAGGGTAGCTTATGTTTTTTATGTCTCCACATGAAGAAGTAGAACACTGTATTGGTTGAAGTTTACTTGCCTGTACATCTCTAACGAAGAGAAAGATCAACAAAGAAAAAAGAAAAGCTAAGAAATTTGATGATTATTCCCTTCTCATGATTCCTGGTATGAATTTAAATGAATATTTGGCATAACAAACATCAAAGTTCTCTGTTATTATATAACATTTTAGTAGTTGATTCGATCGTTAAAACATACTTTAGAGTTGACCTCAGTACTTTTCTTCTTTGAGCTAATCCCAAAATAAAATAAAAAATAAAAAACAAAGTCAGTCAATGCTCATCAGTCATCAATTTGGAATGTCACATTCACGCGTTTATGGTGCGTTTGGTACATGGACGGGACGGGACGGGACATGACAGGATAGGACAGGACATATTGTTCTGTATTGTGTTTGGAATGATCATCAGTCATCAATTTGGAACGTCACATTCACGCGTTTAGAGACACATTTTCCACTTACGTCTAATACTGGGCCTACTGCTTTTTGACTTAACTTATGTCAAGTCAACAAACAAACAAATTAATAGTAAAAGTGTAAAACCAAATAATTGAGTTTGAAAAGTCTACAAAATGAAAAAAGATTTTGTTTTGAGTTCATCTACGAATAAATTAGTTTATATTTGAGATTACTTTATTTAATAAATAATTTAACTTAAAAAATAATAACCTTAAAGATAAATTGATAGGTGTTTTTTAAATTAGCTTTAAGAAAAAAAAATAAAGAAAATTGGCATCCAGTACCGTTAGCATTTAAACTAGTTCCAAAACATGTACAGTTGTTCCAGCAGATGTCCTTGCAATTTCTTAAGCTTACACTTGCATTGCCATAAAATAAACTATCGGGTCCGGTAAAATAACCACTTTCGTGCCGGAAGTTTTCACCATGACTCCGCATTTTGGCTCTTCCCATCTCTTACAACGAGAACTCATGCTGTTTACACCTGTCCATGAAGAGTTAACACCTGTCCTCTTGACTGTTTTCAGCTACTTTATAATGTTTTGTTTTATGCTTTTGACACCTATATTTCAATTTTATAACTAAAGCCAACTCTTATCTTTTATTTTTAAATTGTCATTGGCTTCTCTCCATTTTGACACATGTCATTTTTTTTTCATACTATTTATTTACTGCTTCATTAAACTTTTATTGTTTGTAAGGTCAGGCATAGGGATGGCAAATTTACCCGGTTGGGTCGGATACCAAGCCTCACCCAGGTCGAAAATCCCGGGTAAAACCCGAACATACCTTACCCGGTCCCGGGTAAAGGTTGTTCGGGTACCCAGGCTGGTTGTGTTCCGGTCTAGGTCTGGGTATACCTAGATACCCGGTTTTGAATTTTTTTTAAAAAAAAACAAACAAATTTAACACTAACTTAACAAACTTATTCTCTCCACCGCCGAGCATTTCCATATTCACTCTGCCAAATCTCCATGGCCGACTGCCGAACCTCTTCCACCGCCGACCGTTGACCTTCTGTCTTCCGCCGCTGATGACCCTCTTCCTAGGTTTGCCTTCTCGATCTCTTCCTGAAATCAAGAGAAAAGCTGCCAAGAAAAAGAAGGAACAAGAAGCCAACATCACCTCTTCAACTAACAACAACACCAACACCTCTTTAGGTATATATCCTTCTTCTTTGCTTTTTTGGTACGCAGACCCATCACTACAATCTCTCACTCTCTTTGATACTTTTGTTGCTTTTCTCTGCTTTCTTATTCAATTTTCGTATATGGGTATTTTTTATTTTATCTGTTTAGATTGATTTTTATTGCAACATTTTTTAATGGTTTTGTTTTTGTTTTTCAATTTTGGATTCGTGGGCTTGTTTCAAATTTTCCCCTTTCTTCTAACTATTTTGATTGAAAATACTCTATTCAAATTATTACTCATTTGATATTTAGTTTGGCAAAACTGGTTTTATTGAGTGTCTTAAATCTTAATAGTAGTGCTTGACAGAATTTGGAAAATACTCTGTTGTTGTAGTAGTAGTGCTTGACAGAATTGAAAATTTTGGTTGCTTTTTTGCAGGTTGAAATGTCTGCATCACAACCAAATTTGGATTTTGAGTAATAACCCATTGAACACTCAAAGTCAAGCTCCAAGTTGTAATATTAATCTTGTTGATGTAGATGACATCGAGTGTGAAAGTGGAAGGCAAACTAGTCAAACAATTAGGAGGAGTACTAAGAGAAGTAGTTCGAGAGGACCAAAGCAAATCTCTGAAGCTTGAAACCATTTTAAGAGAGAGATTATAAATGGGGAAGTAAAGGCAATATATCATCATTGTGGTAAAGCTCTAGCCGGACATCACAAACAGGGGACTTCACATTTGCTCAGCCACGTAACTTCCTGTCTTAGAAAAATTGGAGGCAAGAAACTAGATGATGGAACCTCCCCTAAACCTAATTTTGGGTCGGTGGACAATGATATTCTACAACAGAAAATCACAAAAATGATAATCATGCATGAGCTTCCCTTGAGTTTTGTGGACTATGATGGGTTTAGGGATGTAGCCCGGGCACAACACTATTTAAAAAAACCGAAAAAGTGCATTGATTTATATATATATATATAATATGCTTTAATTTGTTATTATTATTTAAATGGTTAATAAGCTTTAATGATATATTTAATCACATCACAAGCTATTTAATCAATGTTCATGTGTTTTAGGGATTTTTTATTTAATTTTATTGGTTAACAAGCTTAAAATTGTATACATAGCTTTTATTTGTTTATTATTTATTTGGATTCCAATCAGCTGTCCAAAAATAGTGTCTTAATTTGTGTCTAACCAACCAAATTAGGACATGTGTTTACATTTAATTATTATTTTTTCAACTTATTTCATAAATGTAGACACATGTCCCAATTTGGTTGGTTAGACACAAATTGAGATACCATTTTTGGATAACTGATTTGAATCTTATTTATTTATAAAGAACAAATTAAAAATTGTACAAATTTTTAAGCTATCAATGAAAATATATGCTTGTTGGTTGATAGAGAAAAAGTATTTTTGTCATTGACAGTGTTTTTTTTTTATAGAAATATTACAATAATTCGGGTTTTGAGGAGGGGATATGCTAGAACCCACAATCTAATGATGTAGATATGAATAGTAAGTCATTGGGTCAACCTCATCTTGATGTCATTGATAGTGTTCTGCACAAGTTTAATATGGATTATGTTATTGTATTAAGTTACTGATTATATATATATATTATGAGGAAAGGTTAATGCAAAATATAATTACTATCGGACAAGAAGAATTTATTTAGATAGAGGTGGATCTTTTAAAACAAATTTAATTGGAACAGAGAAACCAATGAAAATTTAGCTTAAATATAGTTGACAAATTTGATAAAAATTTATACGGTCGATCAACATGAGGAGTGGAACTGTACGTGCAAGGCAGCCCCGGCAATGGAGAGAAGCCAAATGGTAATTTTGAAAATAAAAGAAGTAGTTGATTTTAATTACAAAATTGAAATATGGGGTGATAAGTAATTAACTGAAAAATGTGTGTCAAAAACGAAAAATAAAATATTTAAAAAAAGTTGAAAAAAAGCCATGAGTACAAACGTCAACTCTAAATGAAGTAACTGTCTAAGAACAGTCGCTTAGTACTAAGCGACTGACTACTCATCTTGGCAATTCAAATCATAGGTTAAAATATCTGACAACACATTATTTGATTTTAATAATTTATTGTAATATTTCAAAATTGAAGTAACAAAACTTGGACGATTAGCTTTAAATTAAGCTGTAGTTTGAAAATAAAAAAGCATATCCATCTAGAACATATCATTTAAGCTGTACTTGGGAAAAAAAAAAAAGTTTTGCTTAACATACATAATTGCTGGACACATAACATACTCTATGAATTATATCTTCTATACTTTTATTCCATCTAGAACATATCAATTATGTCTTGGAATGTGACTTCTTTCTTGGATTTCTTTCCATTTGTCATTGAAATAATCTCATTGACCTCTTTTCTGTCTTTACTTATAGCTTGAAAATTCTCATCTTAGTATCTTAATTCAAAACAACACGTTTCAAAAAAAATATTCCTTTCATATCTATCTCTAAAAAAAAATATACTCCAACCGCACTCTTTATCCTCATCTTTATCTCTATTTCTATTTATATCTTCAAATAATTTATGTTTTCATTATTAATTTTTACTTTCTTCAATAAATTATTTTTATATAATTTTATTCTTCAACTAAGTTTTAACAAAACCTGCTCTGCAGTCCCACTATCATAACAAAACCTTCTCGCAATACAAAGTTTCCATTATCATGCAAAATAGCAGTTACATTCGTATTTCTTTGAACAGAATATAGAAGTATAGGATCCCCACCTGTGTATTTTATCATTAGATTACCAATTCCATCTATGAGAAGAACCCCTGGATCATTTTTGATTGGCTTAGTTGTCTCGATTGGCTAGCCAGCAAGGCTTCTTTGTATCAGGCCTCCTGTATTATTAATAATATCCATTGAAACCAAACTGGTTGTGTACATGTGTTTACAAGAATGAAAGTTCTGGGAAGATAAAAACCAGTCAAAACGTATTGGCGACTTGGCTCTTAGGGTTCAAGCCATTATCAAGGGACCAAACAAAGTGATGGTGATATCTATAAACATTGCACAAGTTAAAATTGAGAAACAGAACAACTAAAAATTACATCAACGAAAAAAATGTAGAAAATGAGAGCTTCGAATGGTTGGTTGTTTGTGATGGGGGTCCCTTGAAAATGAGAAGTTGCGTACAGCAGATTACAAGAATGAAAGTTCTGGGAAGATAAAAACCAGTCAAAACGTGTTGGCGACTTGGCTCTTAGGGTTCAAGCCATTATCAAGGGACCAAGCAAAGAGATGGTGATATCTATAAACATTGCACAAGTTAAAATTGAGAAACAGAACAACTAAAAATTACATCAACGAAAAATATGTAGAAAATGAGAGCTTCGAATGGTTGGTTGCTTGTGATGGGGTCCCTTGAAAATGAGAAGTTGCGTACAGCAGATTACAAGACTGAAAGTTCTGGAAAGATAAACCAATCAAAACGTGTTGGCGATTTGGCTCATAGGGTTCAAGCCATTATCAAGGGACCAAGCAAAGAGATGGTGATATCTATAAACATTGCACAAATTAAAATTGAGAAACAGAACAACTAAAAATTACATCAATGAAAAAAAATGTAGGAAATGAGAGCTTCGAATGGTTGGTTGTTTGTGATGGGTTCCCTTGAAAATGAGAAGTTGCTTACATCAGATTACAATACTGAAAGTTCTGGCAAGATAAATTGCCCTGTTTCTTTTGGAATTTATTCCAACCTTGACAGCATTGGAAGTTGGAACATTTCTGTTGATAAATGCAAGTACTACTAATTCTTTGCTACATCACTTGAAATAATTGTGACGTAACTCACATTCTTCAACCACACATCCTTAATTCCTAGCTTATTTGAAAAAGATTGGCATTGTCAATCTTTAATTGCTTTACAAGTTAGAACACATCCCACTCTATCTATCCAACGGTTCCAACTCTAAACACCAATATAAATTAAATTATTTTTGTTTTCAAAGTTTTGGTTAAGGATCAAAACTATATAATAAATATGGAAACCTGTCAAATTAATGTGAGCTATCAAATCTCACAACACCAAGAAGATGAGATCGTAATTAACTATTTACATATAAATAGCATGCATGTACACTCCTTAAAGTATTAATGTGTTTTGAATTGTTAAATCTAAAGTAAATCTATAAGGTTATATATGACAAATTAAGAAATTTAAGGGTGCAGTAGGTTAGAGATGGAATAGTAAAATAGTGTGAAAGTTGCACCAAAAGAATAGATATTTTAAATCTTTGAATTCAAAAGCTATTATCCAAGTATTTGTCAATATTGAAACAAGTCGGAATTATTCTGGATACATGTAAAATACATGTCAGTCCTCCCTAGTAGTAAAAATATGTTATTAGAAATATTATGGTGGACTTGGCCACTTGGGCTTTTAAAATTGGAAGTTAGGTTTTTAAAATTGGCCATTCATTTCACATGTAGTTATTGAGCCTCTGGATTTGATAATAACAGTTTCATAATTTTGAAAGTTGGTATTGAGCCCATTTAACAACTTTCATCTTTACAAGTTGTTAAATGGGCCTCGTTGTTAAAAGATATATTTGGTGTAATGATTCTTTGGGAAAGAGATGCGGGTAATTTGGGAAATAAATAAATTAAAATTTATAAATCCTAGAACTCTTGAAAATGGGGTATTATTAGATCATTTTGAGAGGTGGCAATAGCACCACTCTTATTATTATTATTATTATTATTATTTTGAAATAGTTGTTATACCTACAATTCTACAGCCCATATTGCTACATGCATGGGCTGCCTCCCCTCTTGTTTTTCAAATACGGGCTGCCACCGAGTCCTCTTATAAAACCCTACCCTAGATATTAAAATGGGCCTTGTTAGATTGTTCCTTGGTGCTGCCTTAGATATTAATAATTTAATATGATAATTTAGATTTATTTTGTTAATGTATTTTAAGCCATACAACATATGAGTGAATGTGATTGAATCTCATTGTGCATTACAAGAACGAAAAAGATAAATAATCATGCTATTGTCGTTATAAATAACTCTATTATTATCATGAATCTTTCTTTTAACACATTTTACACAGCTCAAATAAGGAGATAAGCTTCAACCATATAGATATGTCCGGTCTCTAGCAAATCTATCTACCCAATAAAGCTATCAATTGAAAAAAAAAAAAAAAAAAAAGCTATCTAAATTCATACCTCCTACATGATACGAAAAGGGTATACATACAAAGTTTTAGGGGTGTCAATATCGCCACTTTATAAGTTTATATCTCATATATATATATATAATATATATATATACACACTGTAGAGTGTAGAGTGGGTGGCTGTGTATGGCTAACATTAGATCACAGTGGCCCAAGAGTGATTCTTGGACCCTTCTTACCTGAAAATTAGGCTTGGCACAAAGTGCAAATATCTCTTAGTACTTCTTTTTGTAGATCTGATCAATGCTAGTAGTCTACCTTTTGGTGTTTGTTCAATGATTAACATAAGTCCAGCCCAGTTTGGAAAAAATCTTACATGCACCTAGTACAATGCACCCTAATCAATGGGTGCATGCCACGTGGCAGGGAGAATTCATTTGATTTGTTGTTCTTGCCACATGGCATGCACCCATTGGATGGGTGCATGCAATATTCTCTCCCCAGCATAACCCATGTTCTTTTTTCTATGCACAACTCATTTTAAAGTGGTGATAATGACACCCTTTAAAAACTGTATGTATATCCCTTTTGTAATCACAACCATCAAAATATGAAACTAATTAATAATTATTGTAGGTGTACTTACAAACTATTTAGTCTTATCAGTAATTTTAATCAAGAGTATATTATTAGATTTTTAAAAACATACTAAGTTGAAGTGTACGTACAGTTTTTAAGGGGTGTAAATATCGTCACTCCTCATTTTAATATTATATATTTTCTTAAGATTAATATCAATAATCTTGCACATCTGCTCTTAACTCAAAAGTAATGTATACCTCAATCCAATCCTTCCATAGATATCACCCGTTTGTGGAAGTACTCAGACCTACGGTAGCCCAAAATCTTTTTGTGGTTATACTATTCTTTTTCTTTGTTTAGAGCCAGCCAGCAAAGTACTTTATTTAGTAATGGCAAATGCATTTTATTGCCAACAAAGAGAGACAATAAAAAAAAATTTAAAAATTAAAAAAAAGTGATTTTTTAAACATTATTTCTATTGTTGAACTCACAAAACCTTAGTTTAGATTTTAAATTTGTCCTTTATTATCTTTCATGTAGAATTGCTTAATTCATTTTCAAGGTAAATATATTAGAAATATGTCATTCAAACCTGGTTGGGCTATACTTTCTTGCTAAATTTGCTAAATTTCTGATGAGAACTGAATTGATATTTCCCTGAAGCAACACCAAATACATCAATTTATCAGATGTAACTTATCACACACAACCTAAGTCAGTGCTCAAAACTAGAACAATTTCAAAATGGTTATCAGCAGAAAATAAAAATAAGTAGTTGGAGGAAAAAGAAGAAGAAGAAAATATATAACATTTACTATTTGATGCAGGGTCGAAACTTTGGATATGTATTTTAATTGCTGTAGCAGCCATATTAATCGTAATATTATCGGGTATTTTGGTGTTTCTGAGACGGAGAAAACTTCGACTAAAAGGTAAATCATATATTATGTATGATTGTAAATTACCAACCCATGCCTCCATTTGATGAATCAACCTCAGCTACCCTTCTTTCAATGCAAAATGCAGGTTGTTTTGACTGCTTTTACAAAAAGTAGCTGTAGAGATTAGAGAATTATAATTCCTTTATGTTCATTTTCTTTCAGTTCTCATCAAAGTAACCCAGTCAATGGCATGAAGAACAAGCGCTAGATCCACAAGTAAGCATCCTGGACGAAATCCCAATTATCTCTAAAGCCTAGCTAAATTTGCCCAATAAGTGCTATTACTCAATGTTGAATATAAACACTAACGAAAATGAGAATAAGAGACATGGTTATTAATGTAAATAATTAGTTTCACATAAATTACTTTACAATCTGAACAACTTAACAAGTAAGACAATATGATTGCAATGATAAGAGAATACTCCTAAATATCTGTATTTTAATCCCCCAACAAGTTTGATATTCACTATAGAAACATATATAAAACATAAACAGAACACATTATTGTAAACAAACCCTATGCCTTTATCTTCCATCCATAACAGATAAGGTTACGTTATTTATTGAAGGATTCTCTGCAACAATGGCTTCATTTGTATTGACCTCAACAGTCCTTCCGAAGCAAAATGCAGGTTGTTTCGGCATTGGCAATCTTACAATTTCACTTGTTAACATAGAAACAACGACTGACATGGAAGGTCTGTCCAATGGGTTGTTTTCAACACAAAGCAATGCCACATTAATGCATCTCAAAGCTCTGTCTTCAGCAAATGATTCAAGTAATGTTGGATGCATTAGTTCTATCGCCGCACCTTCTTTCCACGACTGCCATGCCTAGAATAAAAACCATTCAATTTGACAATCGAAATACACAAATATTTGTTGGTATGTAACTAAAATGATGCTACATTACAGACTTACATGCCCAACAAGGTTTAGTGGCCGATCAGAATGATAAAAGCTATTGTTCTTCCTTCCGGTCAAAATTTCCAACAACAAAACTCCAAAACTGAAGACATCGGATTTCTCAGAGAAAATACCTTCCATAGCATATTCAGGAGACATGTAACCACTGGATTTATCATAAGGTATAAAATCAATAGTAAGTAACTAAATGAACAAGTGTATTGATGAAACAAACTTTGCACCTACTAAATGATAGAATTAATAAGTTCTTTTGTTAACTTACTATGTGCCAACAATTCTGTTTGTATTTGCTTCGGATTGAGATATAAAAATTCTTGCCATTCCAAAATCAGATATCTTCGGGTTCATATTTTGGTCAAGTAATATATTACTAGCTTTCAAATCTCTATGAATTATTCTTAATCTCGAGTACTTGTGGAGGTAAAGTAGTCCTTGTGCTATTCCTTCAATGATGTTAAAACACTTGTTCCAATCTAATAGCTCCCTTTTAGATTGATCTATCAATAGGAAAAAAGGAATTATGAGAAACTTTCAATACATCAATCTTGTAAAGAAATTAACAAATAGTAATGAACTGACCAAAAATGTAGGAGTCCAAGCTTTTATTTGGCATGTACTCATATACTAACATTTTCTCTTCCCCATGAATGCAGAATCCTAATAACCGTACAAGATTCGTGTGTTGTAACTTAGCTATTAGTATGAGCTCATTCTTGAATTCCACAAGCCCTTGTCCGGATCTTCCTGATAGCCTCTTTATCGCTATCTCACCCCCATCAGACAATAAACCCTAACATATTGATCCATGAGTTATTTAGAAGCATTTTTTTTATTTTTTTTTATCAAAACTACTTCTTTTTAGATATACCTTGTAAACAGGTCCAAAGCCACCCTCTCCAAGTTTGTTTATAGAGGAGAAGGAATTTGTAGCATCCATGATAGATGAAACACTATACACTTTTAAATTGTGGCCTCTGTTGCCATCAATCTCAAGCTCCTTGGCTTCATTTGGATTATCTAATGTCATTAAGTTCAGTAGAAACTTTTCTGTTCAGATAGACAGACAAAAAAAAAATTAAAAAAAATTAAAAATTTTTTTTTTAAAAAATAAAAACTTTAGCATGATGAATTCATTAAAAAAACAGTACTTAAAAGAGACTTCATTTCATATATACGACTTTGATATTACCTTGCAGTTGAAGTCTTCTCCATCTAAAATAGACCAAACCACCCAACAATAATACAATAAATATAGATGCAACAGCAACTATGATCCATTTCCATGCCCCTGTTCGAAACAATAATATTATAAATAATAATAAAAAGAATCCATAATCACTTCATTCCTTCCTCAGCTCCAACCAATTTTGGCAGAATTAACAACAAAATATTTAAAATGAATTCCTTCTATACATAAAAAAAAATCACATTAATTCCATTTCAATACTTTTTTTATTTTTTTATTTTTTTTTTAAACGGCAAGCTTTATTCATAAAAACCAACAGCAAACAAACTAGAACAACAAGCCTTGGAGTCAAACCAGAGCAAAGGAGGCAAAAAAAATAAAATAAAATAAAATAAAATTACATTTTAATACCTATACTAAGATTTTTTAAGTGGATGTCTACAAATGAATATTTTTAAACAACCAAATTATTTTTTTTGGTCTCTCTTTTGTTGGCAATAAGAGCATTTGTAAAGGCTAAGTGGTTTTGACTAAAAATAAAGAACAGAACAGAACAGAGATATTGTACTGAGAATGAATCTAATACTTTGTTGAGCTACAATTCAATATCAAAACTAAGGTTTTGCATGTATACTCTAGAAATTTCATGAAAATCAATGTCAGAACCTAGAATAGAAATTCTGTGAAGGTCTCTAGAAATTAAAGTACAACAGCTTCTAAGCTGTCAAATTAGTCATATAAAACAACTATAATAAGTTAATAACTTGATCTAAAACCAGAAGAGGGAAACGTACCTGACGCGGGAGGACCTGGAATGATCATGTAAGATATTTCTCCTCTGTCCCCATTTGCAATTTCTTTTAAAGGTCCATACCAGAGTCTGCATCCAATAATACCCAACACATTGACATCAGTAATGACAGATCCTGTAACTCCAACACATTTGCAGTCATTCCAGCATATGTCCTTGCAGTCACTAAAGCTAACTTGAGTTTCGTTGATGGAAGAATTATTAGCAACTGAAAAGTCAACATTCACTTCTTTTTTGTGGAACATATCACCGTCCATCCTGCACCCTGGCCCTTTCCATCTCTCACATCCGGAAACTCTGCTAGTTCTTCCATCACACTCGCCATCGTATGTAGGAGAAAAAACGCCGAGACTGCTATAATGGTTCAAAGTTCCATCATATTCCAAGGACAGCAATGAAACATTTGCAGTGTTCTTAAAATCAGGGTCAGATCCTCTAAGATCAATAAGCTGGTATGTAAGACATTCCTCGTCTTTGTTTGAATGTTCTGTAAAATTGATAGCAAATACATCTCCAGAGACGTCAAGGTTTTTAAATTTGCCGTTCTCCAATACCCCACTAGACCAGAATCTTGCTCCTCGTCGCTTAATAATCAGCTGATGTTCTGAGGGAACCCATTCGAGAGTGAAAGCCCCAGGATTTGGTGTTACCTTAGAGAACCATGATGTAAGTGACCAGTTCTGACCTGTCTTGGGATTGATCCCCAGTTTCATTCCAGGCAAGAAATCAGAGGTAGGAGAATCAAAGCTTTGCCACAAAATCTGCCCTGCACTCCCACTAGAGGTTACTTCTCTCAATACAAAGTTTCCATTATCCTGCAAAACAGCACTTACGTTGATTTTCGATTGACTCAAGTGTAGCTGGATCGGATCCCCGCCTGTATTGTCTGTTATCGTTAAACTACCTTCTTCATCTATGAGAAGAACCCCTGAGCTATTTTCGATAGGCCTGTCTCGATTGGCTATCCAGCAAAGCTTCTCTGAATCTTGTATGTACCATATTGTCAGGTACCACCCGTCAAAGGTAATATTATAGAGCTTTAAGGTGAAGGCTCCATTTCTGGAAACGAGAGTATCAGAAGAATTAAGGGTATCACCCTGGTTGAGTATGTATTTTGCTGCAGCATGAGACCGAAGTAAGCAAAAGAAAATGAGAAAAAACAAGTTATAGGCATTGTTAGCCATTGATGAGCTGATCATAGAAAAATGTATAAGCTGGTTGATTTTTATACTCCCCAAGCATGTCAATTGTCAACAAAAGCTGCTATTATTTATATAATAATATTATTATAATATCCCCAAGGCTAAAACAAGGATGTATTCACTATTCTCAGGCACATCAGTTGCCAAGATAGAGCCTCCTTCGGCATGACTGAACAAATGATCTGCATTTGGTTCCCACTATCCAGAAATGATCTGAATGATCTCCATACATTCATCCAGAAATGACTCTAGATAATTGACATAAACAACTGAAAATTCATTTGAAGTGATTTTGTTTTGTGTTCCATTGTGTACAATGTGAACATTGCATGAATCAAGGGATTGTGATCCCAAAAGATAAGCACCCTTGAGTTAATCAAGGGATTAATAAATTCTAGTCAACTCATGGACAGATCATTGAGTCATTGACAGGTCTGGAAATTTATATAACAATAATCACTCACTGAGTTGAGTGATTGGTTTCTTCTTTTCAACTAAATAATAATAACTAAATGATAATCATTGAGTCATTGGGAAGATTTTGCTGTTGTTTTAGTCCTGGTGACTACCACATACATTGGTGCTGTGATGGTCCAAAATACGTACATAATTCATACGGAGAAGACCCAGATGACGACAAATCAGTTTCACGAAGGCGATTCAATGCTCTTCGTGTTGGGGATGTTGTCTGGGTGCCATCTTTGATCTGGTTCACAACCACCAGAGCAATTTCATAGCAATCCAGTTGGTGGTTTCTGGAGACGAAACCGAAATGGAGAAGACGAAGAAGATTGAGAACAACATAGAAGAAAACGCAAACTTGTCTTTGGTTAAGTTTAGGGGTAAAAATGGTAGAACGTAAATAAGAGTCAGTGTTAAACCTTTGGTTAAGTATAGGACACGTGTATATCATTGGGGAGGGGGGACACGTGAGAAAAATGAACTCCGAAAGATAAGCACCCTTAAGTTAATCAAGGATTAATAAATTCTAGTCAACTCATGGACAGCTCATTGAGTGGTTTTGAAAATTATAAAACAATAATCACTCATTGAGTTGAGTGATTGGGTTTTTGTCTTTTGTTTAGAAGGACGGTTAAGAGCATTTCTAATCCAATATAAATATTACATTAATTTATTATAAAAAGAGTATTTTTTTTACCCAAATTTTTTTTTACTTCAATATATCCATACCAAATTTTACATCAAATAAACATCTTTAAAAAATATTCTCTCAATAAATATTATACAATATTAATTAATTTATATTAATTAACTTATTTAATAATTTTATTGATATAAAATATATATCAAAGTGAGTATCATTTTAAAGATCTTAATGAGATCTTTTCAACGGTATATTTTTAAAAAATACATATTATTATAATTAAATATGAAATGGTTAAATTAATAATTTTAACAAAAAATTAAAAGCTGAGTTGACATTTAAAAAAAAAAAAATTGGTGGAACTACTGCTCACAAGTTGTTTGGTGAACACATTCTTTTACCAAATTTAATTGGTGCAATTGGTGTGTTGGTTGGATGAGATTATTTGGTGTGTTTAGTGTGGATGGTGTGTTGGTTAGAGATGATCTAACAGCCCAGAAAAGAAAAAAAAAAAATTAATAAAAATTTGTGTCTTAAATTTATGAAATTTTTCTTTATAAAAGAAGTTATGAATATAAAAAAAAAAAAAAAAATCTATATTATTATAAATTGTAATAAATGAAGATTAACAATATATATATTATTTTTATTTTTATTTATATCAAAAGTTTTAATAATTAAAAAAAAAAAACTAATATATTATAATATTAACTTGAGGTAGTAGTTACTAGTTAGTACTTACATGAGTATTGATTGAATATGTAAACTTAAAATTTGATTTGTTCGACTTTTATTGTGTAATAATATATTAGGAGTATTTGTATTTATTTTGGATTTCTTTATACCAACTATATATATTTTAGAATGAATATTTTGATTACATTTTGGATTGAATATTTTAATAGAGTCAAACTAGAGATTGGAATAGTCGTATTCTAAATTTCGAATTCCAATTTTCGGATTGAGAATTGAAAATTTGGAAATAGAAATGAAAAAAAAATAAAAAATGGGGGAAATGAGGTTTGGGGGTTGGGGGTTTGGGTGAGGGAACCTCCCCCAAAAAACTTCCCCACCATCAATCCCCCCAAATGAGTTTTGGGAGAAGTGGCAGGGGAAGGGTTTAGGAATGGGGATGGGGGGACCCTCCCTTGCCCCATTGTGAGTTCGAGTTCTCCCTTCGCCTAAAAGAAAAAAAAAAAAAAAAAAAAAATTATCAACAAGTGTTATGTTTTTAAGCTCAACAATAGGAAATCAAAACAGAATTCATTAAAATGTAGTAATAATGTAGAGGAGACACATACCAGGAGGCCCTGGACGAATAATGTAGTATGACGATTCGGGCACCCCAATAGGAGTTTCTTGGTCAAGAGGTCCATACCAAAATTTGCACCCAGTACCGTTAGCATTCAAACTAGTTGCAGCAGTTCCAACACATGTACAGTTTTTCCAGCAGATGACCTTGCAATCACTTGAGCTTACACTTGCATTGTCATAAAATAAACTATCAACTGAACCGGGAAAATAACCTCTTTCTTGCCGGAAGTTTTCACCATGACTCCTGCATTTTGGCCCTTCCCATCTCTTACAACCGGAACTTATTTGATCCATTATGAATCCATCGTAGTCCAATTCTTAGAAGAATATTGATTTGGAAGGAGTTCGTATGTAAGGTACTTCCCTACTTCGTTTGAACCTTCAATAAACTTGTGATATGCTAGTCCACCATCCAGAGAGAAATCCCCAGCAGCTGGTAAGTGACCGTTGTTGGCCAGTCTTTTGGTTGATCCCAAGTTTCATTCCAGGCAAGAAACAAGTTGTAGGAAAATCAAAGCTTAGAAACAGAGTATTCTCATCAAACACCTGTCCTCTTGACTGTTTTTCAGCATTTTTATAATGTTTTGATTTACGCTTTTGACACAAATTTCACAGCTAATTACATATTTCAATTTTATAACTAAAGCCACCTCTTTTCTTTTCTTTTCTTTTTAAATTGTTATTGGCTTCTCTCTATTTTTGACACATGTCCTTTTTTTCTTTCATACTATTTATTTACTGCTTCATTAAACTTTTATTGTTTGCAAGGCAAGGTTAGGCAACAGCACTGTTAAAAAAAAAAACCGAAAAAGTGCTTTGATTTATATATATATAATATGCTTTAATTTTTTATTTTATTTTTTAACTGGTTAATAAGCTTTATATTTAGATGTGTTTTGACTTTTGATTATGTTAATAAAAATTTATTCTATTTTGATGGGACTTGATCATGTAAACATAAATTTAGTATATTTGATTATGTAAAATGGGATTTTTATACAGCCCAACATCAGTTTTTTTTTTTTTTTTTTTTTTTTTTTTTTTTTTGGGTTTTCATTTGAAGCCCAACATCAGTTGTCCAAAGAACCAAATAAAAAACATAGCTGTTAAGAGGTCCAAAAAATGAAAAATATATATATATAATAAAAACCTCAAAGCCCAATACGCCCAATAGGCCCAAAACCGAATTGAACCGAACCGAGATAAAGGCATTCGGTTCAATTTGGTTTTATGGTCCAATACGGTTCGAACCAATTCAAGTTTTCTAAAATTGAAAATATAACGGTTCAATATGGTTTAGGCCAAAACCGAACCGAACCGAACCACGCCCACCCCTAGTTAACTCCACTTATATAATACAAAATAAATATTATCTAAAAAAATAATAATTATATAAGTAATTTGAGTGGTAATCACTTGGAACTGGAAGTGGAGTCCCAATGCTTAGTGCATATATTTTTACAACAATATGAAGTCTCTAAAAATTGTTAGCCCATAGAAATAGAGGATCATAGTTGCGACTTGGGCCTCATGTTAAATCTTCCAAATCCAAAAAAGTAAAATCAGTTTTATAGATCTTTTGATTATAAAATAACAACTTTCATTCAACAACACGATAATGTTATAAATTAATTATTGAACACATTCATGACATAAGTATTGTTCAAAAATTTAATATTATAATTTTCCATCTCTAATGTTGTAAAATATCAACATACTAAAATTGGATCCATTCCATTTAACAACTTTCCCACTTGTATGTTGTTATGTCCTTGTTAAAAACATATTTTGGTGTAGTGCTTCCATCACACTCGCCATTGTATGTAGGAGAAAAAACACCGAGACTATTATAATGGTTCAAAATTCCAAGGACAGCAATGAAACATTTGCTGTGTTCTTAAAATCAGGGTCAGATCCCTGAAGATTAATAAGCTGGTACATAAGACATTCCTCGTCTTTGTTTGAATGTTCTGTAAAATTGATAGCAAATACATTGATATGTGCCAAATTATGCATGAAGCCATGCATGCAAGGAAGCTATGCAAAGGGGATGAGTTGGTCATATTCAGTTGGTGGACCAATCAATAAGTCATCAATTGAGTTTAGCTAGGAGTCTTAAGTTAGTAGATGAATAAACTAGGTAGGAGTCTTGTTAGGATGAGGATAATCATGTTTTCCTCTTTATCATGCAATTGTAATTTTATCTCTTAGTTTACAGTTGTTGTTCAAATGCCTATTTATGGGATTGAACTGATTAATAAAAGATTATCAAATGATTAAACTAAATTATCTCTATGTTCTCCTTCTTCTTCTTCCTCCCCTAAATTAATTCTTATCATCTTATTGAGCTTCCTGGTTCCCCTTGCTCTAAGATTGGTTTGTTGATCAATGATATTAAGATTCTCTTGAATGATTTATCTTCAGAACATGAATCGGGTAATGTTGGATGCATTAGTTCTAATCCTGCACCTTCTTTCCATAATTGCCATGCCTGAAACATAACCATTCAATTTTAACACTGATAACATATATATTTGTTGGATGTAATGTGTAACTAAAATTACACTACATTATAAACTTACATATCCAATGAGATTGAGTGGTCGGTCAGGATGGAAAAAGCTATTGTTCTTCCTCCCACTCACAATTTCCAACACTAAAACTCCAAAACTGAAACATCAGAATTCTCTAAGAAGATCCCTTCCATAGCATATTTGGGAGACATGTAACCACTTGATTCATCATAAGTTATAAAATAATTAGAACATGTAATTGAACAAACAAGTTCATAGAAGCAACAAACTTTGCATCTAATAAATGATAGAATAAATTGAATTTTATTTTATTTTTTTGTCAACTTACTATTTGCCGACGGCTCTATTTGTATTTGCTTCAGATTGACTTGTGAATATTCTTGTCATACCAAAATCAGATATCTTCGGGTTCATGTTTTGGTCCAATAATATATAACTAGCTTTCAAGTCTCTATGAATTATTCTTAATCTCGAGTACTTATGGAGGTAAAGTAGTCCTTAGCTATTCCTTCGATGATGTTAAAACACTTGTTCCAATCTAATTCATTTTAGATTGATCTATATATCAATGGAAAAAAGAAATTGTGAAAAAACCATGAAAAAAGAAAGTAACATGTATATTAATATAAACATTTATAAAGCGATGAAATCTGGATATGAGGTAGAAATAAATGGAACTGACCAAAAATGTACAAGTCCAAGCTTTTATTTGGCATGTACTCATAGACTAACATTTTCTCTTCCCTGTGAATACAGAATCCCAAGAGCCACACCAGATTCATGTGTTGTAATTTAGCTATTAATATGAGCTCATTTTTGAACTCTATAAGCCCTTGTCGCGATCTTCCGATAGCCTTTTAATTGCTATCTCTCTACCATCAGATAATAAACCCTGAAATAAACGATTCACAAGTTCATGACTTCATTCATAATTCATCGAACCCCAAATCATAATCCTCCTCTATAGTCCTATCAAATCGAGCTTCATCCTCTTTAAGTCTTTCTCCCTCATCTTCCACTTCTCACTCATCTTCTTCACTATCCTCCTTATCTACAAGGTGAAGTGATGATCGTGGTGCCCTTGATGATGAACCTCCTCCTAGACTCTGTCTTGTTCGGTAACTAGGCTCTCCAACTCCTGCAACTGTAGCAACAACATTCCATGTCAAACCATCTTTCTCTGTAAAAACCAGCTCATCAACTCTGTCATTGTCATTATCAAGCCTCTCAGTCAACCATTCATTGCTGTCATCGATATTATTCAAGTAGATAGGGTCAATGGTGTCATGCATCTCATATCAACACCTTAATGCTCTATTATATTTTACGAACACCTAGTCATTTAAACGATCCTAAGCTAAACTATTTCTCCTTTTGGTATGAAGTTGCAAGCATAAAATAGACAAATAGTAAGAAAATATAATTTAAATGTAATAAAAAAAACTACTAACAAATAAAAACATATACTTACATTTTCAAAAATATTCCAATTCCATTCACAACCAGATGAACTGCAAGTGAGGCTAAGAATCTTGATAGCAAATTTTAGCAAAGTTGGCGTTGAACTGCCATATGCATCCCACCACTCAGCTATTAATTGAAATCAATTAACAAATGTGATGCTATTTTTTAATGTAGAAATAGAATACATGTTTAAAATAAAATGGTATATACAGATATACCTGGTGCTTTTTCCGTTCTCCTTCTAATAGCCATTGCACTACCAAATAGCCCTTCCGCTCTCTTGTACTTAACCAATTCATCATCAATCTTACATCGAGTCGATACATCAGGGGCCAACCTTTATGTGCATATTAGCAAACCGTTTGTCACATCTTCATCTACTTCTTTGATACTATAGAAGAATTTTGGGTTCAAGAACCACCCGGCCCCATGCAAACGGCAATAAAGTTGAATATTCAACCCTATGTCAATGATTCTGAAAATCTCTTCATATCTTTTTTCATCTCACTTGAACAATCTTGCAATTGCTTCTTTTGCCCTATCCATAGCCTCATATATGTAACCCATGGAAGGCTTCCTCTCACCATCCACCAAATGAAGTACACGAACAAGAGGCCCAGATACCTTAACTGCCTTATCATGTTTACCAACCGAAATAGCCCTCTCAAATGTTTGCTTCATATTCGAAATCTTGAAAATATCTTCTATGATCAAATCCGTACAGTGAGCAACACAAAGTGTCCAAAACAAATTGGGATATTTCGCCTCCAACAATTTCCTTATTATGATAAGCAAATATATTAGTTGTTATTACTTGATACAATGCTAGAGTAAAAAACTATAATCATAAATACAATAACAATTAGATACTTACCAACCAAAATATTATTCGAGGCACTATCAAGGATGACTTGAACCACATTGTTCGGCCCAACCTTATCCATAACTTTGCTAAAGAGCTCAAACATCTTCTCACCGGTCTTTGTATATGCCGAAGCATCAACAGACTCCATAAACATACTTCCTTTCGGACTATTGATTAAGAAATTAATCAATGTCCTTTCTCTCCTATCCTTCCAACCATCTGAAAAAATAGAGCATCCATATTGGACCGCAGCTGATTCTAGTAACCTCTCTGGAAAAAGGGCGCGGCTTGGGCAACGGAGCATGAACAGCGGTTTGGACCGCAACTGATTCCAGTAACCTCTCTGGAACTGGACGTGGCTTGGGCCGTTGGATACTGATAGAGGCATGGGTCACGATTTCTTCTTATTTATCCTACATCAATCACCCCTTCTTAAAAATAACTTGTCCTCAAGTTCGGTTGAAGCACGAAGACTGACAAGTAAACAACGAAAAACCCATATTCATCTTGTGGGAATGGTAAACCCCAACCAAAAAATTCTCCGTAGTCCATCCAAAATCCACAATGGCACCACAACAATCGTTCAAAGAAATGTAGAAGATGCCCAAGCTATTCGCCATTGGCGATGCCTATTGGTCATGGCTTAGGCCGTTGGACACCTACAGAAGTTTGGACGGCAACGATTCCTCGCTGCTAGCTCTTCCCATCCACATAATATTCTCCTCCTCTTAAAAAAAAAAAAGAAAAAAAAAAAAACTCGTCCTCGAGTTTGGCAAGGTTTTGTTTTGGTGGGTAATACTTGAGATGTACCATCTTGTCAATCACTGGCTTGAATTAATATTCTCTAAAAAATAATTTGTGGATTTTCAAATATGCCAAAAAGAAATTGTAAGCCAATCTGGTTTGATATCCCAAACGAAAAAGATTTCATATCATTAACATCACGCAATTTGTCATCCTTGTGAACCTTTTCCATGGACAACGATTTATATTCCAATTTTGCTTCAACCGCATCTAAAATGCAATCAATATTGATGGCTGGATCACAGTCCACATCTTCAAACATCCAAGGTTCATCTTCTTCATTTCCCTCAATGATTTCCACTTCATAAGAAATCTCTTCAACATTTTGGGCACCCTTGAATGCTAAAAAATTCCATATGAATATTGTAATCGTTGTCTTCTCAAGGTCTCATCAGACCTCTGTCATCTACCTCCACCATTGGTAGATTTTTCACTTGAAATGCTGGTTCAAGATTCTATAACACTGGCGTCGAACCATGAGTCATCTCTTCTGCCCCTTTACACCCTTGCTCCATCACCATGCTACCATTAGGCGACATTGCCTCCAACCGTTTAAGAATTTCCGCTAACTGAATCTACATCAGCAGAATTAATTTCAGTGTAAGACGAATCTCGTCTATGGCAGCAACAACAACCTCGGCTGTTATTGCCCTTATTCTCTGATCTTCGTCAAGAGAATGGTTGCCCCCAGTATTGTCGCGCACCGTCAGAAAGCTGCAATCGCCATGCTCCGATACCACTTGATGTAGTGGAAGCTGATAGGTTAGTCTAATCCATGACAAGATAATTGCTCCAAAAGGAACCATTTTTTATTAATATTGTTCAAAAGTTTAAAAAGTTACAATAATTGGAAATAACAATACTATTTATAATAAACTAATCCTAATATAACTCGAATACGACATTCCTAAAAAGAAGAAAACAAGAAAAGATCAAAACTAATTAGAATCTTCTAAGACCATCTCCAATGCATATGTCAATGTCAATGCCAAATTTGGCACAAAAAAGTGTAAAATGCTATATTTGCTACATCAATTTAGCATTGTGCTCCAATGTATAATCCTATTTAAAATGCTATTTTTATTATTTTATTAATTAAAATTATAAAAGTAAACACTTACCATAAATGCATTCATTATTTCTTTTAATGTTCCAATGCAAAATTCCATTAATGCATTCATTATTTCATTTAAAATATATATATAATGATATTTTTGTAATTTAAAAAAGAGCATTTATTGATGTGCCAAATTTGGCACATCATTTGGCACTGTATTGGAGGAGGATTTTTACACCCTATGCTAAATTTTAGCATTGACACAATTATTTGGCACAGCATTGAAGATGCTCTAAGATTCATGACTCCAAACTTAACTGGAAAATAAAGATCAAATCTTACTCAAAAGGTAAGTTTGATTTATTTCCGAACCTAAATTTAATTCCTAATCAAACTAAAATAAATAAACTTGCTAAACAAGAAACAAAAGACCCAAATTAATAAAATAAGAAAATAAATAAAATGCCCAAAACCCGTCTAGAGTCAGGGTGCAATCCGAACCACAGGACACAAGCGACGGTTTGGACCGCTGCTAATTCCAGTAACCTCTCTGGAAAAAGGGTGTGACTTGGGCTGCGGGGCATGAGCAGCAGTTTGGACTACGGATGATTCTAGTAACCTTTTTGGAATTGGACGCGGCTTAGGCCGCTAGACACCAATAGCGGCATGAGTTACAGTTCCTTCTTCTTTGTCCTTTATCACCAAATAGATAATATCAGCAATGGAGAAGAGGATCCAAGTCCTCTACTTTGGGGCTTCACGCACGAATTTCACATATTTGCTTGTATCTTAAGCTTAACTTAAGTGTCTTTCACTCATGGGCTTCACTGAACCTCTAATCTTTCAATCCAAGCTTCATTGGACGTTATGTGGACACACATTAAATTCTAGATTATAGGCTTCACTGGGGGTGGGCAAAAAACCAATAAACTGAACCGAACCGGTGACCGAACCGATCAAATCGGTTTTTTTCCGGTTTTCTTATGCTAATTGGTTTAGTTCGGTTCGGTTCATTTTTTTGAAAACTGATTGGATCGATTTTTTTTCCGGTTCACTATCCCAAACCGGAAAACCGAACGAGATCCAATTTATATTAAAAAAAATTAGTTTAATGTTCAATAGTCCATGAAACTATAAAACTACGAAAGTGTGTCACATAATATATATTTTTTTTCTTTGTTTCTTTTGCTAAATATTATTTTAAATTACATAATATATTTTTTTTCTTTGTTTCTTTTGCTAAATATTATTTTAAACTAGTATTTTCAATTAGTTCAAGCCCATAATTTAATTTGGTCAAATGTCCAAAAGGATTAAAATATGAAAATATGTGTACTAATTAAAGCCCATGAATTTGGCCCAATAGGACCAAAACCGAACCAAACCAAACCAGTCCTATTCGGTTGGTTTTTTATCAGTTGACATTTGTAAATTTTATTGGATCGGTTCATATTTTCAGAAACCGAACTTTGTCAGTTTTTTATCGGTTCTATTGAAAAATGAATCGATCCATTAAACGCCCACCCCTAGGCTTCACTAAACATCACTCACTAGTAGTGTAGGATGTGACAATCTCCCCCTTTGGACATCGCTTCCACATAAGAGTTCAAACACAATCACAAATTTACAAATCTGTATCCACATCCGGTAGAAATACCATATGTAAAAACCCAAACCTATCAAATAGATATTATATTTCACACCCGCGTTCTTTACTATTGTTGACAGCGATTTTTGGTTCGTTGAAAAGTCAACCCCCCAAACATTAACACGTAGGATGTGAGATAGCCAAAACCCTTCTATTTTACGTGGAGGTGATGCTGTCGCTGAATAGCCTATTGTGGGTAGCTTATCCGGTGAGAATGGTGGTTTGCAGTATAATATAGAAGAAAATTAATAAGGTAATAACATGAGATTTACGTGAAAAACCCTAAGACAGGAAAAAAACCACAGTGCCGGCGACGACAGAGAGAAGGTTTCACTATGAAGTAAATCAATTACACCCTCAACTCATTGTCTCTCGTTGCTGCTTATATTTTCAATATATCTCTATATCTGTCGTTTACAATGACATTTAGGTTGTATTTATACAACCTGTCTGTAACCCTAATTCTTGGCGTACAAGTAAAAGATTGTAGAATCTTGTTAGGGTTCTTCTTGCATAGATTGTCTTGATCTCTTTCTTGTTTGGAATTATCATGTAATTAATGTAGTTGATTCACTGTTTGATCATGACTCCTGATATCTTGGAGAAGATCAATTCGTTTCCTTGTTGAGGTGTGATTCTAAGCTTCATATCTTGGTGAAACTTCCTTACGGGTCACCGTGCTTAAGTCGATTTGCAATTGCATGATTTGGATGAGCAAATCTCGATGTGGAAGATATCTTGGTTGGAGCAGAATCATGCTTTGCCAAGATTCTCTTCTGGCCGAGCCATTCTCCTTGCAGCGTATTTTGATATGGTCATATTTCCTGTTCTAGCCGAGCAAATCTTATTGAGTAGAGATCTTCGGCGAGTAGGACTCTTGCTGAGTAGGATTCCTTAGCCAAGTAAGCTAATTCTGCCGAGTAGATCTTATCTGTCGAATGGATTCTACTCGTAGATTGTATCTCACGTGGTGCTGCCACGTGTTCTTGTTGAGCATTTGATGATGTGTCTCCTATTTGGCTTTTGCTGACGTGGACCATTGTATTTCCACATTTTCTGTTATCTTTGCTGACGTATCACGCTGACGTAAAATTCCTATAACAACTATCATGAATTTAGTTTGAATTATAGGTTTCACACAAACATCTTCACCTATGAGGCCATGACCCAAAATGCGTCTACCTTAAGGGAGACCAAGACTTTATTCTTTATAGAGCGGTGATGTTTACACCCCCTCAAAAACCATATTTACACCTATTTAATTAGTTCACCCCTTTAATTTTGTTTTAAATCTAACAATTCGTAAATACACCCACATGATACCAAAAATACCCTTTGAGTGTATTTTTATAAATAAACCATTGATAATAAACTTTTATTGTTATTAAAAATAATAATAATAATAATAACCATACCTTTAGGAGTTAAGATTGCTGTGAAACTTAATCATGTATTATGTATTCAAGGTATTAAAAATTTTAAAATATAAATAAAAAAAATTAATAAAAAATAAAATATAAAGAAGGAGAAGAAAATGGAGTCTCCATGGCTAGATCACCTACACCTGCTTCATTCGGAATCAGAAAATTCCATTTCAAATTTTGAACAAATAGCATTTCATTAAAATCGAGAAAACAATCTCAATGTTTCATTTTTCACAAACTGATTTTTTCATTCTTCAAAGATGCCATAATCTTTTATACCTGGTTCTCAGCATAAAATCTCAAACCCAATAAACCCAACAGAGTTTATATTTGCCCCTATAGGCGTAACTCAGCTAATAAATTAATGAGCTTGAGACTTTGGTAAATGACTCACAAGTCAATAACTTGAATCATACCAATGGCATAAGTTTCAAAAAAAAAAATATCTGGCTTAGATAGATACTGTAAAAATAATAATAATAATAATAAAACATAGTTTATATTTTTTTTGGTTTACACCATTCGGTTTCCAGGTGGGGCGGATCCACTATACGGTGCAATCAGCCCAGACCACACCCTGACTAATCCGGACTCGCACCGGGTCGGCCCACTAAGGGGTAAAGTGCTCTCAATATGTGTAGTTCCGTTCACAAGGGGGGTTGAACCCACGACCTTGCTTAAGGGATGAGAGCGCCGAACCACTCACACCAACACATGATTGGTACATAGTTTATATTTTGCCTTAAATAAAAATAATAAAAAAATAAAAACATATACAGATGATAACAATAATAAGAGGAATGTTGCAACGGTAAGAAAGTTCAAGTGCGAGATTTTTTTCTCTCTCTCTTTTCTCTGTTCTTGAACCAGCGATCTCCTTCTTCTCCAGTCCCTCACCGCCTCCAACTTTCCGCCGTCGGTTTCTCGCTGTGGCAGCGGGAGCCGGCGACGATGGTTCTTCCTCCTTCCTTTGCTTGGCTGTCCCGGTCAGATGGGAGACTCCGGCGGCTGCTACGACGGCCCTGTTCGTCGCCTGGAAATCTCTCTCGCGTCACAGGGAGGGATGTTTTGTCCTAGCAACGACGGCAGCTGTTAGATCGGCCGATCTCCGGCCAGATCTGGTGTGATTATCGACGTGAGTTGTCTGATCGGCGGTCTTGGAGTTTGTCCGGCCCCATCCTCTCCGCCGAGACGGCAGCTATGGGGTCTTCCTTTCACTGACTTTGGGTTCAGCTTGGTCGGGTTTTGCTTAGCAGAGTCGGGCTTTGTACTGATGGGGGTTTGATTGGCGTGGTGGGTAGAGGTTTGTTCTGGCACCTTGGTCGGCGACGTCACTGGTGGGGCTTCTCCGGCAGCATGGGTCTCTCCTCCTATTGGTCTTCTGCTCGTTGTTTTTGTTTTGTGTTTAGTTTTTGGTTTGTTTGTATTCCCACTCTTGTGTGGGCGTTTTTCTCCCGTTGTGGGACTCTGTTCTGGGCTTGTGCTCGATTAGTTTTATCTGTGGAGTCCCAGTTTGGTTGTAACCTTGCCCTAGATCTGGTTTACCAGATTTTCAGGTGCTCCTTCCATCAAAAAAAAAAAAAAAAAAAAAAAAAAACAATAATAAGAGAGAGAGGCCTTAAATCCAGGAAAGAGGGTGAAGTATGATTCCCTATTGTTTGATTCAAATTTTCGCCGCCTTTAAAAAAAAAAAAAAAAAATGGTTATTTTTAGTTTTTAATTTAATTTATGATTAAATTAATTTCTATTGTAAAGATTTTTAATGACTATAAAAGTAATTTTACTTAAGGATAGTATAGAAATTAAAAAATTAATAAAAATGTGGGGTGTATAAACAAGTTTTGAAGGGTGCAAATAAAGTCACTCTTCTTTTTATTCAAGTCTGGACTCTAAACCTCACTCAACTATTGCAAATAAACCCACCTTCGTTCGTCCCATTATATATTGGGCCAGCTGGTCTTGATTGGTAGACCTAGTGTCACTTTTTCAGGTCAATCCTTTTGTCTTAAAAATATCTAGAATCACTGATAAGATATTTAATCAAATCATAAACATTAAAAAACTTAAGGAGGGTGTATTCAATTAGGATTCATGAGGACATTTAAAGACATTTTTTAAGTGACAAATTTTTATGGATTTTTATGGACTTTTATAAATCCATGAAAAATGTTTAAACATCTATCTCGGACTTTTATGGATTTATTTAGACATCTATCTCAGACTTTTATGGATTTGTTTAGACATTCATGGACTTTCATGGATTTGTTATCTTTGACTTCTATTATAGATGGAAAATTATACCATTATACGGCTCAATAACACAATCTATACACTCAATAAATATGATCTATTAATACAATTTGCATTACTAACAACAATCCATGCTTACTCCCTTTTCTCTTCTATTACTTTTCACCTCTGATTGGCTCTCTTTCTCGTTGAGCGGCTGCCTCTTCAGCATATAAATATTTATTATCCTGCAGAAACCAATATATATCATTCACTGGTTTTAACTCAAGTTGTATTCTTAGTATTTGACAACCCATTTTAAATAAATTTCATAAACTGTTTTCAAATTAATAAAGATATATATGAGTTTAAAGTGTCACCTGAGCTGAAAATTCTTTTTATTGCACAAGGAAGTCCCGTATGTGATTCTTAAAGGTGGAGAGGTCATTTATTGACTCAAATAATCCATTCACAAATTGAGTAACCTCTAAACAGAAGCTCCATTCAAATTAGCAATATCCAATCACATAATAAATAAATACAAGTAACAATATTTTATTATTGATACCTCTGCTGCAGTCATGTCGGGGAACAATGTACCCAGAAGTTTTATCGTGTACTCATGAACAAACATGGCATTATTCGGATACAGATAAGAAATTGTCGAAACATCCCACAACGGCTCCGTCATCGCACCACTCTCAGCCTGAAAATAATGTTAATAATGAATGGCAATCTTAAACTGCAGCTGAAAAAGCAAAATAGAATTAAAGAGACATAATCTTTGGGGAGAAGGCTGGACATGTTATAGCATTTGATATTTATATCTCGCACCATCAAGTCCACCAAAATCCATCAAAATCTATGACTTAAGAAAATCTTTTAAAATCTAATCATAATTGAATACATCTTGATTCTTGTAGACATTTTTAAAGTCTCAATTTAATACACTCAAATTTGGAAGGATTTTTTAAAAGTCCATAGAAATCTGAATTGAATACCAACGGATTCATATAGACTCTTTTAAAGTCTTTAAATGTCTGAATTTAACACACCAGGATTTATAATGTCTTTAAATGTCCTCATGAATCATAATTGAATACACCCCCTAAGTGTAGGTGGCAGAGGTTGCTTTTGAGTTGATGAATCCAGTTCCTCTTTGATGGAAACAACCTGGACACATGGGATTAGGAGGAGAAAGATGAGAGCTTTACAATTTTGAAACTTGAAAAAAATTTGTCAATGGTGAACAAGGCCATGGACACATGTAAAGAAAACAGAAAAGCTTTGATGAAATCTTGGACAACAATTTTTAAAGTAGTTTTTGTGTGAAAAGTAAGAGAGGCCACGTTGATTCATCAACTCCCACACGCAAATCTTATCCAATTGCTGCTCAGCCAAGCAAACATATATCTAAGAGCATGCACCAGTTGTATCAGAAAGCAACACTCACAGACACACAACAACAGTTATCTGCTAAGTTTTTTATGCAAAAGAACAAAATGGGGTAAAGAGCATGGTTGAATCAACTAGTTGGACAGCATCAAATTGATTTGGTCAAGTACACTTTCAGATAAGCAAAAAATTAAAATCAACCCTAGCAATAATGCAAATCGTACCCAAGAAAATATTTACCAAGAAGAAACAAATGCACATCCTAGACATGGAAAAACAAATCAAATCAACACGCACACACGCGCACACATGCAGAATCCCAGGAGCCATACAAGATTCGTGTGTTGTAATTTCGATATTAGTATAAGCTCATTCTTAAACTTCACAAGCCCTTGCCCTAATTTTCTCGATAACCTCTTTATTGCTATCCCTTGCTCGTTAGGCAGTTTACCCTTAAATAATGATTCACAAGCTATCGTTAGATGTTGGAAATGAGCTTTGATCAGGGAAACATTTTGAGGTATCCTAAAGCAATTTTCTTCGTGATACTTACCTTGTTAACGGGTCCAAAACCGCCCTCTCCGAGTTTATTTTCAATAGAGAAGCTCTTTGTAGCACCCTTAATGGGTGAAACAGTATATACAGTTAATTTGTGGTCTCTGTTACCTTAAATCTTGAGCTCTTTCGCTTCACTTGGATTATCTAAAGTCATCGAGTTCTTTAGAAACTTCTCCGTTTGGATTGAAATGAAAATGATGAGCTTGACATTGAATAAAATCATAATATTCACAAAAGAAAAAATTTCATGTCATATCATTTTGAAGTATATATCTTGCAGTCAAAGTCATCTCCATCTCAGAAACACCAGAATACCCAATGGTATTACAATTAACGTGGCTGATACAACAATTAAAATCAGTATCCACGGTTTCGACCTGCGCGCATCAAATGGAAAATGTCATATACCCCATATTGCTTTCATTTTTTTTTCCTCCAACCACTTTTGTTTTGAACACTGACTTAGGTTGTGTGTGATATGATGAAGGTAGATAAGTTACATCTGATAAATTGTTGTATTTGCTGTTGCTTCAGGGAAATATCAATTCAGTTCTCATCAAAAATTATTTTTTCTACCATCTCAGACTATGGTAAAAGTACAACTCTAGGAAATAATGTTCAATGTTCCTAGAGCTTTTCAAAGACTAATATTAATAAGAGGCCTAAAAATTATCCGTTAGTGTTCACGTTTTTAAGCACAGCAATAAGAAATCTATACAGAATTCTGTAAAATGTAATAATGTAGTGGAGGGACATACCAGGATGGCCTGGACGAATAATGTAGTATAACGATTCTGACATCCCATTCCAAGCTTCTTGAAGGGGTCCATACCAAAATATGCATCCAGTACCGTTAGGAGTCAACCTAGTTGCAGTTCCAACACATGTACAGTTTTTCCAGCAGATGTCCTTGCAAATTGCAATCACTTAAGCTTACACTTGCATTGTCATAAAATAAGTTATCAACCGGAAGTTTTCACCGTTTGATAACCTCTTTCTTGCCGGTTGATACTGTTGCTCTGTAAGAGAGCACATCTTTTAACCTCACGGATTTTCTTGGATCATACTATCATAGATTGTGTATTTGTGTGCCCAATTTACCCGTGTTCATGATGAATTGGGCCCACTGTCTTGATTAGTAGACCAAGTGGTGGTTTCTGGTCAATTCTTTTGTCTTAAAAATATATATAATCGGTGATAATCTATGGTTTATTTAATCAAATCATAAACATTAAAAAAACTTAAGTGTAGGTGGCAGAGGTTGCTTTCGAGTTGATGAATCCAGTTCCTGTTTGATGGAAACACCCTGGACACATGGAATTAGGAGGAGAAAGATGAGAGCTTTAAAATTTTGAAACTTGAACAAATTCAAGTCAATGGTGGACACTGGACAAGGCCATGGACACCTGTAAAGAAAAGAGAATGGCTTTGAAATCCTGGACCCCATAATAATTCCACAACAATTTTGAAAGTTGTTTTTGTGTAAAGTAGATGGTTATGCTCCAAAACAAGCAGACGTAATTGATTTATATTTGATCATTTTGTATTAGATTTCACATCATATTGAATTTCATTTCTTGTTTCATTTTTCGAAGTCCCTTTTGTTACACAAGAAATGTCAAACAATTGAAAAGTATAGTTTTAAAAAATAACATAATAATTGGTATTAGAGTCCGTAAAATACATGAACTATATGGTATGATTGGAATTTATTTATCCAATAGTTGACTGAAGGTTCTATGATATCACAGTATGTCTAATTGGAAATTAAACTGTATGTCTTCGCAAGAAGGTCAGGACTGAAAGAGATCACTGTATTCACATCAGAGACATGATCACAATGCCATACGATTATCGTGCATCCATCACGGAGATGGTTAAGTGATTTCTTGATTGATTCTGTGTCGTGCTATCGCTGATCAAATTGTCATCAAGTAACCTTCTTCCAGTACTGGAGAATGCAGGTTGTTTTGGCATTGGCAAATGAACAGCTTCACTTGTCAACATAGAAATCACAACTGATATGTTGGGCCTGTCTGATGGATTGTCTTCCACGCAAAGCAAAGCCACGTTAATGCATCTCAAAACTTGTTCTTTAGAACTTGAACCGCGTAAGCTAGGATGCGCTAGCTCTAGCATGTCACCTTCTTTCCATAACTGCCATGCCTGAAAAAATTGAATTTGAACACCATATAAGCACACATATGTTGGATGAATATAGTTTTAAAACAGACTCTATGTAGCAAACTTACATATCCAATAAGGTTCAGCGGTTGATCAGCATGAAAGAAACTGTTGTTCTTCCTACCGCTCAAGATTTCCAATACTAAAACTCCGAAACTGAATACATCGGATTTTTCAGAGAAAATTCCCTCCATAGCATATTCAGGAGACATATAACCACTGCATTCATACATCAAATAACAAAAATTGATAAGAAATATGTGCATAGAAGCAACAAACTTCACACCTATTGAAAGACAGTTACTTTCATTGTTTACTCACTATGTGCCAACAATTCTGTTTGTATTTGCTTCAGATTGAGTAGTGAAAATTCTCGCCATACCAAAATCAGATATCTTGGGGTTCATGTTTTCGTCGAGTAATATATTACTGACTTTCAAGTCTCTATGAATTATTCTTACTCTAGAGTACTTGTGTAAGTAAAGTAGTCCTTGAGCTATCCCTTCAATGATATTACAACACTTCTTCCAATCCAACAGCTCTCTTTTCGATTGGTCTGTTGATAATAAAAAGAACAAAAAGAAAAAATAGTGAAAAAACTATAATACAAATATATGAATTGCAGAAGTGTCAGTACTGTAATAGAAACATAGATGGTATGTAGAAGTGAAGAAGAGCTAACCAAAAATATATGAGTCCAAGCTTTTATTTGGCATGTACTCATAGACTAACATTTTCTCTTCCCCATGAATGCAGAATCCCAAGAGCCGTACAAGATTCGTGTGTTGTAATTTCGCTATTAGTATAAGCTCATTCTTAAACTCTACAAGCCCTTGTCCCGATCTTCTCGATAACCTCTTTATTGCTATCTCTCGCCCGTCAAGCAATTTACCCTTAAATAATGATTCACCAATTATCGTTTGATGTTGAAAATGAAAAACATTTTGAGATGTTTAAAACAATTTCTTTTTCATGTTTACCTTGTAAACGGGTCCAAAACCTCCCTCTCCGAGCTTATTTTCTATAGAGAAGCTCTGTGTAGCATCCATGATGGATGAAACAGTGTATACTGTTAAATTGTGGCCTTTGTTGCCATCAATCTCAAGCTCTTTTGCTTCACTTGGATTATCTAATGTCATCAAGTCCTGTAGAAACTTCTCTGTTTGGATTGAAATGAAAAAATTTGAGCTTGGCATTCAGTAAATCATAACATATACAAAAGAGAAATGTCATGACATTATATGATTTTGATAGTATATACCTTGTAGTCGAAGTCTTCTCCATCTCAGGAACACCAGAATACCCAATAGTATTACGATTAATGTGGCTGCTACAGCAATTAAAATCCATATCCACAGCTTGGAACCTGCATCAAATGGCAAAATAGAATAAAGAATTCAGGTTTCTAGAATCTCAAACTATTGTAATAATACAACTCTAGGAAATAATGTTCAATGTTTCTAGAGCTTTTCAACAACTCCTATTGATAAGAGGCCTAACAATTATCCTCAAGTGTTATGTTTTTAAGCTCAACAATAAGAAATCAAAACAGAATTCATTAAAATGAAGTAATAATGTAGAGGAGACACATACCAGGAGGGCCTGGATGAATCATGTACAATTCGGACAATTCGGGCTGCCCAATAGGAGTTTCATGATCAAGAGGTCCATACCAAAATTGGCATCCAGTACCGTTAGGAGTCAAACTAGTTGCAGTTCCAAAACATGTACAGTTTTTCCAGCAGATGTCCTTGCAATCACTTATGCTTACGCTTGCATTCAAATAAACTGACCTATCAACTGAACCGGGAAAATAACCTCTTTCTTTCTGGAAGTTTTCACCACGACTCCTGCATTTTGGCCCTTCCCATCTCTTACAACCGGAACTTATGCTGTTTCCATCACACAAATCAGGAAGTAAAACAACTCTGCTACTGCTTTGTTCCCCCATGCCTCCATCATAGGACAACATCAACCATGTGACATTTATCCAATTCGTAGAAGTGTATTGATTTTGAAGGAATTCGTATGTAAGGTACTTCCCTTCTTCGTTTGAAACTTCAATAAACTTGTGATCTGCTATTCCACCATCAAGATGAATGTTTTCAAATGTGTTGTTCTCCGATAACACCCCACTAGTCCAAAATGTTACCCCTCGCCGCCTAAGAATCAGTTGACGTTCATCAGGGTCCCAATCCAGAGAGAAAGCTCCAGGAGCCGGTATAGAATCAGTTAACCATGATGTAAGTGACCGATTCTGACCAGTCTTGTAGTTGACCCCAAGTTTCATTCCAGGCAAGAAAGAATCTGTAGGAGAATCAAAGCTTTGCCACAGAATCTGCTCTCCAGACTTCAACACAAAATTTCCGTCATCTTGCAAAATAGCAGTTACTTTGTTATTGGATTGACCAGAAAATAACTCCAAAGGAGCCTTACCACCGTTGAATGTTATCATTAGTTTGCCATTTTCATCAATAAAAAGAGCTCCTGAATTGTCTGTGATAAGCCTGTCTCGATAGGCCATCCAGAAAGGCTTGCCTGGAGTTGCATCATTTCTGTAAAATATTCCCAAGTAGCTGTAGTTGGTGTTGGAATCGCCATTGCTACTAAGATTAAAGAACCTTAAAGTGAAGAGATCATTCCTGGAAACAAGAGAAGCAGAAGAATTAAGCACATCCCCTTGGTTGAGTACATCTACTGCTGCAACATGAGAGACCCAAAGGCAGCAGGAAATGAACCAGAAGATTTTGTAGATACTTGTGTTTTTGTTAGCCATTGCTGAACTGATAATACAAGATGGAGATACTCCAAAACAAGCAGGGTTGATTGATTTAATTTATAAATGATCATTCTGTTTTATACTTCAATTTGTCTTTGGATTCTTCTACCGTAAGAATATTATTACACAAGAACAGTCTTGAGAAGAGGTATGGTAAGAACAGTCACAATGGCAATTTGTCTTTGAATCTTCTACCCAGTTAGAATATTTGACTTGAATTTTAATCTGAATTATATCTCATATACTTTGAATCTGAATTTTAATCTGAATTATATTACATAACATAATCTGAATTATATCTCATATACTTTTATTCCATCCGGAACATATCATATGTCTTGGATTTTTCTCTCCCTTTATCCCTGGAATAATCCCATTGACCTCTTTTCCGAGACTCCATCCTTGCTTATAGTTTGAAAATTGTCATCTTAGTATCTTAATTTCGAACAACACGTTTCAAACATCATCTTAGACAAAACAATCAAAAAGTCTTTAATGATAAAAATACATCATAATTTTATTGGTTCTTGGGGAAAAAACTTTTGACTGATTGAGGTATTACAAATCCTATATATTTATTTTGTGCAGACCAGGTCTCATGAAGTACTATACCACATCAAGATTGCATTGGCCATAGTCCAAGGTAGTGTTGCACTGTTGCTGTTGCTCTTGTACAGTCCAGACACACCAAGTAAATATTGTTAACGATGGATTACACGCATCTCACATATTTGTTTGTATCATAGGCTGCACTTAAACATCTTTCACATATAGGCCTCATGTCTGTACCTCTTATGTTTCGATCCAAGCTTCACCGGCTAACTAAACATCACTCACTAGTGATGTGGATGTGACAATCTCTCCATTCGGACATCGCTTCTTCATGAGAGTCCAAACACAATCACGAATCTATAAATTCACATCCACAACAGGTAGAAAGCTAGCTTTGATACCATCTGTATCAGTCCAGACCTACCAAATAAATATTATCTGTTTTGAACTTCACGCTCATATCTTTCACCTTCACGGAATTGTTTTGGATCATAGGTTTTACACAAACATACTTCACCCATAACTCAAAATGCGTTCCATGACTCAAATGGTCTACCTTAAGAGGGAGAGAGACTTTATTCTTTCTATTCAAGTCTGGACTCTGGACCTCACTCAACTATTGCAAATATGCCACGAATTATCATTTGGCAAAAGTCCAAAACCCACCATCGTTCGTCCTCGTATATATTGGGCCAGCTGGTCTTGATTGGTAGACCGAGTGTCACTGTTTCAGGTCAATCCTTCTGTCTTAAAAATATCTATAATCACCGATAAGATATTTAATCAAATCACAAACAATAAAAAACTTAAGTGTAGGTGGCAGAGGTTGCTTTCGAGTTGATGAATCGAGTTCCTGTTTGATGGAAACACCCTGGACACATGGGATTAGGAGGAGAAAGATGAGAGCTTTACAATTTTGAAACTTGAAAAAATTCTTGTCAATGGTGAACAAGGCCATCGACACGTGTAAAGAGAACAGAATAGTTTTAATGAAATCTTGGACCCCATAATTCCCACAACAATTTTTAAAGTAGTTTTTGTGTGTAAAGGAAAGAGAGGCCACGTTGATTCATCAACTCCCACACGCAAATCTTTTTATCCATTTGCTGCTCAGCCAAAGCAAAGAGTCCAAAGAGCATGCACCAGCTCTTGGGGTCCACCACATATCAGAAAGCAACACTCACGCAGACACACAACAACATTTATCTGCTAAGTTTTTTATGCAAAAGAACAAAATGGGGTATAGAATATACTAGTATAGAGGATGGACCGACTTGTAGTGGCTTGAGCTTACACGTCATCTAACAGCTTTCAGGCTGTCTACATGTGAAAACACTAGAGATTTCTTGAAACTTCTCTCATCTTTCCAGAATTTACCTGGATAGAGAGAAATATCTGCAGAAAGATTCCTTAGCTACATGAAAAAAGACATTGTTGGAAGGTTTTGCTGTCCAATAGGACCAATACACAAAAAAAAAATAATGATAATGATAAATTATTAAGAGGGTAGCATCAAAGGATATACAAAAAGGATCTTCCATCAGTAAAAATAGAAGACAGAATTTTTACAATAACAATCACAATGGGAAGGCTAGTAAGTAGCCTCCAAATGGAAAAGCAAACTAACAAACACATCTATTGCCTTTTTCAAAGAAGCTAGGCCAGGATCCAAAAAAGTAAATCCAAGAGCCTGCAATTCTTTTGGGACACACACATACAGTATGACTCAAACCTCTAGTAATTTGTTCAATTCTGACATGGATATATATATATTTTACATGAAATAACACACAATGGAACTGTACAAGGGCTTGATGGGAAGGTGATGATGGGGTTGGCAAGAAACTAACCACACATATCATCTCCCAGCCAGTGTTGCAGAAGTCGACGACTAGGGCCGCCTAGTCGCTGACTAGTTGCTCGGAGGTGGGTCTTCCGCCGCGATTCATTGGTAGTCGGCTGAAGTAGGCAGCTATAGTCAAAGTCAGTCCAAGTCGGAGCAAGTCGGTCCAAGTCAGAGCTAGTCGCTGCGGCGGTCACCGACGTTGGACTTGAACAGAACCTGGTCTTCTCTCTTCTAAACAGAAAAGTCGACCTAAACATCCAAATCGAACCTGGGGAGTCCCAGCAGTGACCAAGGTTTTCTTATCTTCAGTGTCTTGAACAGACTTTAATGCTGTTGAACGAAGAGGTCGTGGAAGATTTGAGTTGGAATGGGATGGGGCTGCTTCTGCCACTGCTACTTCTTCTTGGGCTGAGACAAGCACTGGTTGCGGTTTCGGGGTGTAATTGAAGTTGAGTTCTTTGTTTGCAGACTTTAATGGTGTTGATGAATGAAGAGGCAGAGGATGATCTGAGTTCGAATAGGATGGAGCTGCTTCTGCCACTGCTACTTCTTCTTGGGCAGGGACAGGCAATGGTTGCGGTTTCGGGGTGTAATTGAAGTTGAGTTCTTTGTTTGCAGCCAATGCCAGGAGCTCTTTCTCCTCCAGCCCTTTTGTTGGACCAAGGCTGCATCGGTCTGTGGTGTGCTTGGCTAAAGCATCCTTAAATTTCTTGATCTGAAAATGCAATCATCGCTATGTATAAGTAAAAATTGATCAACACTGTGAAAATCAAAATTGATAATACTGTGATGCAAAATCAACGAATAATGTTGGAGCATGGTTGAGAATCACAAACTAGCTGGACAGCAACAAATTGATTTGGTAAAGTACACTTTCAGATAATCAACCCTAGCAATACTACAAATCTTAACCAAGAAGAAACAAATGGACATCCTAGAAATGGAAAATCAAATCAAATTACAACTTCTCGGAAAGGCAATATATTTTCTTGACACAATGAAAAAAGCCCCAAAATTTTTAGTGTATTGCAAACTGAGACCAAATCTGAAAAAGGGAATCCTAATGTAGAAACAAATCAGCATCATCAATAGCAAAAGGACATGTTTATAATGAACTAAACTAGGTATACAATAACAATACTTCACTCAATAATCATAAATCATCTAAAAGAATTGCATAATAAGAACAGAGAACATGAACCAACCGTGGCATTAGTGCAGCTAAAGCTACATAATCGGCCATGTGCCCCGCGGTAAAACCGGAAAAAGGGCAGCACGTGAACATTAAGGCTATAACACATGGATTTCTGCTCCTCATAATTCACATGAAGAAACTGAACATCTGGGTGCATTTCTGCCAATTGACATATCTGCCACAAGAAAATACCCCATCTAAATTCACTTAACAATACCCTAGTCAAGCAATAACACAATAATATTTATATACATCTGTGTGTTGGATTATACCTTGGGATGGAGAGCTTTGCAACCTCCACAGCCAGGAGAGAAGAAATCAACAATAACAAGTTTGTCCCCGGCGTTCGAAAGGGAATCCACAAGATCTTGTGCAGAGGCCACCTCTTTCATGTTTGATTGCAGCCCCTTTTCCCACCATTTCTGGGTTTTTCCAATAAGACCAGTCTGTAGAGCCTGTAAAGGAAGCAAAACAAAATCCAATTAAATCATTGCAACATCAAAACAAAACATAGTCATCATATTGATGACAACAAAACAAATTTAAGAAGCATGAGGAAAATAAAGGTAAAACATATCTAAAAATTTTGATCTTGAAATTATTATTTGTGTTATTTGAGAGTCTTATCAAGTTTTTAGATTTAAATATTTATTTTTATTTTTTTGGAAAGGAAAACATGTGTATATATATATATATATTCAGATCCCCAAAACAGAGCAGAACAATTAAGAGAAAAAATTATACATCTCACTAAAAACAAATAAATTACATAAAAGAACTTGACCTATAAATTGAAGCACGAAAATATTAGTAACCAACCTGTGCATTAATGGAGGATTTTGAAGAAATCCCTCTCTTTGGAAAGCCTTTATTTTCTTGGATAACAACTCTCCTGCCACAGAAATCACTGTTGAGGGAAGCAGATAGTTTCAAAGACTCTGATTTCAATTTTACAGACGGCAGCGAACATGAACCACTGCAACTTTTTGGAAACACAGAGATGTCTTTATTTTGTTGATTTTGGTTGCAATATGAAAACAGATTCGTCTTCCCCAAAACCGCCGCCATGTTTTCTCACAACAACTACAATTTCTTCCCTAAAAAAATACTGGAAACAGATTTCCGTTGAAAGATTGAATTTTTACAGATTTTCAGACAAACCCATAAGCAAAATCGACAAACTTTTGTTAAAAGAGAGAAATTTTATCGTCTTGACCACAATATTTTTGGCTTTAACTAAGCAAAGAAAACTGTTTCGAAAAGAAAACGGAAGCAGATTGCTTTCACATCGAGCAAACGTTGATTCCTTTTTCTGAAAACAAAGAAAACAGTTTATATGTAATTAAATGAGGCGGTGGTGGATCACAGACCGTTGATTGTTTTCTGTGGAAGGGATCCAACGGTGAGTAAATTTTTGTGATGTGAGATTTTTTTGTGGGGTGAAAATATAATGGATAATGTTTATTTTAATTAATGAAAAAGTGGGTAGTGGTGGGTTTTTAACGGAAGAATGGTTGGTGCACGTGAAATGTGTACTGTCAAACACGTGGCAGCAGGAGCGCTTGATTTTTGGAAAACGAAAAGGAAATTTCGGATATGAATATATGATTTGGATAAAATCATAAAAGGCAGGCGGGTTGCCACCTCATTGATTTTGGTGGGCCATTATGTGCTTTTTCTCAGATTTCTCTGTCTCCTAAAAAAAAATTACTATTTTTTTCAATGACTAAAAGAATTCATTAATTTCTTTCTATTCTTGATTAAATTTTTGACTAAATTAATTTCTTTCTTTTTTAAAGAAAAAAATAATAATAACTCTAACTCAAATAATCAATTCAAAAATAATTTCTTGTTTAATTCAACATAACTCTAGCTGTCTAGCATGATTGTATTTAATAAAATTATTAAAAGAAAATTAAGATTTAGTTTTTAAAATATTATTTTTATGTTACATAGTTAATAATAATATTCAAATTAAGGGTGATAAAAAATATTTTAAAATCCCTGCAATTCATTTAGATTGTTTGATATGTTGGATTATATTGAATTGAATATAGTAGGGTCAGATATTTAGTGAATTATGAAAACTAAATTGAAATTTTTATTTTTTAGACTTAATTGCAAGAACGACCCCTGAATAATACGCAAAGTAGTAAGTTGCCCCCATGAATGTTTTTTTTTTAGACACTAAACCCCCTGAACTTTCATTTACTGGTAAATAGTTAGATTTATTGTCCCCTTAACACCTGTTTAAGGGGTATCTATAGTCAAGATTTACCAATAAATGAAATTTCAGGAGGGTTTAGTGTCTAAAAAAAACATTCAAGGGCAACTTGCTACTTCGCGTATTATTTAGGGGACATGCTTGCAATTAAGCCTATTTTTTTAATCTTTTATACATCATTTGTGATGGCAATTCAGACACGAAGCATTGTCATTGACCAAACTCATTAATAATAATAATAATTTAAAATATGGGAGAAGAAATTTGTCAAAGAAATAATATAAAATATGAAAACAGACAATCACCATTGATTGTGCAACGCGTGGTCTACGTGTGTTTCCTCATAGGCTCATAGCCAATGTTTGGTGGTACAGTAATACAGTATATGAAATTGAAACCACTCTACAGCTAAGCTTTATCCAGTCCATGACTCCATGGTATAGGTATGGTAGGACCCTAGGTGCCGGTCGCGGGATTAGATCGGATAGACATGACCGATTGAATTATTTTTGTAGGGTTTGATTGAATTAAATTAGTATTATAATGTGTTTGATGTAAAATAATACTTATCTCTTTGTTAGTATAATAAGGGATTAGATAAAAAAAAATTGAAAATAATTGTTTTTTTACAAGTGAGTATAAAAATATATTAAATTAATTTTAAATATATAAAATCATTTTAAATCAATCCAAAAATAAATAAATGATTTTAAATTAAATTTGGTTAAACAAACTATTAAATTATTTTTTGAACAAAATAATTATTTATTTTTAAAATAAATTTAAAATTTTTATATTTATTTTTTAAAATAATTTTTAATTGAATTAAAATATATTTAAAAAAAAATATATTAGAATAAAATAGCAAATATTAAATTAATTTTTAAATCAAAATAAATAAATTTAACATTTTAAATATAAATAATATAATTTTATATATATTGTTATAATAATAGTGGATTTCCACCGCGTTTACAAGTCCACTTGATATAACTTTTGCTTTCCCTCTAAGTAATTTCGAGGGGAAATCCAATCAATGGTATATGAATGGTAGGACCCTAGGAGCCAAACATATGCAGTGCGTTTGTTACTCAAAATTGGACCGGATCAGATCTCACTTTTGTGGTTTACTCGGGATTGGATTTCTCCAACCCATATAGATAAATAGTCTCGTTCTGGTGGGATTATTTAGTCCAATCTCAAAGGTTGAGACAAAATATTGTCCCAGTCTTTTTTTATTAAATTATTTACATATAAAATATTAATTGATTTAATCTATTTAAAAAAAAATTATATATTTTATTCCTTTTTAATATTAATATGTTGTATTCTAATATTTAAAAAATATTTTTTTAATATCAATTAAAAATTAGTAAATGTTATTTTATTTCAAATTAATTTTAAATAATTTTATTTTTAAAAAAAATAATTTAAATAAATTTTTTTTAACCAAATTTAACTTAAAATAATTTTATTTTTCTTTGAATTAAATAAATTTAATGTAATTTTTTTGTCATGTTTATTGTTATATATTCATATAAATGCACTAGTTTTATACACATGAAACTAATATTGTGTTATAAATGAACTAGTTTCATATACGTGAAAACTAATATCGTTTAAATAGTAAAAGTAGGAAACAAAATCAAATGAAGAAGAAATCGAATAAATCAATTGAGGAATTAAGAAAATTGAAATTTAAAATAAATAAATAAATTTTTTAACCAAATTTAATTTAAAATAATTTTATTTTTCTTTTCTTTGAATTGATTTGAAATGATTTTATTTATTTAAAAATTAATTTAATATAATTTTATACTAATCTCTCTCAAAAAATACAGTTATTTTCAATTATTATTTTATCCAATCATATGTCATACGAAACAAGAAACAGTATTATTTTAGTCCAATCTGTACTGCATCAAACACATCACAGTATTAATTTAGTCCAATTCTATCCAATCCAATCTCGCACACCAAACACAACCTTAGGATACATCTGGTGTGTGGGATTATATTAGATAGGAATGAATAAGGATGGGCATTGGGGAAATGGGGGAATTTTGAGGGGAGGTATCCCCATTCCCATCTCTATTTCCCTACATGTTTTTTCCGTTTTTCCGTTTCCCCTGTTTTATAAAAAATTACATACTAAAAAAAATAAACAATCCATTACAAAGTCAAATACAAATACAAATACAAATACAAAATAAAATCCATTACAAATTCAAATGAAATATAATATTGTTCTTTAATAATAATAATAATAATAATAATAATATATGTATATAATATTTGGGGAAAATGGGGAAATGGGGAGACCCATCTCTATTTCAATAAAGGGTTCGAAAATTTAATAGAACTTTTTAAAGAGTGAGTTTTAAAACTATCATCAACTTAATAACTTAAGTTTTAACAGCACATAAAGTATGGATTTAACGAAAATACCCTTAAAATACATTCACAAAAATAACTCCCGTGCTTTTAAATTTTCTAAATCTTTTTTTGGTCATCTTTTTCATCGAGGCCTCCAATGGAGGCCAATTTCGATCTTAATTGGAGGTCGAACTGACCTCCAATTATGGTATAAACGTAATAAAATAAAGAGATGAGGGTTATTAAGTCCATTGATGTCATTTAAACTTAACTTATTAAACTAGTGATACTCTCAAAATTTAACAAAAAAAATAGCATTATTTCCCACCATTTCCATTTTCAATAAATTTGTATATTTAGGGATGAAAATCATCCACATCCCTCCCCATTTCCCCATATTTCTCCAAAAATTTCCTCTCAAATGAGGATAAGGAATTGGGGATTTGAGTATCCGGGGATAAATGCTCATTCCTAGGATTGAACTATTTTTATAGGATTAGATTTGATTAATTAGTACTGTAATGTGTTTGGTGCAATACAGATTTAACGAAAATAATAATGTCCTTGTTTGTTATAACACGGGATTAAATAAAAAATAATTAAAAATAATTGTTTTTTGTGACAGGTGGGTGTAAAATTATATTAAATTAATTTTAAATATATAAAATCATTTTAAATCAATTCAAAGAAAACAAAAATTAAATTATTTTAAATTAATTTGGTTAAAAAAATTATTAAATTATTTTTTGAAAAAAATAATTTTTAATTATTTATTTTTTTAAAATAAACAAAAATTTTAAATATTTTTTTAAAAAATAAATAAATAATTTTATTTAAAATAAAAAAAACTAATTATAAATAAAATAACATTTAATTTTTAATTGAATTAAAATATTTTAAAATATATATATTATAATAAAATAACATATATTAAATTAATTTTTAAATCAGATTAAATAAATTTAACATTTTAAATATAAATAATATATATGTATACATATTTAAAAGGCAGGGACTATTATTAAAATAAAAAAATAAAAAAATAAAAAATAAAAAGCCAACGTTAGTGACGGGAATAGTCCTGCCACAACATGATTATTTATCTACACGAGATTGAAGAAATTCAAACCACAAACATGGGATTGGGCTGAAATCAACCCGGTCCAATCTCATGCAACAAACTTGAACAGTACTAAATGTTACTGAATACTGAATAGTGACTGAAAACTGAAAAGTATATTTGTTTGTTTTCACTGAAAACTGAACATATGGGACAAGTTTTTTTTTTTTTTTTTTTTTTTTTTTTTTAAGTTACAAATATTTGAAAATAAATACTTTTACATATATGCTTTTCTAATTATCATTTGTTATATATGTATATATATATGTACATTTTAATATATTAAGAACTACTATAAATAAGTAATCTAGTAATTCTAAAACAAAATTATTTAGTTATTAATAATATTTCAAATTTATAAAAAATAATAATAATAAAATCAAATAATTTAAACAAATGAATTGGAATTCACTAACATGCAATGATCAATTTTCAGCTGCACTGCACATCATCAATTCACAGGGGCCTTTGATGGCTTCATATTTAATATCACATAAACTTGTCTTTAAAGCTACTCAATCTTCAGTTTCTCATCCAAAATAATAATAACACTATCAAATCGACTTAAGAATAATAAAAGTTATGACGAATCATTTTAACCTTTGGATTCATTTTATGAATAGTCTTTTTATAATTAAAATATAAATAATAATTTATCTTTCCTAAATCATTAAATATTACCATATTAAGGGTTAGTTTAATATTGCTGTAACTTTTATAATAATCACTATTAGTTGTGATGAAAGAATAATCAGATGTGAAGTTAACCAGCAGATGTTTGGTTAATTGTATTTTTAAAACTACTATATAGCTCAAAAGTAGTATACATATGTTTGGTAATTTTATTGTAAAAGTGCTGAGATTAGTTACAATGACTAAAATATACACAATTTTATAACCCTACTTTATTTTTTTCATTAATTATATATATATATATATATTAAATCAATAATTAAGTAGAATATTTAAATTAAAAAAAATCATAAGAACAATAAAAATATATTTTTTAATATTTTATAAATCAAATCAATATTTAAGTATAATAATTAATTTTGAGATGAAATAAGGTATATAAATGATTTTAACTTTATTTCATAAAGATAATAATGATATTTTAAAACATTCATTGAATGTCAAAATAGATTATTCCATAATCACTTTCAAAAAGTAACCTTCACTCACTTATCAAAATTACTATCAAAACTTGTTAGATTATCATTTAATCATTGAGACTATTTATCTCTTAAAAAAATAAAAAAATAAAATAAATTAAAAAGAGCTTCATGGGAGAAACTCAAAATTTTGGACTTCTCCTAAAAGATATAAAATAGCTTTTTCAAAATAGCAGTTCTTTAGTTTTGTTAAACAAAAAAAAAAACATTAAAATAGTTTTTAACATTAAAAAAACACTTTTAACCCTTAAAAAAGTTATACTAAACACACACTACATGTATGATACTGTTTAAATATATTCAACTCATAAGGAGAGAGGTATATATATATGTATATTTTGAAGTATCATAAGGAGAGATATTTACTCTCATGATAGCGGGAAGAAAACTCTTTATATATGGTTGTAAAATATGTATAATAAGATTTGAATTTCCACATAACATGGAAAGGAAATGCACCGATGCGGAAAAGGAAGTGCACCAACATGTGCTGAGAGGTAAATGCTGCACATCTTTACTTATTGGGAATCTATTGGAAAGCATGGTAAAAAACCGTGGGCCGGTCTTAGATTTGAAGAATCTTCCACCGTACGATAATGAAAAAGACTTTTATTCCTTGTCAAAATTCAAATCTCAATTTGAATGGATGAAAACTTATGATCTGAATCAAATGTAGCATTACACCACAATTTACGGTTTGCCATTTTAGTCCACATATTTGTCATGTTCTCATGTTCAATATTAAGAAGACGCAACTCTTTTCTTTTCTTTTTTCTTTTTTTCTTTTTTTTTTTTTAAAAAAAAAACATTATATAACCAAATATTACTCGAAGAAAAAAAAAATCAACATCAAATAACAAGATTATTTTTTAATTTTATATTTTTCAAAGATGGGAGGGTTCTGTGGGGTTCCAACTTCGGATTCGCTAAGCGGGTTGGGGGAATTTTTAGGTTATAAAAAAAATATTATTTTTTAATTACAAATTAAATTATGATTAAATCTTATATATATATATATATATATTTGTTGATAATATCTATTAATCCGGGACCAGTTATTTTTTTGAAAGCTTTCACCATTTGTAGGATTTTAACCGCTGACTTAGGAGTCATTTACCCAAACTTTAAAGAGGAAATAGGGGTATATAACACTTTTTCAAAATGGATTTGTGTAACTACAACCACTTTAATAACTCATGTTTTAATAGCACCAAAAATGGAATTTGGACAAAAATACTCCTCAGCTTCTTTTCTTTTCTCTTTTCTATCCTTCATCTTCTTTCTTCTTCTTTTTCCCCAAATCTCCATTGATGGAGCTATCAATGGAGGTGTCACCGTCGACCGGCGAGTTGATGGACAAAACCACCGATTGTAACGGAAGTATCCATTTTCAATTTCGAGTTGTATGGAGAGAGAAACGAAGTCAAACCCGAATAGTTTTCGAACCTTCATCGTCAGATCTACGACGATCCGTCGCGAATCTGACGAAACCGATGGTACCAATGAACTCGACGTCGTCCAATCTTCCAGATCCGACTATCTCGGAGTCAATCGGCGCCGTCGTCGGCACTGTCACCATTGATGGAGGTCGAACAGAATAAGTCTCGAACAAACTGGGATTAAGTCTCGAAAATGTCACAATAAGTCTCGAATTTTCGAGGAAAAAAAAACAACAAATTGAGATTAAGTCTCGAAACGCATCAATAAGTCTCGAAAATGTCACAATAAGTCTCGAATTTTCGAGAAAAAAAAAAAAGCAAAGGAAAAGAGTAAGTGGGGGTATTTTGGTCTCATCACCTATTTTGGTGCTATTAAAACATGACTTATTAATGTGGTGCTATTTGCACAAGCCCTCCCCCAAAAAGTGTTATTTAATTTTTGAACCCAACTTTAAGCTCGTCTATTTACTAGCTAATCTACACCCTGTTGACGATTAAATCTTTTATAGGTTTTATAGTTAAAAATAATAACATGAATCTCTTATATAACATAGCACTAGTATAAGAATAGATCGATGCATGCTAAATTTCTCCAACCACTAAGAGAACTTTGTTTACACATATATTTTTAATTAATCATCTTAAAATTTAAAATTTGTCATAAAATTTTATTATTAACACAAAAATGACCTCAAAAAAAATCAAAATTTGAAATTTGAAATTTGAGCTAAATTTTATTATTAACACTAAAGTTAGGACTTAGGAGTCTAATGATGCATGTGTCGGTTCAAGTTTTTATGGAACTCTTAATTGTTTATTTAAGTATTTTTACGATTGTATTTTTTTTTTGGTTTACACCATCTGGTTTCCGGGTGGGGCGGATCCACCTATTATAACATAATCTTAGTTTGTATCTTATTTTATTTTATTTTATTTTATTATTGTTATTATTTTTTTTTTAACTCCGTTACCAATTAGGTCAGAATCTACTTATTGTTTTATTGCCATCCATAAAATATTTTGTTACACCCATTTTTCTTCCTATACCTATATTAAATTTTTAAATTTTTAAATTTTTAAATTTTACTTCCTATACCCTTCAAAATACTAAACATATCCTTCAAGTACTTTTGTAAATTTAAACATATATATTTTTTCTTATTACACCTATTCTTCTCATTGCACCCATTTTTCTAACTAAAAGAAAGAAAAAAAAATGGTTCAGATTAATAAATTAAATGAAGAAGAAGATCATCATATTCATGTTATCTGGATTCAACGCACACAACAGACCTGAAAAACCATATTTAGAACCGTTTGAATATTTAAGAACTTGGGTAGCAGCAACAAAAGAAGAGAGCACCTATTTTCGGGTTATTGTACAAACATACCCTCTATTGATCTAATAAAACAAATTTTCAAACAAATACCCTATTTAATTTCAAACATTCCAATTGAAAAGTGCTTGAAGTATAGAAAGTCAATAGTGCCCTTGGGTAAAAGGGGAGTGGTTATTTTGGTGGGTAAATTTCACAAACAACTCTGAATTTAGGTGTAATTGTATAAATATTCATTTTATCTGGATTCAACGCACACCACAGACCTGAAAAACCATATTTAGAACCGTTTGAATATTTAAGAACTTGGGTAGCAGCAACAAAAGAAGAGAGCACCTATTTTCGGGTTATTGTACAAACATACCCTCTATTGATCTAATAAAACAAATTTTCAAACAAATACCCTATTTAATTTCAAACATTCCAATTGAAAAGTGCTTGAAGTATAGAAAGTCAATAGTGCCCTTGGGTAAAAGGGGAGTGGTTATTTTGGTGGGTAAATTTCACAAACAACTCTGAATTTAGGTGTAATTGTATAAATATTCATTTTTTCTAATAATTACATAAATATACTCTACCGTTATTTGACTTTTGTTAACTTTAACCTTTAACCATATTTGTATCCTGGAATGACTAAACTACCCTTGAAAACTTATTTATCTTTTCTTTTATTATTTAAAAATATTAAAATATATATATTTACTTAAAAAATTGAAAAAAAATCAGTACAATTTTTTTTTTTGTTGCTTTTATTTTCTTTTTCTTTCTATCATCTTTTTTTTTTTTTTTTTTACATTTTCCATGTCCCCAAACACCAAATTTTCAGATTTTAAAAACCAACTTTATCACCAAAACATTCAATTTCATACTCATTAACTCACAAACAATTTCATTTCATCAACACAATCAAAACCCACCAACAATTACATTTAATTAACAGAATTAAAACCCACAAAACTCACTAGACACAATCAAAACCCACTAAACACAACCATTTTTCTAGTTTTGTAGGTTCTAATTGTGTTAAAAAAATGATAGAAAGAAAATAACAAAAAAATTGTATCGATTTTTTCAATTTTTTAAGTAAATAGTTTTTAATATATTTAAATAATAAAAGAAAAGATAATTAAGTTTTCAAGGGTAGTTTAGTTATTTCGGGATACAAATGTAGTTAAAGGTTAAAGTTAACAAAAGTCAACTGACGATAGGGTATATTTATGTAATTATTAGAAAAAAAATGAATATTTATACAATTACACCTAAATTTAATTTAATGATATACTTAAAGGTACAGATACCCCCTGAACTATACGAGTGTTGCTCATTTGCCCCATGAATTCTTAAAATGGTCAGTAAACCCCCTGAACCATCTAAAATTGGCAATATGTGACGGAATAGTAACGCCATCCATTTTTCTGTCATGGCAAATTGCAATAAGTTTCCCTGATTATATAGATAATTGCATCAAACCAGAAACAATATAATAATATGAACTAAATATCCCTCTTACCAAAATTTTAAAATAAAATTTGGAAATTTAATTATTATTATTATTATTATTATTATTATTATTATTATTATTATTATCACTTTCCAATAATAATAATAATAATAATAATTAAATGGTAGAAAAATAATTAAAACTGGTTCATCGGTTCATCAGTTCTCCGATCATTAGCAAAATAAAATTCCCAGAAAAATGATTAGTTCATCGATCATCGATTTATCATCTTCACCCAAATCCCTACCATCTCCCATACACCACCACCACTACCACCCCACCAGAACTCAAACCTCATCACCAAACATCATCACTTTCTCTCTTCATCTTCCACCTCACTTTCTTTTTTATCTACTTCATCTATCAGAGTATCAGACATATCAAACACTCTGCCACCTGCCGCTGCCACCCGCTACTATTGGAGCAAGTGAGTCGACACCACCCACACCAAATAGTCGGAGAAGATGAACAGTGGAAATGACATGGATGGATAAAAAAATTTAAATGACACGTGTCAAGTGCATCTGATGCACCACCATCGAATTCCAATGTGGTGCATCGGATGCATTCAAATTTTTCTCGAGGTGTTGACCGATGGTGTGAGAGTTAAATTTAATTAGTTTTTAAATTTAATATATTTTTATAAATTTAATTATTTTTATTTTTAAATTTAATTAGTTTTATAGAAATTCACCATATTAGTTTTATTTTTATTTTATTATTATTCTTCTTATTATTTAATTATTAAATAAATATTTAGAGATATTTAAATAAAAAAGATAATTTAATTATTCAAAAAATTAAATTCAGAATTTTATTATTATTTAACCATTATTTCAATTTTAAATTTCTAAATTTTATTTTTAAAATTTGGTCAAAGAGATATTTAGGTCATATTATTATATTATTTATGGTTTGATGCAATTATCTATATAATCAAGGGAACTTATTGCAATTTACCATGACAGAAAAATGGATGGCGTTACTATTCCGTCACATGTTGCCAATTTCAGATATTTCAGGGGGTTTACTAACCATTTTAAGAATTCATGGGACAAATGAACATCACACATATAGTTTAGAGGGTATCCATACCTTTTAAGTCTTATGATAACTGGACTTGAATAGATTCAGGCCCAAGTAAGCCACATCCAACACAAGTACAAAACATGTCCATGCAAGCCCAGTCCACTTTCTTAAATTTCTGACAATAAATAGACAACCAAGATACTTATTAGGTTGTCATTGACACTAAGGTTGACTCCAAAACTACAATCTGAAATCATTTTCTGTACAGAATCCAAGATTCTCTCAGCACAAAACACTGAAATCTCATTGCAGAGACTCACCAATCAATAATCAATCATCATTTCAATCTCTAAGGGATCAACAATGCTCTTCTCAATGTCACATTCAACATTCACTTCTCTTCACTCCAATGCTGGTCTTCACTGTCACAGTCAGAGTCACAGAAACCCCATTTCGCGCACAACTCCACCACCCAACAAGCCTACTACATTTTTCACCAATGACCCTTCCAAGACCAAGAATCACCCCTTCATTTCCATCACAAAATGCACAAATGATAAAACTACCATTTCACTTCCAATAGTTTCTCATGATTTCAATGACGGTACTAGTAGTGATAATAAATCTATCAAACATGAGAAGCCTCAAGAAACACAACAAGAAGGAACCAAGGAGGAGAAGAGCTTCTGGGGTGCTGTTAGTTTGATCATCGGCACTGCTGTAGGGCCTGGTATGCTTGGTTTGCCTGCTGCAACCATAAGGTCAGGCTCACTTCCATCCACCTTAACCATTCTTCTTTCTTGGGTTTATGTTATATCATCAATCATCCTTGTTGCTGAGCTCACTTTTGCAGCCATGGAAGAAGATGGGGTTGAAGAGGTTAGCTTCACTGGCCTTGCAACAAAAGCCTTAGGTAGTCATTTCGGTGCTTTTGTTGCATTAGTTTATGCTAGCTTGAGTTTTGCTTTGTTAGTGGCATGTGTTTCAGGCATTGGTTCAATTGTATCTCAATTGTTTCCTTGGATGAATCTTGTATTGGCTCATATTGTATTTCCTCTTCCTGCTGGGATTGTAATTCTGTTCTTTCCATTTAAGGCCATTGATGTTGCGAATCGCTGGCTATGCCTCCTCATGTTCGTGTCCATAACTGCTCTTGTGACAATTGGTTTATCCGTTGCAAGAAGAAATGTATTAGGTTCCTTTTCTCATGCTTCATGGAGTCTTTCATCAATTTTGCCTGCTATACCTGTAACAGTACTCACATTGGGGTTCCATGTTATCACCCCATTTATTTGTAAAATTGCTGGGAACTCTGTATCCGAGGCTCGAAAAGCAATCTTGATTGGTGGGGCTGTTCCACTGATTATGGTTCTATCTTGGAATTTGATTGTTTTGGGGCTGGCTGGGACAACCACGGCTGCCTCCTCTAGCGACCCCATATCACTCTTGCTTTCAGTCAATCCTTCCGCTTTATCTGCCGTTCAAGGTTTCGCATTCGCTGCTTTGGCTACTAGCTTCATAGGATATGCTGTTAGCTTGCCAAAGCAACTTGTTGATACTTTAAAATTGATTTTTGGGAAAGCCAGTTTAGAAGAACACAATCGCTCTGAGTCTAAAATGGACTCCAGTGGGAATGGAACCGGAAGAGTTGGGTTTCTAACGTATTCAACTGAACTAAATCTTGGAAATATAGGAAAGGTTTCATTTAATGGATCACCAAAGCGTATTGTTGCCTCAGAAACTAAAGCAACCTCGAGTGTGGCTGGGATGAATATATTCGAAATATGTGTAACGACACTTGTTCTTAGTCTTCCGGTTCTCATAGCGTCCTTCTTCCCATCAACCTTTTCAAGAGCTCTAGATTTTGCCGGGGTTTATGCAAACTGCTTCCTGTTCGGCATCCTACCTCCAGCAATGGCATACATACAGCAATCCAGGAAGAAGCTCAGGTACTGCTAAGAATCAATAGTTGAGTTATTTTTTTTAATACATGTTAATTAAGTTTAGTGGAAATAGCATAATGGTGGCAACAACATATTTGGTTTACAAAGACAACCTGAAGAACAATTAGGAAATATTAATAGAAAGGCAATCTCATTTATTTTATTTTTCCCAAAATCTAACACCAATCAGGTCAGGGGTATAACAGGACTTGGCATGACCCTACTCAGAATAACAACTTTAACTTCTATAGACTAAAGCCATCCATTGTTCTAGTCTACACAAAAGAAATTGTAAAGTTTGTGATCTGAAACTTTGCCTATCAATCAGTCTATGGCTCCTTTTCCTTGCTTTGTGAAGTATTTTGCAGACTCATATCTAGCGAGTTCTCTTTTGACTTATTATTTTTAATATCTCTGCTTGCTCTAGTGGAAAAGAATTGAACTATTGAAGTAACTGGTTGGCTTAAACAACCTTTTCTTCCATAAGTTGGTGAACATTTCCTTGTGAAATCACAAATTTGTGTGTGACCTGTTAATTTTTATGCCATTTTGGGGTATGAAAACTTGATCAAGTAAACATAGTTTCTTCATATTATATCTGTGCATGATAATCAATTATTGAATCTGAATCAAGCAAGCTTGGTTTTTGCAGGTCATCCATTCTACCTGGAGGAAATGTAACACTTCTGTTTCTTTTTAGCATTGCTGTAATTTTGGGTATTTGGCATTAGAATGGACACTATTGTTGGTTTAATATAATATGAAGACAAATATTGTTGGCATTAGAATACTGTCATTTTAGAAATGTTGGTTTACTATAAACTTGAGGTCAGGGATAAAAACATAAACATTTCAGTTTCAAACACGAGTGTAGTGGGCAATAAAGAATGAAGAAAAAGGCCATACATATCTGATTTGCAGCAACAATTCACATGATGATCTGCAACTCTTGAAGAATGAAAATGCTACATTTCCTCGACTATACCGTTAACCTCTTTCTGGGGCTAAACGGATTAATCCATTCATTACGCGCAAAATTTGTAGCATAATCAAACAATTGTTTTGCATCTCATGGCACCACACTAATGTATATGATCCGGCACCTCTTGGCAGTTTGTTTGAAGTAATCGTGGCTGCTATTGGTAAAACTCTGGAGCACTCGTCATATTCTTTTATGGTGACTACCAAAGAGAGATACAGGTAAAATCCATCCATATAATATCGCTCATTTTAACCATTAATTAGATCAAACTACGACCAGGTACTTTCAAGGTATTCCTCTCATCCATCTCTTTCCTCAACCTCTCAGCATCCCCAAACCTTCCAACCCCAGTAAGGATATTAGACATAAGCACATAGTCCCCTCCATATCCTCTTTCCATCTCCAGTATCTTCCTTGTTGCCCTTTCACCCATCTCAACATTCCCATGAAAGCTACAAGCACCCAAAAGGGTCCTCCAAATCACATCATTAGTAATCTCACTAGGTACCTCCAAAGCAATCTTTTCCGCTTCCTCTAACCTCCCAGCCCTCCCCAACATGTCTACTAGACACCCATAGTGCTTAATGTCCGGAAAAACTTGACCCTCCTTGACCATTTTATAAAAAACCTTGAACCCCTCCTCTACTAATCCTCCATGACTACAAGCATTCAAAACACTCAAGTATGTCACTCTATTTGGCTTCAGACCAACTCTCTCCATCCTCTCAAAATTTTCTATAGCTTCTTTTCCCATTCCATGCATTGCAAACCCAGTTATTAGAGATGTCCAAGATACCAAATTTCTCCTTTTAACAGAAATCTTCTCAAAGAATCTTGATGCACTACTAATAGAGCCACATTTAGCATAAGTATCTATCAAACAATTCGAAACTCGTATATCAGTCGCATTAAACCCGCTTTTCTCTCCATACCCATGAATCAATTGACAATTCTTAACATCCCCAGTTTGCCAAACAGCCGGTAAAATAGCCAATATAGTTACCTCACAAGGTTGCATGAAATCACACACAACCATTCTTCGAAACAAAGCTAAAGCCTCACCAAACAGATTCATCCTCGTGTACCCATCTATAATCCCAGTCCATGACACAACATTCCTACAAGGCATCTTTTCAAAGAGAGAACGTGCAAATTCAAGCTCACCCCATTTCACTAAACCAGTGATCATAACATTCCACGTAACCGAATTTCGTTCAGGCATTTCGTCGAACACTTTAGTACCAACCATTGGAAACCCTAGTGAAACATACATGTTAATCAAAGCAGTGTTCACGTAGACATGAGAACCAAAACCCACTTTGGTTATAACAACATGAAGCTGCCTACCCAAGTTTGGGTAGCCTAAACTAACGCAAGTTTTGATAAGGAAAGAGTAAGTGAAGCTATCAAAATAAGGTGGTGACAAACACTCAGAGTGTGTATAATTCTGTTGAAGTTGTTTGAAAAGAAAGAAAGCTTTTATAGGATTATCAGAGAGTGAATAGCAGTGGAGGATAGTGTTGAAGAGTAGTGTAGATTGGTATAGAGAGTCAGTTGTGAGTAAATGAGAGTGGACTTGTTGGGTGATAGTGAGGTTTGTTGGGTTTTTGTGTAGAAGAGACAGCAAGTGTTCTTGTTTTTTCTGTTGCAAGTGTTTTTGCTTTTTCTGTTGCAAATATTTTTGCTTTTGCTTTTGTTGTCGTTGGGTTTGTGAGGAAACAAAAGAAAAATGTTTTGGATTTGTTGTGGTGTATATGTTTGTGTTTGTGTTTATGTTTGTGATGTATAGAAACAGAGGTCTTCTTCTTGACCTAAACATAGTTTTTTTTTTTTTTGGCTTCTGGAGAGTGGAGACCCCTTGCTTTCCCCACACTTTTTGAAGCTGGTTTCTTGATAGCCCTGTTTAAATCTGTTTCATTTGATACCCTAATATAATTTTTAAGCTTTTCAAAAATAATTTGCAGATGCACTTTAGGTTATTTAAGATACAATATATAAAATTATAAACAAAGATCAAATACACAAATTAGTAATAACAAAGATCAACGATATGATATTGGTCTGGTAGTATACCCCGTGTACCAACATCACGAGGTTGTTGGTTCAAGTCCTCTCCCTCCCCAAAAAACCTTGAATTATGTAAATCTTCCTAAAAAAATGTTAAGTGATATTGATCAGTTTTCCTTGTTGCCTTGATGGTGTATTATATTATTTAGAAGTAATTACTGGTTACCTACCCGAGGTTTGACAATTGACACTCAGAAATAACTTTATCACAAATTGACACTAACTTCCCCTGATGTTAAAGGTTGACCAAAGTTGACCGTTATCTTTAACATTTTAAAGGGTAATATAGTCATTTTAATAAAAGGACTGTCAAATGTCTTTATCAGCCACCAGCATTAAATGAATGTGACTTTTTAATACTTTTAAATATTAATATAATTAATTAAAACATTTAAAAAAATGAAAAAGACAAGATAAAAATATGGTTTGGGTTTTGAATCGGCGCCAAGAACAGAACAAACTCATTCTCTCTAAAAGTAAACCACTTCACATTTTCTCTCTACATTTTCACTAAATCCACTCACATCTTCACCAAAACAAAGATTTCCATCATTGTTTCCTTTGTTTCACATTAGCCGTGTGGTGTGGAAGTTGAAGACCCGGTTGACAAAGGAGAAAATTTCCATCATTGTTTCCTTTTAAGGTTCAAGCTCTGTTTCTTTCTTCTTCTTTTTTTAATTTTTTCTTATGTATGAATGCTTCTTTTTGTTTTTCTTGTGATTATTGGTGCATCCACCAATTAGTTCATTTGGATTATTAGTGTTTATTAATTGGTTTTTTATTTAATCATTATTAAGGAGGAAAATCCATGTTCAAGTCTAACAATAATTTTTTTTTATATCATTTATTGTTTCTCAGTTTCAGTTTGTTTGTGTGCATTCAGTTTCAGTTTTGATTTTACTTTAAAATGTTAGGGATTTTATTAAAGTTGTTGTTTTGATGTATAAACATACTATTATGTATGAATGTGTTCATTGTTATTATTATTTTTTATTATGTATGATTGTGCTTGGTCTGAAACAAAGTTATTATGGCTCTGTTTTAGTGTATATTTCAGTTTTGAATATGTTTGTTGTTCTAATACTATATTTTGGGTATATATAAACTGGTTTAGGTATACGTAACAATTGTTTGGTCTCATTATGTATTTATTTATTTATTTATAAACTAGACATGAGATGTTTTTATACTTAACAATGGTTAGTTCTTGCTATTTAATGTTACCTTGTTCAAGAGATGTTTGTATGCTCTGTTTTGCAATATTATAAACTGGTCTAGATGTGTAATGATACTGTATTTTTAAAAAAAAAATTAAAAAAAAAAATTGTCATGCAGGATGTTTACGTTCATTGCAACTGCAACATTCCTTGGTAAATGCCATGAAATAGGCAAGTTTTCCAGGGACTGTATTTGTTTGAAGATGTTGTGGGAATGTGTAATGGACTTAACTCTGGGTGTTCCATTAGTAGTAGGAGAAAAGTTTAGGCAAGAGGTCCCAATTCCTTGGAGTGATGAAATCAGAGTTATTCATTCTGATGCAGATTTAATGGACGTCTTGGCCGAATTTGAAGAGAAAAATGTCAACCAAATCCACTTCATTGTGGATTATCTCTCTATTCAAAATGTATACCCTAATGAGTTCATTCCACAAAAACCTAACCCATCACTGCAGCCTAATGAACATCATCCTAACCTATATGTGCAACCCAACCCACCGCAACAAGCCAATGTCCAACATCCTAACCCACTTATGCAACCCAACCCACCACAACAGTCCATTGTCCAGCATCCTAACCCATTTGTTCAACCTTACTTACCTAACTTACAACAACCCAACATACCCAATGTTGAACAAGATGGGGTCCAATTTTTAGAATCAGAAATAGTCCTAATAAACTTGTTTACCGATTCTGATTCTGATGGGGAACAGGAAAATAATGTTGGATCCACTATTATTCAACAAGATGGAGCAGACAGTGAAGTTGATGGAGACAATATTATTGAGGACAACAGTGAAGGTGAAGGTGATGGTCTATCAGATGTAAATGAAGAAAATGTTAGTCAAGAGGTAGTGAGAGAAATAAACAGTGATGGTGATGGTGATGTTGAACAACCATATAGAGGTAAAGCATTTAGGTTAGGTGGGGATGGAAGAATTACATTGGAGGTGGGGCAATTATATAGGAATATGACTCATTTTAGACAAGTGATTTTAGATTACTCAATACAGGAGGGTTTTCAACTTAATAGAATTAAAAATGAAAAGAGAAGGATAACTTTGGGTTGTTTAGCAGATGGCTGCCTATGGAGAGTGCATGGGAGCCCAATTGACGGGAAAACATACATGTTGAAGACCTTAAACAATGAGCACAGTTGCCTTGCAGTTGCTAAAAACAAGGAAGTGACATCAAGTTGGATTGGGAAAAGGTTTGAGGCCTTAATCAAGGAGAACCCACAGATGAATATTCAAGTGTTGCATTCTGTAGTGTTGAGGGCTTGTGGTGTCAGTGTGCCTGACCATACTCTTTATAGGGCTAAGAGGTATGCATTAAATATAGGGAGTGAAGACCATAAACGGAGTTATAATAAACTGTACAAGTATGGACATTGCATTAAGGAAAAGAATCCTGGAACTTCTGTCTTCCTGAGTACTATATCATACAACCCAGATACCAATGTGCCATCTCATTTTAATAGGTTTTTCCTTAGTTTTCATGCACAAAAAATGGGATATTTAGAAGGGTGTAGGCCATTCATAGGTTTGGATGGTTGTCATTTGAAAGGTCCATACGAGGGCATACTTCTGTGTGCAATTGCATTAGATGCAAATTGTGGGGTTTATCCAATAGCAGTAGGAGTTTGTGAGTTAGAATGCCGCGATAGTTGGGAATGGTTTATTAGGTTATTGCATGAACATGTAGGGGTGCATGAAAGAAGGACAGTGTGTTTTATGTCAGACAGACAAAAGGGACTCATTCAAGCCCTAGCAGAATGGTGGCCTAACCATATATCTAGGTTTTGTGGTAGACATATCTTGCAAAACTTGATGAATCGCTACAAAATTGAATATCTGAGAGATATGTTTTGGCCGGCTGCAAGGAGTTCTAATAAGGCTGAATTTTTAGAGAACATGGGGAAAATTAGGGAATGTTCAGAAAATGCCTATAAATACCTCATGGATATACCCTTACAACAGTGGACAGTCCATGAATTCGACACAGAGACAAAAACAGATCATAATACCAACAACATTGTAGAGGCTTTCAATGGGTGGCTCAACAAGTATCGGACACTTCCTATATTGACCATGTTGGAGAGTATTAGGAGAAAGTTTATGAAGCGTATCCATGATAGATATGAGACAGCACTCAAATGGGAGTCCAACATCCCACCCAAGGTAAAGAAAATGTTGCAGAAAGCACAACTAGAAGGGAGGTATTTAAATCCTTTACAGTGTAGTCACTGGTATTTTGAAGTTGTTGATGGAAATAGACAGTTTGTAGTAAAATTGGATGAAAAAACATGTGATTGTGGTCTTTGGGCAGTCAGTGGGGTTCCATGTAAGCATGCAATGGCATGTATTTCAAGGAAGAGAGACACTATTGAGGACTATGTACACAAATACATGAAGAAAGATGTTTATTTGAAGACTTACTCTCATATGATGCATCCAATTCCTGATGAGCACTCGTGGCCAGATGTGCAATATGGCACAGTTTTGCCACCTGTAAAAAAGAAAAGGGCTGGTAGACCTAAATTGCAAAGGAAAAGGGGGCTTAATGAAGGAAGAAAAGTGCCTAGATCAATTGGATTCAGATGCAGCATATGTGAGGAGGTTGGCCACAATAGCAGGACATGCATAAATAAAGATAAAGCTCCGGGAAATAAGAAGAGAAAAGAGGTCAAAATTATCTATTGTTGTATTTTTTTTTTATTGCATACTACATATTTTGATATTTTCGTAATTTTTTTTTTCTACTAGGCTACCACCACACTTACAGCACCCTGTAATAGTAGACCACCTCAAAAAAATAGGAGAATAGAGGTACCCACAAGGCCACAAACTTTTGTCAAAGTTTTTTTTTTTTTTTTTTCATCAGAACCTTATGCTGACTTTTCTCTTTACCTCAGATTGGCAGCAGCTCAGAACAACCTGCACTTTCAACTCATGCTCAAAACAGACAATCCAACAACATAGAGGTAATTAAAACTCATTCTCTTAAAAACTTTTTGTTTAAGTATCAATTATTTCATATTGTTACGCTGACTACTCACTTCTTTTCTTAGGTTGGCAGCAACTCAACACATCATGCACACATACAACACAACAACTCACAAACTAGACAACCCAACACAGGAACTGTCCATAGGGTAACATCTTACTTATTCATTCTTTGTAAATGTGTTATTTTTAATTGCACTATTAACTAATATTTCATCCTTACACTTGTAGGTGCTTTGGTTTCCAAACACACAAACTTCAAATCAAGGATATGCATGTCATGATAACATAGGATCGCAGCCTTTCACTCCTAATGCACCCAGGTCTTCTCAAAGGTTTGAAGGTTTGTACTACCTTCATAGATTTCAATATTATTGTACAAGTATATTTGTGATGATTTATTGAAATTTTATGTAAATACAGGAACTCAGGAGACTGGAACTAGTGACAAAGTAGTTGGATTTTGGTAACTTTATTGTGGGCATGTGTTGATTGGTGATAAGTACTATTACCTCTTTTTAGGAGTAATTTTTTGTTTGAATTTTGGTTTCTGGGTAGGTACTGGTACGATGCTATATTATTTACTGAATTGTCATGTCCATTTATGGGTTATGCACATATGGTGCAAGTCTTTTGTTAAATTTCCTTCTTGAGGATTTGGATGGTATTGTTATTATGTTTAAGGCACAACTTTGGATGTTGATTATGATGGAAACTTTATTTAAATTTTATTTGCTACGAAAGTTTATTTTACGTTTTGATTTCAGCAATATATTACTTAATCATGAGCCCAAAATATAATAGTCGAATTTTCGACTCTCGCAATATGAATATAGTTTGCTTGGATTTTTCTGAGACACATAAATTTTTATTGCAACTTCTTTCCAGCAATTGCATATTCCGTTTTTAAACTTGATATATCATACCTCCATTAATTTCACTGTTTGGTCTACATGAACCTTCCATATCTAATTATAAAATAAGAGAAGATTTTTTAGTAGGTTGGAGAAGATTTTAATAACGGTGCAATGTCCCTTTTAAAGGTAAAATTTAAGTTTTAACAGTTGAGGAAAAAGGGTATTTATGTCTATAAAATATAATATATACCCAAAAAACTCTAAAAGACATTCCCACTTTAAACTAATTTTTTAATACAATTTTTTGTTTTATTCGAAGAGCAAAATAATGATTACAGTCTCTTTATGTCATATCAAGGTTATTCTTGTCTTTTTACCCTTTTTCCACAGTCAACATTAACAGTTAACAGTCAACCTGTACCATTAGGGGAGGTTAGTGTCAATTTATTATAAAGTTATTTTTGAGTGTAAATTGTCAAACCTCAGGTAGGTATCCAGTAATTACTTCTATTATTTATTTATAATTTAGGGTTCAGAGATTGATATAAGGTAAAAAGGAAACTCTTTATAGGGATACCAATTGAGAAATCGAAGATAAATATTGATTCCCCCATCCCTCCTCGTTCCCCCATTTGGGGAAAATGGAGACGGGGTGTTTGGGGGAGGTATCCCCATCCTCCCCCGTTTCCACCAATCCTCAATTTTTCACCATTTTCCTCGGTGGTGAAATATAATTACTAAAACTCGGTCATTCAAATAAAAATTACATACTAAAAAAATAAATAAAAGTTTAATGTTTATACCAAGCACAAATAAATAAATAAATAAATAAATAAAATAAAATAAAAAATCCAATAAAAGTACAAAAAAGTATCTGTACCTAGTTTAAAATTAGGAAAATGGGAATGGGGGACCTATCCCCATCCCCATTTGGGGATGAATTTTTCCCCCAATGGGGGATAGGGATTTGGGTAGAAAATGCCATCCCTATATACATATACTAGCATGAATACATGATCAGTCAACTTCTTGTATACTGCTATAATTTTTCCACACATCTTCTCTTACCAGCTTTTATAAGATAAAAGTGAACACATAAATAATCAACCATTGAATATTTAGCCTCTAAAATTAAATAATTTAGATCAAAGTGTTGCTTTGAATACAATTTTTTTTCAGGGAGACAAAGTTTACGAAAATTAAGTTTTTTCTATTTACATTACAAGAAATTTTTGGGTTTCACAATCAGTGGACTGTAGAGAAACCCTACAAACCAACTGCCCGGCGAGCAATGCTTTAAAATCCTCAAGGCTTTTGCTGTGTTTTCAACAAGTGCATAAATTGTCATCATAAGACCATTGACATGCTTGAAAGTTTGACCCCAGATTGATTGAGATCTTAAGCAGGGTACTGTAATTAGCCTTGCACCTTTCCATTCAATTAATTTGATGAACATACATGGTTGTACCCAGATTATATGGAAGACAATGGGGATGCAACCGGCAAGTGCATCAACTACCTTAACACTCCCAACGCATTTCAAAACTTTGATTGTGTGTTGTTAAGAGAACGCGAGTAAATTTGCATGTCCTATGCGTCTGCCTGGAAAGATATTTTTGACAATTTTCACGAGATGCAAGTTCCTAGACAAAGCAAAAAAAAAAAAAAAAGATGACACCATTAGTTTTCCGCAGTTCTGTTTGTTTAGATCTAGAGCTGACAATCCCAGTTAATAGTATAGAAATGAATCAAGTAAACTCTGCAATGTAGTCAATAAAGAAGCAAAAGCCAGTAACAAAACTGAAGCCCGTAACTCAAAAGTCCTTTGGTTCTGCTCCGGTTGCTTAAGAATAAAGAAAACACAGAATTGATAAAACACTAACCATGACAATGACAGAGGTTCCTCCCATTGAAGTAGATATATTTAATTTGCTTTTGCAGCCGCAGGATTCCGCCCGAACTGGATGATCATTGGTTTGCCTTTGAATACATACCCATTCGCTAGATTCTGGAACAAATAGATAAGATTGTAGCTCAAATGAACACTTCATCGTTATTTAAGCAAAACTGCTAATCTGCTATACAGCATAGATGCATCAAATAGCAATGTGTCAAAAGCATACCAAAGCACGGTGAGCAAGTTCAGCAGATGGAAATGTCACAAAGGCTTGGCCCCTCATTCTTCCCTCCTGCAGTTGAAAGCTTTTCAATATTAGGAAAACCCTCACGAGATTTCTGTAAGGCACCTTCCCAAAACTCCCCACTCAAAAGATAAATTTATAGATGTGAAAATTTTAGTAATTAACTTCTAATTATAGACCACTTGCCAGCTAATATTCCTAGTCTAACCGAGTAAAACATCATAAGAAAAAACTTAATCCACCTTCCTTTCTATCACTACCCTAAATTCCCTCCAATCCTGGAAGGTTGCACGCCGTACTTCTTGACATAACGACTTTTTGTCTTTCCTGTGGTTTAGTAAGCTCTTCTTGTTGACCTACCTTTCCACTCAATATTCAAGGTATGACCACTTTCAGTTTTAACATAATCTTAAAATATATATATATATATATATATGGCTGAACAATGTGATATATCGTTTTAACAAGGAAAAAATGCATCAACAACTATCATATACACTGGTGCCTGATGACAGTCTATAGGTGTAATAGTTATTTGAATAAACTCATTCTCAGACTGTTAAAAGTTTTTCCCACCATACAACAGCAAGACTTCAACAAAATTAAGGTGCAAACTAATATAAGCAAAAAAGTCAATTAAGCAGTCTCACCTGCATTAGCTTTACACCAAGACCAGATTTAGCTGCATCAATGCTCCCAAATAATGATCCTACAGCACATTGAGAGAAAACAAAAACAATTAGCCTAAACACTCTTTGTTATAACAATATGCAACGAGTAAATGTGACAGAAGCATTTTGATTTCCCGTTTCTATTAGTGTAACCATATAAGCGCCAAACTTGTTAGGAAGTGCCATCAGGTCAAGAGAAAACTGGATTTAGAGTCTAAAGAACATCAAGATTTGTGATCTCACCAAATATGAAGTGAAAATCATCAGGAACGACATCTTTTGCTAAGTTCTTTATGTATAACACGGATGCAGGATTTCCAGCAGTGTAGTTCTGCAAGTTAGTTTGAAATATATGCAATCAATATCAAACGAAATATTTTGCATGGAAAACATAATTCATATTTTTGCAGTGGAAACCATATTTGCACTCTATTTAACAAAATTTGACTGAGATATACGATGTATATTGATATGGAGGATGAATTCAAATTTTAATATCGAACAGTTTGAAGCTCCTCACTGAAATTTCCGTTCACTGAAATTCAAAATTTGTATTCAACTTTCACTGAAATTTCATATAAACTATATGTCTATATTTTGCACTCTATTGAACAATTTGAATTCAGTGAGGAAGCTGCCAAGCATATGCCAATGAAATTATTCTTCTTTATGCAACAAGTTTTCATGCAAAATGCAACGAACGGAGGGACCAGAACATCAAAACTCATTCATATTGCATATAAACATATGTAGACCTACTGCTACACAATAAAAAATTATGGAAATCTTCATATTAATGACATCATAACTACTGCCTTAGGTCAGTAGAAAAACATTATAAATTTTTGTTATACTTGTTTTTTTGTAGCTATCCATATCAAACATGTATAAGATTCATGCTAATAATTTTGAAACATCAACTTAACAGATCTAATCAAACCAGCAAAAGATTAAGTTTCAGAAACCAATTGAGATTGTTTGTAATGAAAGCATATTTGTTTTACTAAAAAAATTAATTTCAAATTTTGATACCTTAAACATTGGAAGTGACAAAATTTCCTCTGGAGGCAGCTTTCCCCTCTCCACTTCTTCTGGGGTTGCAAAAGGCTTAATATTTGAATCCTCTTTGTTGAAGTCTAATTCTTGGGTATCCAAACCCTCATTGTTGGGCTCCTCTGCTTCTTTGGCAATGCTATCATCTTTCTGTTCATTCTGAATGACTTTGGGAGCAATATTGAACTGTCACAAATCAAAGAAAAAGAATTCAAATATTCTGAAAGACAACCATCTTGAAATAAATTGACTCAGAAAAGATTTAACCTGCAATACAGGGTTCTTCTTTTTTATCATAGGGATTTCTTTCGGGGTTAGGGTGGCAGGTTTCAATCCAACGGTCTCATGAGCCACGCCCTTATCAATTCCAGGGCCAACAATATTTTCTCGCCTGGCACGCTTTCGTCCAGATTTTGCCGTCCTTGAATCTCCAAAGGAGCCTATGTCATCAACCTCCTAAAATATTGTATTCATAGTACAATAAGTATCTACAGAATGAAAATCCAGGGAAAAAGAGAGACTATTGGAATAGGAATTCAAAACAAGAGCTAAAACTAGGTTAGCAAGAAGCAAAAGTTTAGCAGCATGCATGCATAACAGCATATTTTACTTTTCAAAAACATCAAAAAAAAAGGGAAAAAAAATTTAAAAAAAAGTTTGATTTGTTTTCCATTCAAAAGGTCAAATTTAAAAGGAAACATATTTTCTGCCGATTATGATATACGTCGCTCCTGAATAACAACTTAGCAGCAAGAAGATACCTCATCTGAGGATTCCATCTCTGACTCACTGCTAGATTGACCTGCCAAGTGAAGCTTTGCAGATATAAGAGGAGGAGGAGGTGGTTGTGGTTCTGGTGGTGCAGCTACTGGAGGTGGCAGAGGAGGTGTGGGCAGAGCCATGCGAAATGGAGCTGGAATGTTCATTTTGTTCATCAAATGCAGCACCTAAATGGAAAGGCCAACGCGTCAAAAAAAATGGAAATGCCAAACTGTAAACAAATATGACCACAATATAGTACCAGTTGACCAGACTAAGAGCAAGTAAGAGTAACTAATCCCCTTTGATTTTATCAATATACATTTGCCCTCTTGTACTTCTCAAAACCTATAAATACCCCCCTACCATAGGGAGTATAATGTAAGCCACCCTTACTGGGTAAGGATAGGCTTTGAAAGTACAAGAGGGTAAGTGGATTTTGATAAGTGAAAGGGAATCAACATAATTTTCTAAAGCTCTACCTATAGGAACTAAGGAAAAGAAAACCAATATATCATTCTAATAGCTTTGCTTAAGATTAGGGGCAACCTGGGTATAAAAGCGAGGAACAGCAATAAGAGCATTTACAATATTGGTCAAGATATTTCCATCAGGTGGAGGATAAGCATATCTGCAACACAAACAGGTTACATAATCGGATGTAATCATGTAAACAATGAAAGCTATATATGTCATGCAAAGTGGAATTCATTTCAAAAGAAGCAACAAAATCTAGAAAAAAGTAATTTATTCTTATCACATAACTCTATGACAATTTATGCAGGGAAATATTTTGAGGTAGCTGCGATTACATCTGAACACAAGAATCTAAATGGATTGAGCCCTCTCTCACCCATTCCATCAGTCATATTTCACAACGATTTGAATGGAATATATTTCCTATATGGGATATAATTTATGTTTGCTTAAGCCGATGCTAACGTCAAGCACCATGCAATCAAAATAAGAACACTGAATGTGATATCATAATATGAGTTCGCATGTAATATACCAATGTTTGGTTGACCACATGATGCAGCACGTAGCTTTATTCTAATAAATTTTGGATTAATTTGTTTTATGATATCAATGACTGAAGATGAATTATGCTAGTCTTTTAGAGCAATCCTTCACACGATGTTGCATGCTGTAAACTTAAGACTGTTTAAGCCAAGCATCTGACCACTTTATGGGTTATAGATGCTTTGAATCTGCATACTCTCAGATGCAAAAGCAACAGTAATCAACAATATGCAAAAGTATAACTTCATCTCTATATCGATGTCATTCACAACATTCCCTCATTCAAATTGAATACTCATGACGATTTTTCCAAATCATAACATTAATGACTCATTTTATTTTATTTTTTTGACAGAACATTAATGACTCAATTCATAAGCCATTAGTAAGTAAATTAGAGAGAGAGCTAACACCATGCATGTAAAGATGCCCTATTGTCATCGAATTGTAATACATCAACAAGCAGCATGGAGAAAGGGAAACTTCAAATAGACAAAAAAACAGAGCTTACTCAAGATGAGGAGGAAATGGATAGTCTACACCAAGTCTCGGCGCAATTGCTTCACTAGAAGGTAGAGATCCTGGCTTTAAACCTTCAGTATGGTCTCTGTTCACGGTAGCCTCTTTCATCACAGATATGGGTTGAGCTTCGCTATATTTAGGTTTAGTATTCTCATTCACCTTACTAGCTCTTTCCACCTTTAAGACTTTGCCAAGAAACCTCAGCCTGATAACCCCAATAAGACAATAGCAAAATGCCAATTTTTAACATGGGATCGGCATCAATAAAATGAAAATATGCGGAGGTTCAGACTTCAGAGATAGCTTAATTAACAAAAAAATGAACCTTTTATTCTTTTTCCTTGATACATAAAATAATAATAGCAAGAGGCCAAACTCAAGACCACATGATGATAACAATGAGTAGTAACAGGAAGTAAAATGTAAAAGAAAAACAATAATAAGCATAACAAAGAACATAATAAAGAGAAAAGGAACAAGAAAACAATCCCCTTTGAGGGGAAAATATGTAAAAAGAATCAAACTCAAGTTATGATTGCTGTCTTCCAGACTCCATAATCTCATTCCAAAATAACAATCAAAACGCGTAACATAGAAACTAACCCATTTAACTGGCGGTGTCCTTGCAAAGCCAAAGCTTCATTTTTGAAATCCACAAATGCACAATTTCTCAGTCTGCATGTTACAATAAAGAGAGCATGATATGCATAGTTTCAATCAAACAAACAACAAAAAGCCTGGCATTTTTTACATTTACTATTCTAATGCATCAACATACAAGAACAAAGATCAAATTGAAACTCAAATTCAACATATAAACAAACCAGCTTGAAACAAAAATACCCTTCAACTAATTTGATCGAAAGAGAACCCTTTCAAAACAAACGAACTGCATTGAATTTTCACTTAGAATCTAAGCACACCCAATAAAGAAAAACATAAGCTGACGATGAAAATAATGAAAAATAGTAATAAAATAAAAATAAAAAAGTGAAATCTGAATATTGAATACCTAGCAGAAGAGCAAGGACGGACAGTGGAAGCGCCGTAATGAGAGAAGATTCGAGAGAGAGTGTCGATTGGAATGGCTTCGGGGAGGTGTCGAACCAGAAGGGTCGCTGTTTCTCCTTCGCTTTGCTCGGGTCGATGATGAATCCTCTCTTGCTCTCCAACGTTTTGGAACCCAAATGGAACGGCAGCCATTGACGATACAGTCACTTGCTTCTTCTTGTCCTTCAATCTTCACTTTCATTAGAAAAACATCGAATGCATTTTCGGTCACTTGAACTGTTTGTCTGTTTGCGTTTGAGCGAATGGTCTGTTTTCGGGTCAAACTTCCGGGTAAAACCCGTACCCGAGTGTTCCGGTGAAGTTGTTGAATTGAGGGTGGGGGGTATTTAGAAACTAACGAGGGTGCTGTTAGAATAAGGTTGGGGGTATTTAGAAACTAATGAGGGTGTTGTTAGAATAACTCTTTCAATGGGTTTTGCTGTTTTGTGGATTTTCATATCCACAAATGACAAAACCATTACAAATCAAACTTTGAAATAATAAAAAATGTTGACTGAAAAAATATATATTTGATGTTGGGACTTGGGATGGGAGGATAGCAAAATAGTTTTTAAGTGAGGTTTATTTATAATTTAATGCAATAAAATTGATGAAAACATGTTTTTATAAAATATATATATATATATATTACAATAAATTTGGGATATGAAGATGCAAAAACTCATGAGACAACCTCATCCGATCCATATATCCCTTATTAAGTGGAGTATAAATATTGTTGACCTAACTTTTTTGTCCTAATCAATATATGTCTTGTTCTCACACAAATTGATAGAGAGAGATTAGAATTGATGACAAATTAGATGTAATCATATAAATTTGTCATATATATAAAGACATGATCACTATACATTCAATCAATAGGAAGATGAAAACATAATTAAACTCTATAGATATATGAAAATTAATATTCAAATTACGACTTTACAAAAAAAAAAAAAAAAAAAAAAAAAAAAAAAAAATTGATAAATTCAAACACCTACTCATATAGGGTTCCAGCCTCTTGCGTAAAAATATATCGTATATGCATGTATTAACATTTTTATTTGTGATGTGAAAACTGTTACAATCATATTTTTATGTTTAAATTAACTTTATATATATATATATATATATATGACAATATCTATCTATCCATATATCTAGACCATATATATTTTATTTTTTTGAAGCTTTTTACTATTGGTATGATTTGAGCCGCTAACTTGAGAGTCATTTGTTCAAATCTCAAGCTCGTCCATTTATCGGTAGAGTTACACCCTTGTGGGCAATTAACTTACATATTTAGTTGTTAATTAGATTATAATTTATTTATATTTGTTTTTATAGTCATTAACCACCATTAGCAGTTAACAGTTAAATCGATGGTGGGTTATTATGTGAGTAGTGACTCCCTAGTTTTAAGTTAGGAGTAAATATATATACAACCAGGGTCAAGGTCCGTAGTGCAAAAAAGAAAAAAATAATAATAAATAAATACACAGGCCCCATGTATTTATTACACAGGTCCCATATTTTTTTTTTCAATTTTTCACACTATGTAGCCGTGTCAGTGATGCGACCCGATTGTATGTAGCAATGCCCTTAAATTAGTGGATAAGTTATGTTGAATGAGGGTGATCAGATTTTCTTTGGAAAATTATTGGAGAGTGATTCTCTTGAATTAACTATTATTTTTATTTTTTCCAAAATACTAGTTTTAGAATTTTGGTGTTAGTAACAGAAAACAAATCAAACCGATTGAAATCTAATATCCTAACGTACACTATTTTAGTTGTTTTGTTAAATAAGTTTGTCCTTTTCGATAAATCTGATTATCTGAACACTATTTTAGTTGTTTTATTAAATAAGTTTGTCATTTTCAATAAATCCAAACAAGCTTGAATGGGTAGGAAAATATTAATGGTAGTTTAACTTTTAGTGCACATGTTAATAAATATAAATTTACTATAATAAAAAACTCAATAAATACATAAGTAAAAACAAAACAATTAATACAGTTAGGGATGTAATAAGGTTTGAAGACTAAGATAGGCTATAATTTTTTTTTTACTGAACATTGACATCAACTACTTAGGAGAACATATAGTGATCAATGTTCTAGTGAACGCAAGGCACTAGTCGGGCGATAGAGCAGCGCCTAGGCAGCCGGAGATTTATTTATTTATTTTAATTATTTTTCCTACATACAAAACTAATATTCAAACCTTTAAAAAAATTCAATATTCAAATTTTAAAGAGTGTAACTATAATATAAAAATGACTTTGATTCCGTCTAAATCGATTTATCGGTAAAATCGACCGACAATTGGTCAAATTACAAATTGGTAAAATCGACCGAGGCTGCCTAGCGCCTAGGCGCGATTTTTCGAACACTGATAGTGATACATCCCTGTAAAATGTATATTCTAAATAAATACTTTACAAAATTTTATTTTATTTTTGAAAAATCAAATTAAATTATAAGAGAAACATTAAACACAAATGGGAACACTAATTAAATTAAGGGGGCCAAGGTGGGCTTGAGCCCACCCTAGTCCCCACACAGGTCCATCCCTAAATACAGTGATTATGCATATATTGAATTTTCTGTTATATGTGTGCCCTCATTGTACAGGTTAACACTACCCAAATAGATTATATTAGATTTTTTAAATTTATTAGCGTGTTAAGCTATAGGATTGGGTCTGCCAAGTACGATACATGGTTTTGAAGTTGAAATTATAACTTGAAAAAAAAAAAAAAAAAAAAAAAAAAAAAAAAACCCAAAGAATAAAAGTCAAAAATGATATAGAGTGCAATTGAATAATAGGGATGTATTAAACCTTAATCGTACAAATTCTATGAAATCGATCCACAAATTGGAATAAATCGAACAATTACGTATGTAATAATCATTATGGTTTCATATTAATATACAACTCCAAAACCATCAAATATTTGAACACCTGTAATTAGAGTGATATATTGAAATTAATGGAAGTCTTATGGTTTCATATTGGTTATGGTGAGGTTTTCAACCCTAGCTAATAATATTGATTATTGATGGTGACATTAATCAATGAATGGTTTGTTGAAAAGGGTTAGCTAAAATTAGCTCATCAATAATTCAATATCCTTAATTTCTCTATTAACGGTCAAATTTGTAATTAATATAACAAAAATAGTAATTAATATATATATATATATATATATATCATGTATGTTAGACCCACACGTCTTTGATTGAACAAAATTGAAACAAGTTTTGAAAAAGTAAATGAAAAGATTCACTTTAAATCTATATATTTATGATGTGTTTGAAACTACTTTAATCGAAAAACAAAATTGAATAAAGGTGGTTTTGTAATCATATTTAGTGTTTTGTTTTTTTACATAACACAATTCAATAGATTTTTTTTTTTTTTTTTTTTGTAATGTATAATACACACTTCTAAATAATTATTGACACTTATCGGGTGAGGGATTTACCCAAATCTAACTAGATCAATTATTATAAACAAGATCCAGAAAATTGATAAAGTTATACAATTTTGTTTTACAAGCAGTTGAGGATATCAGCAAGATGAGTTTAGTCTAGTAGTTGTAAGCCCTCCGCACTTACATCTAGGGGCGGAACTAGAAGTTTGAAGTTAGGGGGTTAAAGTGTATCTAACGAATTTTTACGGTATGCATGGTAATGACACAAACAATTAAATTAGCAATTTCTTCTACGTATTTCTTTTAAAGAAAAAATCAATAGTTTTTAAATTGCTTAACCATAGTGCTAATTATGATTCTTAAGAGTCAGGACTATTATGAAGCACAAACCTAAAAACCCTTTAACATGCTTATATAAATTTTCAATTAAATAATACAATTAATACCTCGTAAAACTTTATAAAAACCAATAATATGTAAAATTTACACACATTTTAGATACGGGTTTGGCTAAGTTGTTGTTAACAGTAAGGTTACTGGGTCAATTTCAATATTTAGATTTCAATCTAAGAGTATATAAAATTTAATGATTTGAAATTAAAACAAAAAGTAATCAACTCTCTCTCTCACATAGCTGCCTAGTAATCTTACTGTTAATAGCAATATAGCAAAACCCTTTAGATACCAAAATCATACGTTTTTGAAAGAATATAATAGGACCAATAAATAACGGAGGAGGCAATGGAGATGTTGAAATCATCCATCATTAAGTGCATATATAGAATAGTTCTAGAGATAGGATATGTACAGAAGAAGCAATAGAGGAAGAGTTAATAATTGTTTTTTTTTTTTAAACACTGCAGGTGCCTACACTCCTCCGCCCCTACTTCTACACTCCTTCGGGTTATGAGTTCGAGTCCTTTCCCATTCCAAAAAAACCCGAACTAATTGTAATTGTTTAATAATAAAAAAAAAAAGTAGTTGAGGATTGGGGTTGATGCGACAAATGAAACTTAAGTTCAAATAATTAACACCTCCATTGAAATGTAACATAGATACTTGATTGAAGAAATTGAATTAATCTGTATATGTTTTGATACTAATTGGATCATGATTTTGGATACATGAATGAATCATGAACAAATGGATTACGTATAATCATTTTAATTTCACCGAGTGATAATCTCCTTAATTAAGGTTACTTAAAATAAAAATAAAAATGTTGATATATATTCTATGAATTATTATCTATATCTATATTTTAATAATTATAAATAATTCAAAATTTAGAGGAGTAGGACATGACTTGAACTCACTATCTCAATAATGTAAAAGGGAATCCAATCTCATCAATTATTTATAGATTATTTTTTTTATTTTTTTTAAATGCAAATTTAATAGTTATGTTTTTGAAAGAATATATATATATATATTTTACATACTATTTTATTTCTTTTAATTTAATCATTGAGAAAAAAATTTAGTGAAATGAGTGGGGAGCCAAAAATTGATTTTTGAAGGGGCCAATATGTTAAAATAAAAACATTTGATGAAACAAGTATAAATTTTATCATATTTAAAGACAAATATGTAAATTTTTATAATATATACTATAGTTGTAGGGTATTTAAACAAATAAACAATAAGTTTTTTAACGAAGGGTCCCTTAATGTGTGTGAGAGTGTAATCAAATTTGCATGTCAAATTCAAATAAAGAAAACGACCCCTCAACTCGAAGTGACTTGTCAGTAAAAAAAGAACGTTCATTCAATCTGATAATATTCTGAATGAAATTCCACAGCGTGACAGCAACGCATCTTGTAATATCAAATAAAGAAAAATGGGACCCGCTGGCGTCACCATCCCTTTGATTGGAGTTGGTAACCACGTGGAAGACATCCGAAGGATATAGAATAAGACGACGCCAGATGCCCAGATGACACAAAACGACAGCGACAAGGTCGTTTGCTTTACAACGTGATTGTGAGAGAGAGAGACTGACAAGGTAATTGGAGAAGCTTCCTTCTTCCTAGCTCTCATTGCCAACAACTACAAAAACTGCCGCGTAGTCAGGCTGCGATTCTATGGGACAAAGCCCACCGTATTAATTAACGTGACATTAGTGATTTGATAGTATGCTAATATTAGTTTTGTAGAAAAAAATAAATAAATAAATTCATGATAATTACAAAATCAAATGAGCATTTCACAAAACTCTTTACATTCAACGACGATAATTTCAATAATTAATTTGCTATTAATTCAATAAATGTCATTTTAATAATTAATTAATAATTAATTTGTTATCGACAACAGAGATATAGCTCAGTTGATAAATAGACGAACATGGGACTTAGGCAAATGAATCACAGATCAACAGCTTGAATCGTAAAAGCTTTAAAAAAAAAATACATGATTCCGAATTAATAGATATCGTAATATATATATATATATATATGAATTTACTATTAATTCAATAATTGTCATTTATTCTTGATTTTTTTTTTCCATCGCATAATTAAGATTAATTTAACAACTTATAGTTAAAGTCAGAAATTTATCTTAATTTTCTAATAAAAATATAGTTTAAAAATTCATTTTCTTAATTTTCTCATAAAGACACAATTTTATTCTTTAAATATAATTTTTTTTTTTAAAAAAAAATACATATTAAAACATCTTTATAATTTCCTCCATGATTAATTGATGATAGATGATGTTCTTAATTTTAAGATTTTTTTTTTCTTTTTTATAAGAAAACAAAAAAAAAATAAAAATCGTATGATTTTCTTTTAAGATATTTATTATAAAAGGGTACTTTCATGAATAATGACACAAGCATTCATGATAAAGTTAATTAAAATATTGTTAATAGTTAATTAACATATATGGCAAAAATTAAATCATATATCACTCATCTGTTTAAGATATACACATGACTATGACTTGTTTCTTTATTCTTTTTCCTTTTTTTTTTCTTTTCTTTTTTTTTTTTAATTAAGGCGGGACATAGTTTAAGAAAAAAATTAAAGGTGACATGTCTGTGAATCTTTATTAAAGTCATTAGGAGAAGATGTATCCAAACAAGATTATATTCTAGCAATCACATTTCTTTAAAAGTACTATTGATAAAGGAAGCTCTCAAGAGATATAAATAAAAAGATTTCTTTCTATTGATAAAGGAAGCTCTGAGAGATATAAATAAAAAAGCACATAGACAAGACAACTAAAGAATCTAATAATATATATTATCTTAACATATATATATATATAAACTTTTTGAATACATGATTATTGTTTTAATTAACCAAAAATTAATTATTACTTTTTCTTTTAAGAATTAAACTTATTACCTCTTCTAACTAACTATCTCATAATTAGTAATTTTTTTATTTTTTTTATTTTTTTTATTTTTTATTTTTTTGGTAAAATAGTTGAAAAATGAGAAGTTGGACGTGGGTTGGATATTCTAGTTTAGTCTTGAAACCATATAAAAATCGGTCCCTATCAGCCTTTTATGTCAATCTTACCTTTCAATAATATTGTCAATTAGCATTCAAACCTAAATATCTTGCCATTAATTAAATTGAATATGAAAACTAGAAAGTTTCATTTACTTTTCAAAGATATGATCTAATAATCTTTTGTTATAGTCTTGTGTAGATTTTGGTTGAGTGGTTGTGAATTTTAATCTACTAATTGATGACAAAATTTATGACTAGGATTAAAATACCATTCAGACATAAACACAAAAGAAGTATATATATATATATATATTATATAAAAATTCAAGCTTTTGGTCGAAATTTATTAAGCCTTGTAATTTTTTTTATTTTTTTTTCCATTTAAGATAAAGTAAGAGTATTTTTAAGTGATAGATTTTGGTGGAGTATATGAATCCCATATATTCCCTATAAATTTGTAAGAATTATGTTTTTTTTTTTTTGGAAGTCTTGCATAGTTATATGGAATCGAATGAATTTTTAATGATGTGTTTTGGAAAAAAAAAACATATATATTTGATCATGCATTAAGATTTTATTGGAATCTTTTAAAAATCTGGGTGGAATATAATGGACGATTGAAAGTTTGAATTGAATACACACAACATCTCTATAATAGAATTGAATACACTCCCTAAATCTACATTTTGAGGAAAAAAAAAAATGCAAATCTTAAGAACAGATTTTATCCACACGCTTTTGAAGAAAAAGAAAGAAGAAAGAAGAAGAGAGAAAAGTAAAATTTATGTTATAAACTTCCAAAAGTCATACAATAACACATAGCATTCAATCAGTGTTTGCTTAGATTTTCTCTTGAGTCTCGTTGGTAGAAAACGATAAAAGAAAAACCCGATCCTGTAAATTTCTTAGAAGTTTCCTATTTCTTTAGAAAAATCATGTCACCCTTCCAGAATATCTTGTTCCCTCATGAATTTTCTGTTTATAGAACTTTATGAGAAGTCATTTTCATTAACCCATTTTCATATCTTTTCTAGATACTTTAATCAATTTTATCCACAAATGATAAATTTTGTTTCTGTGCAAGCGGAGACAAATCATGTATTAAACATCAATTGTTTGAGTTGGAATTTATTTTTTAATAATATGTATAATTATATATTAATACAGGTATTGTTTTGTCAAGAAACTGGTAAGAAGGTAGGTTAAAAAATTTATTAGTGGTCAATGGTTTTTTGTGAAATTTCACATCGTTTGCTATGATGTCTCTTCTTTGATAATATGAGAAAAAATATATTTGATTATTCAAAGACTCAAATGCATGTGTCTGTGGGTCTTTTCATATTATAGATTTTTACTACTAATTATAACAATGTTGATTAAAAAAATTCAAAATTAATTAATTTAATTTTGTTTGCTAAAAAAAAAAAAGAATTTTATGATGATTGATCAATGTGAAAAAGAAAAACACATTAAGGGTCATATTCTTACATATACTATTTGAAACCAACTTAGATCAGCAGCAGATGATGATGGGTGACCTAAATATTTGTCTGCTTGTTTGATGACAGAAATCAGTAACATTACAAGAGTCTGGAGATGATCGATCAGTTTACTTTGTAACGTTACAGGGTTGAGATTTCACACACGAAAATCCGACTCCTAATAATTCCAATGTTTCAAAACTGAATAGACTGAAGGGGAATGCTAGCTGTTTTCAAATTATTAATATGCAATTATACGTATATGCATAAATCAAAATTGTAATTAATTAAGAAGTTGAAACAGAGACATGTATAGGTGTGATATTTAAGTTGACAGGAAGACAAGAAACTTTTTTCAACAAGGAATCAAATTAAGAATATTATATATCATTATTGTTGCTTCATATTTACTACTTTATCCTAATTAATAAGATAATATATATATATACCAGGTTAATTAATTTATTTAGATCACTGTAAACTTAAGTAATTTAGCATGATTTAGGGCATTTAATTGAAGAAAATATGGATTTTAGGAGCAGTAACTATATATTAATGTATTTGGAAAATTATTGTAGAAAAAGGACAATTTTTGTAAAAGTATCCAACAAGTGCTTTTAATTTTTTAAAAGGAAACCATTAGAAAGTACTTCAACTGTTTATTTAATTATTTATTATTTTATCTAATGTGTGTTAGTACTAAAAACTAAGCATTATTATACCATCAAAAGCTTAAGATATTTAATGATAAGTACTGTAGTTTAATTTCTTTCTAAATGATATGCCAAGCCTTTACATGACAGATCGGCAGGTTAAACTCCGATTTAATTTAATTTTTTTAATATTAGATAAATTCTGGATTTTTTAGAGTGGAATGACTCAAACTCACGACCTCGTGACATAAGTGTGAAAGGTTTATTACTTGACCAACCTCATCTCATCCTTCAAATTTCAATTGTTAAAATTACATAATAATAATAAAAGAAGGGTTAAAATTGGAACTAACCATATAATTAATGGAGTTTTTATTTTTACCTAGCATTAGTGTTTTGATTATTTTTGCCAAGCTTTCCATTGATGAGACAAAAATACCCTTCAATTAAACACACTAGCAATCTTCTTCAATGAAACACACAGGTCTTCTTCAATTAAACATCTCAACAATCTTCTTCAATTAAACACACCAACTTTCATCAATTAAATACATCACCGTTCTTCTTCAATTAAACATACTACCAATTAAACACCCAATTTTTTTAAAAAAATAATAATAATAATAATAAATTGTGTGTTAAGTGATAGGGGTAAATTTGTCTTTTCAGTAAAAAGTTTCGTAAAAACAATAAAAATACTAATTCTAGTAAAAATAGAAACCTCCTTAATTTTTTAGTTAAAAAGTGTTATTTCTTCATAAAAGAAAACTATATATATTGAATGGATACTCTTATATTTTCCGACTCACACATGGATTTATCATATCTCTAATCCTGAAATTACGTTTTTAATAAATAAATAAATAAATAAAAGCACTTTTAAGTTGCTAACCATAACAAAACGCTCCCCTCCAACGATAGGCTACAATTACGAAATCGGTGGGCACTGTATAAGTGCTTTTACGAGGATGAGAAGATGACAGGCACATGAAGTAAGCAGTTCATGCTTGAAAAAAAAAACAGCAAGAAGCAGAAAGCTCAAAGGTGGTTTCCGTAAGGGACAACGATGTTGTAGTAGTAGTAGTAGTAGTAATCACGCGGTGGAGACAACCCATTGGTAGGTGTCAGCATGTTTTCATGCAACAAATCAGGGGTTTTTTTATTTTATTTTATTCTAATTTAATTCTTCATTATTCACTAATCACTGTACAGCTGAGAATAATATTCTCTCTCTTTCTCTCTCTGATCAACCAATTAAAAAAATAATAATAATTTGTTTTAAGTATTCCAATAAATTATGATACATAATGGGGTATCTGTTCCCTATGATCAAATACTAATTGTGCGTTCCGAATATATATTCTTACCCGGATATCTACTTCCATAACATGATAAATTTATTCATCTAGCACCGAAGAGAAAACACCCCACACATATGCTTTTAAAATACACGGGAAGACTTGAACAAAAAAAAAAAAAAATCAAAAATATTCTATTGCTTGTGATTATTAAAATATGGATCAAAGGGTTGCCTAAAAGTCGGTTAGCTTTCCTGCAAGTATGAAGAGAAGAGGAAGCTTTGCTTTGAAAAGAAAGTAATTTTAATGGCTTCTCACCATCCCCACCACCACCACCACCACCACATATTCACATGAAAAAAATTATTAATTTTTATTAATTTATTTTTAAAGATTTTCTTCTCTTACAATAACCGATTCCATCTCATCTCCTCTACTGTGGCTTATGCTCTTGCCAGACTTGCCTTCAACTTGCACGTATTTTCTGTTTTCTGTTATCTGCTTTTTTTATTTTCTATTATTAATTTCCTTTTTGAAAACTACTGCTTCTTAGTTATAAAAGTGCTTTTTATATAAATTTTAATGGACCTACCAACTTTTACCCATTATTGATTTGATCATCAATACCATAACATGTTATTGGATAAGAACATGAGTACTTGTACAATTGTTCATGTTATAAACATGTTCATTTGTATTATTTATATGTATATTTAGGTTATTATTCTCCTTCTCCTTGTATTTATTGAGAATTATGTGTACAGATTTAAATGAATCAAGCGATCCTTTTATAAATTTACGAAATTTATCGGAAGCTTCCTTAAAAATTTAAGAGTAATTGAAAACTTTAATATCAAAAAAGAATACGTTTTTATGTAGGATGTGACCCGGATAAAGATTAATTGTACAAGTTGAAAGGTTTCTAACGAAATCTTTTTTTTATTTTTCGAATTCGAATATGAATTTTTACCCTTAAATTTAGATTGTAGTAACAGCTGGGCAATCACAAAAACAATCAAGAAGTGATGGTTAAGCACATGTAAATAATAATGACAACAAAAATAAGTTTCTTAGAGCAGAAGATTAAGCTAATGTTTAAGATACCTAGCTACACATATATATACGACTGCAGCTATATGTTATTGTCACTTTGTTTAAAATTCTTTGAACTTGAAGAGAGGTATCTTCTCCATAGATTCAGGGAATACATCACATGAATCATCATAAATATGTATGTACACACACAATGATATTATATACATTTAAATTAATAATTATCAGGTGCGGGATCCTTACATCATAAACACGAAAATTGTCAGGTGCGGAATTCCTGAATCAGATAAAGTTACTCATTCAGTGTACATGTACACTTATCTAATTTCTTACCTCTTGAATGGGATGTCTCCTCTTCTTCTAATTCTTTTTCAACAAGAGAAGAGAAGAGAAGAGAAATTCAAAACAGTTAATTTAGACCTCTTTTAATTAATTTTGAATCATTTAATATAGACCCCTCTAAAGAAAATTAATTGGTCAAATTCAGTTTCTGGGTGCAATTGATCAGCTGGTTACTGTAATCTATCTATATATATATATATATATATATATAGAAGTACTTGAAAGTTGAAAATGGAAATGAATTATTAAAGCACATTAAAAGCAGAAAAAAGAATTTAAAAAAAAAAAAAAAAAAAAAAAGAATAAACATATATTGCACTATTTGGTATCTATAATATGCAAAGGTGCAGATGACACCATGATCACTATATCTCTATACAAGTATTTTCTGAGAATACAAGCTAGAACTCTTTTTTTGTTTTTTTTTTTTTTTAATTTTCCAAGCTAATATATGGAATTCATCAAATTCATTACCTAAAAAACAAATCCTAAAAAACTTATGAAACAAACAAGCCTGATTTAACTGAGTTATGAGATCAGTACTATCAATTCTCGATGTTGATCATTAGAAGTTCCCCCAGAAGTTATCCAAATCGATATTAATGGTGTCGATTGATGATGAACCTCCTCCCATGTTGTTGTTGACTACTTGCTTGGATGAAATCTCGGTTGTGTTCATGTCTGAGCTGAGGCCGGTGTCCTGTGATTGGCTGATCATGGATTGATTATTCGACGAAAACTGCTCCACCTTGCACTGCTGCTGGCCAATATGATCCCATTTGATCATGGATTGCTGATCATTGTTGTTGTTGTTGTTGTTGTTGTTGTTGTTGTTGGCTGCTTCTGCTGCTCGCAATTGCAAGATGGCTTGATCAATACTGCTACTACTCATAATTCCTTGGTGCAAGTATCCAGCTGGGTTATTATTCAGACCGCGGGTTGGGTATCCGCCGGAGAAAGGGGGAATCTGTGGTTGGAAATTTGATGTAGGCTGAACAAGGAAGTTGTTGTTGTTGTTGTTATTGATGTTTGTGGGCTGGTAGTTGTCGTTGATGTGTTTGAAATCAAATGGATTATCACCATCATCATCAGCAGCACTAAAGCTTGAACTGGGTCTGTTGGAATAATTTGATGGAGGAGTATCCATGAGAGGTGGGAGTGTAGAATAATCAAAGAAATCATCTTCAATTCTCACAAACTCTGAAATTGGATTCTTCTTCATCCCTGTGCTCTTGTGAAATACCCTACACACCACCCATTCTTCCTGTACCACCATTATCATACAAACAAAATAAATAATTCTTCATCAACACACAAAACCAGAAGAAGCTTATAGAGAAAATTAAAAAAAGAGGTCCCCCATGAAAGATAACTCTCAACCAACATAAAATACAAAATTGAAAAGGACATATACATCATACAGGATAATCATCATGAAATCAAATGATTCAAATAATTTTTTTTTTTTAAAAAAAGGGTAATTAATTAGTTTTTTTTACCTTTGAAGCTTTGGCTGGGAGATTGTAGTAAGAGAATTTGCCTTCCAATCTGTATTCATGCATGACCCAATTAGTTTTCTCTCCTTTTGGTGCTCTTCCTCTGTAGAAAACAAGAGTCTTCTTCATTCCAACAAGACAGTTTTTTCCCTTGAAAATCTCTTTGTCTTTGCCTGTCGCCTTCCAGTATCCGGCCTCTGTTGCTCGGTTAGTTCTCATGCCGGTCGGATATTTCCTGTCTCTGTTGCAGAAGAAGTACCATTCTTTCTCACCCATCTTTGCTTTCTCTGCAAAAACAAAACAAACAAACAAAAAATTATATTGTTGACATATTCAATCAGAGACCATAATTTGAGAAAGAAAAAAAACAAAAGCAAGAAAATTAATGAAGATTATTTTTGGATCTTACTAGGTAAATCCCATGGTTCACACTTGTTCAAATCAACTTCACCAATAGCACATGCATCGAAGCTGCTTTTCACGACTTTCTCTGTGAGATAGTAAGTTATGATCTCCTCATCTGTTGGGTGGAACCTAAAACCAGGTGGTAGATCGATGAGCTCCTCCACTTTGCTGTTCATATTTGAAGCTTCTTCCATGGAATTAAAAATAAAAACACAAACTAGTACTGACAGAGAAGAAGAAGAAGAAGAAGAGAGTCTACAAAATCAAAGAGACCCAGAAGAAAAAGAAGGAACTCTGATGAATCACAGAAGCAGAAAAGAAAAGAAAACCCAATAATTATAGAGAAAAAAAAAATATAAGAGAGAGCTATTAAGAAAGTAGAACAAAGAGGGAAAAGAGGGCTTAAATAGAGGAGCCTGTTGAAGGAGAGAGGATGTAAAAGAAATCTCTTGAAGAAGATCCGTAGGCTGCAAGGCACTTCTAAGAGAAGCCTGGGAATTTCATTTCTTTAATAGATTATTATATTTTATTTGTTTGTTTCTGTACTTTTATTTAATTATTGGGTTTTATTATTAATGACCGTGTTTGTTTGTGTGGGGTGGTGATGGTTTTACCTGCTTTGAAATTTAATCGTGTGTAAAAAGAACATGGTAAAAGGAACTTTGGTATGTCCTCGGAACTTGTGTGTAAAAAGATTGACTTATGGTATGTCCTTCCCAAGTCATGTGTTCAAGTCGTATCCCCAATCCCACATGTTGAGATCGTATGTTGATTAAGTGGTATTTTCTACGTGTTGAGATCGTGAGATGATAAGTTCTATCCCCCAAATGTTAAGATCGTGAGTTCAAATTATATCTCTCACGCGTTGAGATCACGTGTTCAAGTCCTCACACGTTAAGATCATGAGTTCAAGTTGTATTTCCCACGGGGTCAAGTCGTATATCCCCCACACATCCGTGTTGAGATCGTATGTTCAAGTCGTATATCCCTACACGTTAAGATCATGAGTTCAAGTGGTATCTCTCACGCGTTAAAATTGTAGGTTCAAATCGTATATATCTCTATCTTCAAATCTCAAATTTGTACTTTAAATAAATAAAAACAAGTTGATTTCTATGTTGGTCTTAGGGACACCATGTTACAAAACTCCATTTTCACAGTAATCTTTCAAAAATTCCATTGCATTTTCTGTAATTCTTCAACAATTAATTCCCACTTGAGTATTTAATATTTTACTATTTTAATTACTATTACTTTCTTTTTATTTTTTTTATTAACAAACGAATAGCCATCTCCAGGTCATTAAAATATTAATAACATGACGTATGAATGTGTATACAACCCAACTCGTAAAATAATTATATACGTTTATTATACGGATAAAATTAAGGATATTTTTATTTTAAAATTTCCTTAATAGACTATATGCTCTTGGTCAATATAGAATTTTAGGTGAGCAGGTTTAAGTTTGGTTTGTTTTTTTGGCTATTTCTTCACAAGTTGAGATAATTAAAATAAATACACATGTATGTATACTCATCATGTATTAAATATATACAGTATTTGTATGACTGACAAAGTATGCAATTGGAATTTTGGAATAAAAATGATGATTCTATGTAAGTGCAAAAGGAAATTAAACACTTCAAATGGAGAGAATTTAGGGAAACTATTTGACACCCAAAAGTCAAAAAGATTTAGAAAAAAAGAGAGAAGCTTTGAAGGAGTTTACAAGATGCCAGCTAGCTACCTTTCTGGTATTAATATCTCCTTTTTTAGAATATTTTATTTTTTAAACAAAAATAAATTATACTTCTTATTCTTCTTTGTGTTAGGAAAAAGAAGAAATTAAGATGAAAATATGTCACATCAATTGTTTGTTGTTTACATCTATCTAAAAGAAGAGCTACTTTTTTTTTTTCCTTTTTTTTTTAATAAAATACTAACAATAATTCCAAAACATGGTTGCATGTGACCTCTACAAAAGTAATTAGTTCAATTGTATTAACTTCAGAAAAGAGTCATACACTTCCCTTCACATTTACCAATTAAATCACCGAATATAAAAAGACGGTGGTCTAATCTCCAATAGTAAGACTAGTATTCGTATCATATTTATAGCGGTTGATCTCGTCAAGCATCATTATATTTTTTATTCAATTTAGTGTTAAATTTAAAAAAATAATAGTAATAAATTGGATTACATTCATATCTTAAGAGGAAAATAATAATTTAAATATCAAATTTTGAAGTTTAGGGATTATACTGTTTTAATTGTAAATCAAGTAAGGGGTCGTTTGTTTTTTTTGTCTGAAGACTAAAAAGTCTTGAATTTTTCTGAAGACTGAATAGAGACTGAAATTTGAACTTGAATGACATGTTTGTTTGTTTGTTTGTTTTTTTTTTTTTTCTCATATCTGAATATATTGTCAATACGTTTAATTATAAAAGTAAAATTTTCTGAAAATAAATAATTTTACATTTATACCAATATTAAACAATTATAAATTTTTAACTTTTTCATTTAAAGTTATTTTTTGGTAATTTTAAATTCTTTGACTACTTCAAAAAAAAAAAAAACTTAATAATTATAATTCAGATCCATTAAGTTTTAAGTGAAAAAAAAAAAAAAAAACCGACCCCCTTAAGTGACAATATCTAATTCGGGACCATGTGTTTTTTTAAAAACTTTCACTATTAGTAGGATTCGGGTCGTTGACTTAGGAATCATTTACCTAAGCTCCAAACTCATCCATCTACCAATTGAGCTATGCCCCTTAAATTTAATTCAATCTATAAGGGTCACTAAAACAATTAAAATCAATAAATTAAAATTCAACTTACTAATTCTTTTTGTTTTAGTATTACACAACTTACTAATTTAAACAAATAGAATTTTAAATTGGTTTGACTTTAACCACTTATTAGTTATTACCACTTGCAAACTACCTACGCAGAAACGGCATCATACGTATGTTTCCCAAATAAATACGGTATACATACATACGGATACGTATGTTTCCAAATCAATGACATTTGACAATACCAAAATGCGGTGGGTAGTTAGAAAAGTTAAAACATTCCGGCGCCTACACATAGAAATTTGAAATTTGAACAACAAATCTCTACTTACTTTTTTTTGTAGTTGCATATGTAGAATTTGTACACTACTTCTCTCTCCCCAACAACAAATCATCGACTAGTAAAATAAAATAAACCCTTTTTTTAATTACAATCTGATCAATTTTTAATCCCAAATTAAACATCAAATCAGATCACAGTCTTCTGTATTAGGTGGGGACCAGTGCCAACTTAATCCATCCTACGTGTTCACATTAGAGATTCTGATCATGCTGAGTCAGATCTTACTTTACGGCTTTGGTCTTGCTATGTGTTCAAATCCGTGTGGCCCATGTTGCCACCTCACCAATGTTTTTTCACAAATTTTTAATTATTATGTGGAACGAGAGATATACGGAGGAATAAATTTAATTTAAAAAAATAAAAAAAAGAAGAAGAAAAACGTGTGGACCCCACAGAAAATGTTATCTTAGCTCTCTCTGATGTATAAAACTTTAGAGAACTGTTGACTTTTTTGAGCCCAAAACGAAACTGCAAAGCAAAGAAGACGAGGTAGTGGCTGACGATTGGTGACAATACAGTACACCTCATTCTCTCATTTTATTAGTCCACGTAATCGTAATTTTATGAGTGCAATGTATGGGAACACAACCCTTTCCAAAGGGCTTCTAGAATCTAGATTACTAACCGCGTCCGATGGATTTTGTTACTGTGTAATGTGTATGTACAGTTACCCTATAGTTATGACTTATGAATTATGATAGTGATTTTATTTTATTTTATTTTATTATTATTATTATTATTTTTAATTAGAATCTAATGACTAGTAACTATTCATGTAATTATATCGAATTTATATGTAGCTAAAATAATAATTTTCATTTTATACATCATTATCTTTTCTTTAAATTCAACACGATATATGCCGTACAAATATCCGCTCCCACAGATTGTCTGTTTGTGTTTAATATTGAATCAGATGAAACTTTGAACCCACTATCACCGTGAGAACAAGAGTACATATCACTCGACAAGAACACACATTTAATTAAATTCCAATAAATAATCCATTTTAAAGGGATTGATCTTTAAATATTCCGTTTACACTATAAGAGATGATTTACTGTTGCCTACATATTAGTTTGTAACACTTCTCTTAAATAACCATACCTGTAATTGTGTTTGAACTCATTTTTATTTCGTTGAAATTTTAACATCTCATGTTAGACCATTTCCAATGCATATGTCAATGTCAATGTCAATGTCAAATTTAGCACAAAAAAGAGTAAGATGTTATATTTGACATATCAATATATCATTGTGCTCCAATCCATAATCCTATTTAAAATGTTATTTTTATTATTTTATTAATTAAAATTATAAAAGTAAACACTTACCATTAATGCATTCATTATTTCTTTTAATACTTCATTACAAAGTATCATTAATGTATTCATTATTTCATATAATATATATATATATATAATGGTATTTTTATAATTAAAAAGGTACATTTATTGCAGTGCCAAATTTGGCATACAGTATAGCATATGCTAGCACACAATATAACATATGTCAAATTTGACATATCATTTAGCACTGTATTGGAGGATGATTTTTACGCCCATAATAAATTTTAGCATTAACATAATTATTTGGCATAACATTGGAGATGCTTTTAGTTAATCTTTCAGTCCATCCCATCCACCTTAATTTCTATTAAATTTAAAGTCAGCCTGACTGTTTAAGTCAAATTAGACTTTAAAAGAAAAAAAACTCTTAACAAAAGTTATTAATCGGAGTAATTAATTTGGGATAAGGTGGGGCGATGTGTTTGCTTAAAAGAACAAAAATGTAATTAATTAATCACGCTTTCATAAATAGTGATTTGCAAATTTCAAACATTCTTTTGAATTTCAAAAATTTCATAAATAGTTAATTTTGTTTTTTGAAACATTCTTTTAAGAAGGGTGCAATACAAGGACTTCATAAGAGGTCTCACAATCTCACATAAACACACTTAACTTCGTAGTTTTGAGGTAATCCGGTGTACTAGTAATGGTATGGTCACATCCGAAATTCCAAATTAATTAAAATATTATATTTTTCAAATAATAATTTAGAAATTAGAAAATCAAATATGATTTGAACCTACTATGTACAGAGCTACACATCAGCTAGACCGGACTATAACCCGATCTAGTTTTGAAAAAAAAAAAAAATATATATATATATACACACACACACACACAAATGTTTAAGTCAGTATGCACTGATATAACTTCATCAGTGCGTTGGATGTGGACCATTAGAGCATCTCCAATACTGTACAAAATTATTGTGTCAATTCTAAAATTTAGCACAGGGTGCAAAAACCATCCTCCAATACAGTGCCAAATAATTGTGTCAAATTTAGTATATGCTATATTGTGTGTCAAATTTGACACATTAATAAATGCACATTTTTTTATTTCAAAAATATTATTATATATATATATATTTTAAATGAAATAATAAATACATTAATAGAACTTTGCATTGGAGCATTAAAAAAATAATGAATACATTGATTATGCATTAGAGCACAATGCTAAATTGATGTACCATATATAACATTTTGCTTTTTTATTTATTTTTTTTTGTGCCAAATTTAACATTGACATTGGTATTGATATATGCATTGGACATGATCTTAGATTTACATACTTTGACTCAAAGTGTATGCACTTTTCAAAACTTCAGTGGTCCACATGCATTGGTACTGATGTAGTTACATTAATATGCACTAACCAAAACGGGACCGTATATATATATTTATTTATTTGTTTATTTATTTATCTAACAAAATATTTTTCTAGGATGTTCTATATTATGTTTATTTGAGTGTTAAATTTAAATAATTAAATATAATTATAATTTATTAAATTCTTATGGCGAAGATAATTCATAAAATAATATTTAATATATTTTACTATCTTAATTATTTATTGTCAAAATCCTATAGAATGTAAACATATTTAATGTTCTTCAAAAAAAAAAAAAAAAAAAAGTAAACATATTTAATGCTCCCCAAGTGTTTGAATTTATTGTTTAAATATGATCCAGTTCAAGTATTTTTAGGGTTTGAGAGTTATAAAAAAAAAAAAAAAAGTTTTTATTTTTATTTTTTTTATTTTATTTTTTATTTTATTTTATTTTTTTATTTTAAGGAATGCAGGGTTTTATTAGATTTACTTTATAGAATATTTTTTTTTTCTTAAATTGTATATCTCTTTTAATAATTTTGATAAAGAAAAAAAAATACTAAATAATTAAAAAAGTGAGGCATAGATATATCATTAGGGGGTGTGTTAATAGCACCACTCTTTAAAATTTCCACATGACACATTTGTATTGGATGGTCTCACCGAATGACAATAAGACCGTTCCATACAAATTTTTCTCTTAAATCGGAGCCATGAGATCAAGAGGACTATCACATCCATCACCACCTTCATTCTTTACCCATAATCCATGACTAAAATAATAATCATACAACTGGGAGCATCACATCCTAACCCTTCAAAACAAATTGGGTCTTCTTGGACAAATCTTAAATCTCAATCTCCATATACTTAAAATAATCCAATCTAGATTTGAGAATCCAAGAGGGGACAGCCAATCGGTTATTTTATAGTTCTTGCAAAAATGTAACATCGTTGCCCAATTGGCAAAGTGTAAAGTGTTCCTCACCCAAAATCAATGACAAATATATGTAATATGAATCAAATGTTAGAACTTTGAAATAAATATTGTATAGAAAATTATCTAATTTCCCAGCACTTTGGAATAAAAATGATCTAAATTCCATTGAAAAAATGAATCAAAAGAGGAAACTTAAATTATTAATTCATGATCCGTGTGAGATTTTTTTTAGTAAACTTTATAATCATTGATAAATTAAGTTCCTCATTAAAATTAATGTGATATAATATTCGGTGAAACGTGATATAATATATATAAAATTGTGTTTCCACTAACTGCTATATCATTTATCGTATCATATAACTATTGTATATAAATCAAATATCATATCATTCAAAAAGACGTACCGTAAATGTTTTTCTGATTTTGAATTGTATTTTTTAATTAAATATAATCAAGAGTCTTTACAAACCTCATAATTGTTTTTGGGTTTCGATTGGAAAATCTTGAATCTTAATTAATCTCCTTGATTAAAATAATCCAATTGTAAAGTGGGAGGCTATGAAATAAAGAAAGTATTGTTTCATGGGTTGAGACAGATAAGAGAAAGATAGTCATCACATGCATGTCACTATGTGATTATGTCACCTTGATTAAGATAAAGATAATCTTCTTTAATTAATCTATTATTTTTTATAATTATTTAATTACATTTGGATTAATTTGATACATTAAAAGTCAATCTAATTGACTTTTTCTTTTTGGTTTGGTAGGGGTTCCCTTAAATAAATTAAAATATCCATTCAAGTTATTGCACCTAACCGCCCCTAACCATCAAACTAACAGACTCAACAGTAGAAGAAAGCAACAGAAATCCCCAATGTGACAGATGTGTCTCTGTCCTGACCACAACACTCAAACTAGAAAAGAGAAATTTTTTTATTTTTTATTTTTTTATATTTTTTTATGGTTTTTCTTATGTTCAAATTAAATTTTAAAATATTTTTTATATTTATTTTGTAATTATACATGGTTATATAAACATATTATGTCTTTTTAGAATTCTTTTTATTTTTTATAAAAAAAATAAAATTTGGAATGCTTTTTTAGAAAAATTTGATTGGTAGTTTTTTAAATTTAAAAATAACAAAATTATTATACAATGCTTTCAATTACATTTTTAAGAGAGTAAAATTGAAAATACTTTGTCAAATGCACCATAAATAAAATGATCTATAAGGATTTATATTGGATACTTTAATACTAAAAAAAAAAATAAAAAAAAATCAAGTCATGAACAAAGTTTGATACATTTCAAGTTTGGGAGCTATTTTTTCTAAATTTTAATTTTAGACTAATTTTTTTTTTTTTTAAAAAAAAAATGGGAAATATAGGAAAAATAGTTCTTGTATCCGAAAAAATTTCACAAAAATTTCCCCAAGCATATTTTTTTCCCTTAACATTCATACTAAAAATATCTATCAAAATTTATTAAATTTTATCAAGGCATGACTTGTTGGGATATAAAATGGTTTGCAGTGTCTTATTATTATTATTTTCTCTCAATCAAAATGGTGTGCTCTTCCTTTATATCTTCTTTAAGATCATTTGTTAATAATTTCACTAACTGGTAAAAAAGCAGCACATTTGGTGCAATTTTTCTGATTGAAATATTAGGATATTCTTGAATTTGATGCCGAAAGTGCTATAATATTTTCTAATTTTGTTGCAGTTGAATGTGGTTAAAAATGGATAAAAACACCCTTTTTTAGATTAAAACGTTCTTTGGGATACTTTTTTTCAGAAATATTTGACAAGTAAAAGTTTTTAAAAAGTCACTTCACAAATTAAAATAAAATAAAATAACACTTGATAAAAAAGACTTCTTTTCTTTTTCTTTTTCTTTTTTCGGAATACATAAATCATAAAGTACTTTTTTTTAATAGAGAAATCATAAGGGTACTCTACTTAATAATAATTTTCAAATCCACTATAGATAAAATTATCTATGTGGGTTTATTTCTTATAAAAATATGTAGTATTGTCAGTTTGTCGAATAATGTACAACATTATATTTACGTACTTTGACTTAAAGTGTATGCAATTGTCAAAATTTCTTCATAAATTATGGCCCACATTATTTGTCCTGATATATTTATATCAGGACGAACTGATAGTAGAAAGACTGTATATATATTAATATAAATGAGGTTTTATGTGGGATCGACTTTTTACATATTGATACGGTGAATAAGTTACTTTGAATATGAAATTTTTTTATGTAATACAACTATTTGAAATGTTTTCAAATTTAGTTTATAAATAGATTTATTTAAACTTATCTTGTAAATAAATCAAATCAAAATTCATTAAAATAAGGGATAGTTAGGAAAGAACCATATTAAATACTCCGTGCCCATATTCCATAACATGAATAGTAATTCTTCTTTCCAAAGAATTAAAAAATATTTGACATTTTTATATGTTACCATCTGCATAATATTGCAATCGACACATTTTTTCTTTCTATAATTACCTTTAAACCCATTCTTTCTTTAATAGTTTCCGACTCTATTAAACAACAACTTTATAAAAAGAGATGCGAGCATTAGCTGCTTTGTTGCTAAGATTACAAAAAGTCTTGAGATCAAAATTCACTTCAGACTTTTTTGTTGTTGAAAAAGATACAGATTCGAAACTTGGATATCCTTTTTAAAGTATTATAAGAACTATTACAATATGATTATTGGAACTAACTGTCGAAACTTGCCGAGATCAAACAATACATATAGGAAACCTGGGAAGAAAACTCCCCACATATGCTTGTAAAATGCGTATGGTGGGATTTGAACCCTTCACCATTTATGTGGAAGAGAGGTGTATTACCAGCTTTACTAAGAGGTGATGTACGAATGTTAAATTACTGTTAAAAGATTAAAACCGCAAACTAGTGTTCAAATGAATACAGCAAGTTATTATACTAAAATCATGAGATATTGTTTTATCTCGCATTCTTGCTATCTAGACTTTTAACAGGCCCAATGCATCACTGAGAATCCTGAAGAGAGCCCTTTTTTTTTTGAAGAATGAAATGAGCCCACTGGACTCTGACCAATGTTGCAGTTGGGAATTGACATTCTGCATCTTAATTTCTCACTCGTTATTAATCTCTCAACTTCAATTCACAAATCTTGCCACCACCCCACATCACTTGGAATTTTTTTTATTTTATTTTATTTTAATTTTTAATTTTTTTTAATTTTTTTTATCTATGATTGTGTTTGTGTTTCTCAATTTCCCATTTTTCTTATTTTTATTGTAACATGTTTATATAAATAATTCATTTAACTTCATTGTTAGAGGTTATATATGTGTACACACCATAGGGAGTCCAATATTAATTTATTTGGTAGAGATTGATGTAGATAACAGTGTTTTGCACGTGACGAGAAAAGGTTGGTCTAATGGTATATTTTTCACACTCGTATCAATGAGATTGTAGATTCGAGACATGTCCCCAAATTGTAATAGTTAGAATAATAAAACAATGTTTAGTAATTAAGGTGATGATCATCATCTATTGATTACACCAGCAGCTGGTTCAATTGATTGCATGTATAAATCAAGTATTATTAGATGCCCCAACAAAAACATCTTTAATTATAAGACAATATGAGACTGGCCCGGTGGTTTGGTTCTCATATCTACACCATGAGGTTATGCGTTCGAGTTTGTCCCCCTTTTCAAATCCCGAATTATTGTAATATTTCAAAAATAAAAAAATATCTTTAATTATTGTATAATTAATTGGTAAATGCTATTTGAAAAATAGAATAATGTGGTGATTAATATGACAAACGGGACCACCTTCTAATGTGGCTTAACGATAAAGGATACTCATTTGTTTGACAATGTCTCGGGTTTAAGTCTTTACACTGTATGTTTTTTATAATCGGGTATTTTTGACGGGCTTGGTTAGATCAAGCCCAAGTTTCTTTTGGTAATACTAATCAAGACTGCAACTCATTCTTGTTGGCCCTCAGTAGGATGCTAAAGACACCCCACTCTTTGTAACTATCAAGAATCAAAATTAATCACATTCTGAATTTCTGACACTCCATACCATACCACGCCATCCTCAGGTTTGAACAGTTACTAGAAGTACAATGATTGAAAAAGTGAACAATAAATCAGTAGGTGGTGGTGGCACAATTACTACTTTACAGTTGGAAGAAAGAACCAAATTAAATTGTTTAGTCACTAATCAGTAATCACTATCAAGCTTTCAAAGTTCAAACCTCAGCCTCTTGTGCAGTTGTGCTGATTCTTCACAATAGTCAATAACAGCACTACTTAATTATCTTTAAAGTGTATTCAATGCACACCTGATATTGTTCCATTTGGCAATGAAATCATATCATATCACATTAAAAAAAAAAAAAATCCATTTAATTATTTGCATTATATGTCATGATCTTGTTTAATAAGATGATGCATTGCATTTCCAACAGGTTGATGGAAGATTTTCTCCAACAGCATATATTTTATCAGTGATTTTGTTTTTGAGAAAATATATTTTATCAGTGATTTGGATCTAAGATCCACACGTACGTACCTATTTTTTTTTGTTGACAATTCTCCATCTTAATAATATTAGAATAATCAAATGATTAAAACATTTATTATGAGATGTTATCTGCTCTCAGGTCCAAATTAAATGACACGTGGCTGGTATGAAATTAAAATGATAAAAAAATAAAAATAATAGGATTTAAAATAGGATGATAATTGACAAATATTAGAAAACTTTATTGTCATGTGTTGGCAATTTGGCATGATTGTGTTTATTGTGGGTTCAAGTAATTAGTAATGTAGAAAAAGACAGATCGAAGTGGGATTATATTCGGTGGTTGGCAGATGGAAACTACTTGTTTTTGCTAATAAAATCCTTGCAACTACTAATTACTATAATAATTCTTCAACTATTATTCAGCAGACAGCAGCAGACCATAATTATTAAAAATAGTTTACAAAATATTAACAGGAAATCACAGACAAACATCATCAGTAACATTAGGACCCGAACGATGCGATTTATGTAGATAAAGGCATAAAGCAATGATTGATGTTTTGAATCTTTTCATCATCCCAAAAAAAAAAAAAAAAAAAAAAAGTTTCATTTTCTTTTGCTTTTTTATGTGCTGACTGCTAAGACATCTCTGGTTATATCTTATATGGAATCAGATTCCTCTATCTTCCTTGATCCTTTGTTGCTTTGCTATTTGTTTTGCTCTAATTGTTGAAGGTTAATGGTACGCTATACAAATTTTCTAGACATCTTAGCATCATTAATGCTAGACAACCCAAAACAATATTCTCAAATACAACTCAAATGATGTAATAATCGATTTGTCTTTACCAAGTTATTCATCATATTATCCTATGATTTATTATACTGCAATGAAAACTCGTATACCACTTCATTTTGAATTTAATTTTAACTTAATTTTATGTGTTGTATAGTTTTACTTAGAGGTGTGTGCCGGATTGGATTTATTGGATTTGCCAAGATCTAAATCTAATATGATTGGATTGAAGAAATGACAATCCAATTCGATCCAATCCCATTACAATTACAATTAGATCTCATCCAATCCAATGGATTAGATTCATGTAAAACAATTCTTAATATATAAAATGCTAAAACATTCATAAAATTAACAAAATCAATAATTGACAAGATAAGGTTGGTCTAGTGGTAAAACCTCTCACACCTACACCATAAGGTTGTGGGTTCGAGTCATTCCCCTCCCAAAAAACCCCAAATTTATGTAATCGTGTAATACTTAAAAAAAAAAATCAATAATTAATTCATACAGTAATTCAAATATAAAAACATTACTTACGTGTACATTTAAAAGTTCAAAAAATATAACAAATTATATGTTTTAATTATAAATTTTTAAAACAAACATAAATAAAATCAACCAAAAGTTTGAAATAAAAATATAACAATTTATCATAACAAAACATAATAGCAACAAAAATTTGCTCAATGTTAAATTGTATTTAACGAAATAAATTGGCCAAATATAAATTATACCTCATATTTTGGCAAATTTGTCGAATTTTTATAACAAAATTCAAAATCTGATGGGATTCAATAGATTTTGAAATTTAGTATCCAATTTGATCTAATTTTTTATTATTATTGTAAAAATTGTTAGTGATTGGAATCAATAGATGCACCGAAACATCCGCATCCGAGTTAAACGGACAAATTATAATTTTCAAATCTAATGGATCAGATAGATTCAATGAATCCTATTGGATTTGATAAATCTCAAAGGTTACACAATTTTTTTGCCATTGTAATGTTGATAATACTACAAAAGTACAGTGACATGTAGTACCAGTACACGCTCTTGAGTGAAAAATTGCAATATATATAATTATATATACACACATGATCTTCTATTAACACTGCAAAAAAGAAAAAAAAAATGTTGCAGTGTTGAAGAGGATCAATAATGGAGTATCCTCATGGGCACCACTCTCACAGCAGTCACCACTCTCACCAAAGAAACGATAAAGACGAAGAAGAAAGACCACCACTAGGCTCCGCCCCACCACCTCCCTTTTCCCAACAGCCCTCATACTACAGACAGAATGAATTCGAAGCACCACCACCACCACCACCACCGCGTCCGTACCATCATCAAAATGAATTCTCAGCACCACCACCACCGCAGCCGCAGTATTATCAAGAAACTGAATACACCCCACAGTCAACACATGTGACAAATGTGCATCATTCGAGTGATCAACCGGAATACAACTACCGACCAGCACCGACGCAAGTAACCCATGTGAGTCATGAAGTGAGCCATGAAGAAGAGAGTTCCCACCATTCTTTTAAGCCCCATATGCCATCTTTTATGCACCATCACTCCAGCTCTGCCTCTGACCTCTCCAACAAACCTACTATCAAGGTCTACTGCAAAGCTGAGCCAAATTTCTCACTCACCATTAGAGATAACAAAGTGCTTCTTGCTCCATCTGACCCATCAGATCACTTCCAGGTTTCTACTCTCATCGTTAATCAACACAATTTTATTTGTCTTTCTCTTATCTCTGTTGTAAAATATTAGGGTTTTTGCTTTTGATCTGTTTTATCTACTACTGATATTTCTTGTTGATGCTGAGGATGTTGTAGCATTGGTACAAAGATGAGAAGTTTAGTACTAGAGTGAAAGATGAAGAGGGCTTCCCCTGCTTTGCTCTTGTTAATAAAGCTACTGGGCAGGCCATTAAGCACTCCATTGGAGACACTCATCCTGTAAGATTTCTCTTCTCTCTTTTAAATTGTTACACATTCTTGCTTGTTGAATAATAACATGAGTAAAGTACCTTTTCCTTTATATAAGCTCACTTGAACTTCTACTATAAAATATTGTCTGCAGGTGCAGCTGATACCTTACAATCCAGATATTCTTGATCAATCTGTACTATGGACCATTAGCAAGGACACAGGTGAAGGTTACAGAGCCATAAGGATGGTCAATAATATTCGCCTAAATATGGATGCTTTTAACGGTAATAAGAAACATGGCGGTGTCCATGATGGCACTACTATTGTTCTCTGGAAATGGGGAAAGGGAGAGAACCAGCGATGGAAGATAGTCCCCTACTGTAAGTTTGCAACTATAGACCACTTTAAACACTCTGATTTCTTAAATCTCAATCTCAAACACTCTGTTTGAGGACATTAACACTTCTTTACTCTGCTGCAAATATCTAATCAGGCCCTTTTGGTGGCTTTATATGCAGGAAAAATGCACTGGTTTTGCCATATATGTTGCCGTCTTGTAAGCTGTGTTGTGTTTGGTGAAGCATAACTCGGGAGGATTGCTGTTCATTCTCTCAATAAGTGGATTATGTATTATGTGGCTTTGGTGTCAAAAAAGTTTCATTTTCTTTTGCTTTTGGTGCTGAGGCATCTGGTTATATGGAATCAGATCCTCTACCTTCCTTCAATCCTTTGTTGCTTTGCTGTTTGGTTGTAAGATAAATTTGACCAAATTCTCGCCAAATGATGTGTTATTTATTTATTTTTATTTTTTTTGTTGACATTATCTATCTATAATTACCATCATTCGAACCCATGACCTTGAATTTCTAAAGGACCCAACTGACCATCAAGTCAAAGGATGGGTTCCCAAATGATGTGTTATTACTAGGAAAAAGACCGGTAAAAAGGGGTTGATGACTCTGAAATTGGATATGAGTAAGGCTTATGATAGAGTTGAGTGGAAGTTTCTAGGAGGGGTGTTGGCTAGGATGAATTTCCCTATTAGTTTGATTGAGCTGATATTGGATTGTATTTCCACTTCTTCCCTCAGGTTTTTGCTTAATGGTAATCTGGTGTGCGAGGTGAAGCCTTCTAGAGGCTTGAGACAGGGGTGTCCTCTGTCCCCCTATCTCTTTATTTTGTGTGCTGAGACTCTCTCTTGTATGTTTACTGCTGGAGAATTTAATGGTAGGGGTTTAGGTATTAGATGTGCTAGAGGTGGTCCTATTATTAGTCATATGTTTTTTGCAGATGACAGTATTATTTTTAGTAAGGCGTCTAAAGAGTGCAGTATGAGTATTAGGGATATTCTGGTTTTATATGAAAGGGGGTCTGGGCAGCAAATTAATCTTCAGAAGAGTAAGGTTACGTATAGTTCTAATGTGGACGATTTTACTAGGACTGAGATTTATAATTTGCTTGGTGTAGAGGATCGTCTTTTCGAGGATCAATACCTTGGGCTCCCTTCTATGATGGGTAGAAATAAGAGGTTAATGTTTAATGGTATTAAAGAAAAAGTTTGGAAGAAACTTAGAGGATGGAAAGATAGTTATTTTTCTTTTGGTGGAAAGGAAGTTTTGATTAGGGCGGTAGCTCAAGCTATTCCTAATTATGTAATAAGTCTTTTCCAGCTGCCGATGGGTTTATGTAAGGAGTTAAGTGCAATGTTTTCCAAATTTTGGTGGGGGTCTAGGGATGGTAAACAGAAGATTAGTTGGGTGAAGTGGGTTACTCTTTGCAAGCCGAAATGTCAAGGAGGTTTGAACTTTAAAGACCTTATTTCATGTAATCAATCCCTTCTAGCTAAGCAGGCATGGAGGATTATGAATAACCCAAGTTCTTTGGCTGCTTAGCTGTTAAAGGCTAAGTATTTTAAAAATGAAGAGTTTTTGGAAGTGGCTGTAAAAACTAGGTGTTCTCATATTTAGAGGAGTATTTTGTGGGGGAGGGGGCTGCTTTTAAAGGGTCTGAAATGGGTGGTGGGGAATGGGCAACAGATTTGAGTTTTTAAGGATAGGTGGATTCCGAGTCCTTTCTCTTTTAAGGTTGTTTCGCCTGATCCAGGGGTTGATCTTAAGGTGGCTGATCTGTTTGATGATAATAGGCATTGGTGGGATATTGATAAGATTAATAGATGGTTGTTGCCATGTGATAGGGAGCTTATTCTCTCTATTCCGATTAGTTGGACTGGTGGTAATGACTTTATTGTTTGGAACTTTGAAAAGAATGGAGTTTATTCAGTCCGGAGTGGTTATAAATTAGCTATCTCGGACAAGGAGGCTGCAAATGGGTCGAATTCAGATGTTGTGCAGCAGTGGTGGAATAAGATGTGGAGGATGAAAGTTCCTCCGAAAGTAAAAGTTTTTGTTTGGCATGCTTGCTGGAATGGCCTTCCGTCCTTACAGAATCTTTGGAAACGCAACGTGGTGGATTCTTATAGGTGTTCTAGATGTTCTGAACCTATTGAGTCCTCTGCCCGTGCTATTTTTTGGTGTAAAGAAGCTAAGAAATGTTGGAGATTATCTGATTTTGGGTGTCCTTTGGCAGAGTTAAATCAGCTCCCTGCTCTTGATGTGTTTATGTTTGTTTCTGCTATGTGTTCTATTGATGAGTTGTGCAGTTTTTCGATGCTAGCTTGGGCAATTTGGAATAATAGGAATAGTCTTCTTCAAAGTGGGCAGTGTAAGCCTTCTCAGCTGGTGGTTTCGGCTGGTTTGTCTTTGTTGGCTGAATTTCAGAAGTCGAGGGGAGCAATTGGTGCTCAGTCTGCTGCAGCAGGTGATAGGCGAGATGTTGACTGGTTAGCTCCTCCTCCTGGCAAACTTAAGTTGAATACTGCTGTAGCGTTGCGAGAGAATGGCATGACATTGGGTGTGGGTGCTGTTATTCGAGATGATAAGGGCTGGGTGGCAGCTGCTAGAGCGAATCAGTTGCCAGGAAAGTTTAGCTCTGCTATGGGGGAGTTGATTGCTCTCCGGGAAGGTTTGCTTCTTGCTCAGTTCTATGGGATGAAAGTGGATTATGCGGAGGGTTTCTCTTCTGCTGTGGTTTCAATTATTAACGATTCAATTCCTATTGTAGGGGAATCTAAATTGGTAGTGAATGATATTAAAATGCTGTGTGTTAATGTTGGCATTAATAAGAGCTTAGCAATTTCTAATTCAGATAATTCCTTTGCTTTTAAGCTAGCATGTTCAGCTTTTGTATCTCATAGGGAGTGGCTTTGGATGGCTTTTAATCCTCCGAATTCAGAATTTGTTCTCTTGTAATATGTACTGGTTGGTTTATATCAAAAAAAAAAAAAAAAAAAAAAAAAACCTTGAGTAAATCATGAAATGATAAAGTAGTGTCGAGGTTTTTTTGCTATTGTGGGTTAAAACAAAATTATATATATATATATATATATATAGTATAACCCCACTAAACTAATATTCTTGGGAGTTGGTACCTATCATTGAGTATTAATTTAGAGGGTTTATTAATTTGAAGGGTTTTACATTGCAGTGTTATTTTGTCTTAGAAAATGTATGGAATTCGATTTTCTTATTTATGGAAGGTTCATTTTCGGGATTCCTTGTTTTGTTAGTTTTCTTCTTTAGTGAGTTTTGTTTTTTTGTTTTTTTTTTTTAAAGAAAGATTTATCAAGAAAATTTCCAATTCCTTTTGGAAATATGATTACTTAGTGACCAAGGATACTCACCCTATAAATACTAAATAGTGAGGCTTATTTTTTGGTTATATATAACAAGAGATATCTCATGATATACCTAAAATTTTTATTCCTAACGGCTCTTAAAAATTCTCTATTTTCTATCTTCTTTGTTATAATAAGAGGACAATTCAAAAGATGAAGGATGAAGTCAAAAATATCAAGCATAGTGGCCTTGTGCAAAATAGCATCTTGAAGTGCTTTTCTAGTTCTTGATTATTATGTAATATATTTTGTAATTTTATGGAATTATTAATTTAAGCGACGGTTGAGACCAAAATCTTATACTAGGTTTCAAAAAGAAATTATTAATTATTACGATAGAGAGATTTATTAATTTTTTACACTGGCTCGAGTTGGGACCATGATTTTTTATTAATTTAGAGGGGATATTATTTATAAAAGATTAATTTACAGGGGTTCTACTGTATATAAACTTTAAATAAGACAACATTGTTTTTATTTCATTGAAATAAAGAAGGCAAACTTGAACTCTCATTCCTAACATTATAGGGAAAACTTGATCCACGTACTTTCACTCGATAATTGATTATTAATTTTTTTTTTCCTAAAAATTTGAAACCATAATTTTTCTTGGTTTTGATGTATGGTTGTTTAAAAGAGTTCAAAAATTTATTAGCACCTTTTTAAGGATGATTTTTAAGATTGTCACTTATTTAATAACTTAAGTTTAAATGACACCTATTATGGTGAACAGACAAAAATGACCATATAGTTTTGATTTATTTTTTTCCAATTTTTGTTGTTGTTGTTGTTCTTCGTTTTCTTTGTTGGACCTCAATTGGAGGTTGAGCAGACCTTTTCGTCCGACCTCATTTGACCTCCGTTGGAGCCTTGGAGGTCTGTTCTACCTCCATGGAGGTCGAAATTGACCTTCAATGGAGGTGGTCGATGAAGATGAAAAAATAAAAATAAAAGTACATTTTTTTTTAAATTTTTATCTAGTAAGTCGTGAAAATTATAAAAATACACAAAAAGTCTCAAAAACTACAAAATAAGTCATAGAAATGCCCAATAAATCTCGGTCTTTTCGAGACTTATTGGGTATTTTTATAATTTTTGAGACTTATTTTTGTAATAACCAATAAGTCTCGGAAATACCTAAAAAGTTTCGGAAACTATAGAATAAGTCTCGAAAATATCCAATAATTCTTGCACCGAGACTTATTGGGTATTTCCGAGATTTATTTTGTAGTTTTTGAGATTTTTTTTGGTATTTTTATAATTTATGAGACTTATTGGACAAAAATGGAATTTTCTAATTTTTTATTTTATTTTTATTTTTTCGTCTTCTATTTCAGTCTCCATCGACCTCCATTGAGGTAGAACAAACCTCCGAAATCGACCTTAAATGGAGGTCAAAATCGACCTCCATTGGAGATCAAACAATTTTGACCTCAAATGGAGGTCGAATGAACAGACCTCCTGGAGGTTGATTCGACCTCTAATGAAGGTCCAACGAAGAACATGAAGAAGAACAAAAAATATAAAAAAATTGGAAAAACGTAAAGTAAAAAAAAAAAAAAAGATAAAATCAAAACTGTGGGTGTATTTTCGCCCGTTCACTATAATATGTGCTATTTAAACTCAAATTATTAAAATGGTAATAGTCTTGCAAATCTACTTTAAAAGAGTGGCAAAACCCCCTATTTCCACGTGTTTGTCATTGTAACATAAAATTATCAAGCAATTTGGTTAAAATGATACTTTATATAATTTTAATATAATACTATAAATAATAAATTGTGGGCGAAAAATAAATTCATAAAAAAAAAAAAAAACAAAACACTAAGTTAAAATTATGACTAACAAACCTAAGACCCTAACTTGTTAATTATAAAAATAAACTTTAACTAAGAATAATACTTGAATTAAAAGAACCGAATATAAATAATAATACTATACTATCCAAATAATTAACCAAAAATTCAACCAAAATAATGTAGCAATTGAGTTGTTATTACCACAAACACTTGCCATATCATTTAAATTGATTTTTGATCTAATGTTTTAGGTTGTTTGATATTAGTGTTTGTTATATTTAATTTTGTAATTGAGAATTTAGATGGAAGGAGATAATTATTAATTCGAGAGAGGGAATTGATTTGAGACGTGTGAGAAAGAGAAAGAGAATTGAGAATTGGGACTTGAGAGAGAGAGATTGGAAGTTGTTGAAAAGCGTGAGAGGTGAGATGTGAAAGGTGAGGTGATTCCAATTAAAAGAATAATATATTATTTATAATTTTTTTTCAAGAGGTAGAAATGTAGCCGGGTCAACCCCCATTAAGATCTGCCCCTGGTATTAATGTGTTAGTTACAACTCTTTGGTTTAGATAAAATCAGACCGACTAGGGACCTTGGAGGAAGGGGTGGACCCATGAAATATTTATTTACTTAAATTATTTATAGGCTAATTGGCACGAATACCCCCTGAACTTTTTTTTCCGGCATTAAACCCCCTAAACTCAGTGAAATTTGCAATTGTTAATGGAAATCCAACGGAACCCTAATTCCGTCCAGGAAAATTACACTAAGCTCCCCTGATTATATATATAATTGTATTAAACCCCAAAAAATATAATAATATTACCCGAATACCCCTCTGGCCAAATTTTAAAAATAAAAAATAAAAAATAAAAATTTAAATAATGGTTAAATAATAATAAAATTCTGAATTTTATTATAAAGACAATAAAATAAATATAGAAATGAAAAAATTAAATTGATTTAACAATTATTAAATTATCTTTTTTTTTTTTTAAATATCCCTAAATATAAACCCATATAAATATTTAAATTATTAATGAAAAATAAAATAATGGTTAAATAATAATACAATTCCCTTTCAATAATAATAATAATAATAATAATAATAATAATAATAATAATAAAATTCTTATTTTTTTTTATAAAGACAATTAAATAAATAGAGAAATGAAAAAAATCTCTATTTATTTAATTGTCTTTATAAAATAATAATAATAATAATAATAATAATAATAATAATAATAATAATAATAATTATTTAAATTTTAGAATTTAAATAATGGTTAAATAATAATAAAATTCTGAATTTTATTATAAAGATAATTAAATAAATAGAGAATGAAAAAAATAAATTGATTTAACAATTATTTAAATTATCTTTTTATTTAAATATCCCTAAATATAAAAACCAAGATAAATATATAAATTATTTAAGAAAAATAAAAATAATGGTTAAATAATAATACAATTCTCTTTCAAAAAAATAAAAATAAAATACAAATCTGATTTTTTTAATAAAGAAAATAAAATTTTAAAAAATTAAAACATCTTTAAAATCTCAATCATTCATCTCATAGATAGACGGTGGAGAAATATTTATTAAAACAAATTCAAATAAAAAAAAAACATTTTTTGAAATAGATTGATTTATCTCAATTACAAAATAATTATAATAATACAAATACAAAATTTAAAAAATTGAACATCAATCCAATTAAAAGCACATACAGAAGAATTAAAAATTAAATTTTTTATTTTAAATTTTCTGGGTGTTGGAAATTTAAATTTTTTATTTTCTTTAGAGAAGGAAAATTTTTAAGGATTTGATGGAGAAATAAGTGTTCATTTAATTAGATGGATCGAAGTTCATTTAAAAATATTTATTCGAAATTCTCTTCACTATGTTTATTAAGTTAAAAAATTAATTTAAAAAACACATTTCACAAAACAATAAATGAAATCTAATTATAAAAAAAAAATAAAAAATAAAATAAAAAGAAGAAGAAGAAGAAGAAGAACATTGATGGATCTTCATATCTTCATTAATGGAGAAACTTATTATTTTATTTTATTTTTTTGTAATTGAGATCAATTAATCTACTTAAAAAATGTTTTTTTTTTTTTTAAATTTGAATTTGTTTTAATAAATATTTCTTCACTGTCCATCTATGAGATGGATGGTAAAGATTTTAAAGATGTTTTAATTTCTTAAAGATTTTATTTTCTTTATAAAAAAAAATAAGAATTGTATTATTATTATTATTATTATTATTATTATTATTATTATTATTACTACTACTACTACTACTACTATTATTATTATTACTATTATTATTATTATTATTGAAAGGGGATTGTATTATTATTTAATCATTATTTTTATTTTTCTTAAATAATTTAAATATTTATATGGGTTTTATATTTAGTGACATTTAAATAAAAAAGATAATTTAATAATTGTTAAATCAATTTATTTTTTTCATTCTCTATTTATTTAATTATCTTTATAATAAAATTCAGAATTTTATTATTATTTAACCATTATTTAAATTCTAAATTTTAAATAATAATAATAATAATAATAATAATAATAATAATAATAATAATAATAATTATTATTATTATTATTATATAAAGATAATTAAATAAATAGAGATTTTTTTCATTTCTCTATTTATTTAACTGTCTTTATAAAAAAAAATAAGAATTTTATTATTATTATTATTATTATTATTGAAAGGGGATTGTATTATTATTTAACCATTACTTTATTTTTCTTTAATAATTTAAATATTTATATGGGTTTATATTTAGGGATATTTAAAAAAAAGAAAAAGATAATTTAATAATTGTTAAATCAATTTAATTTTTTCATTTCTATATTTATTTTATTGTCTTTATAATAAAATTCAGAATTTTATTATTATTTAACCATTATTTAAATTTTAAAATTTAAAATTTGGTCAGAGGGGTATTCGGGTAATATTATTATATTTTTTGGGGTTTAATACAATTATATATATAATCAGGGGAGCTTAGTGTAATTTTCCTGGACGAAATTAGGGTTCCGTTGGATTTCCGTTAACAATTGCAAATTTCGCTGAGTTTAGGGGGTTTAATGCAGAAAAAAAAAGTTCAAGGGGTAAGATGCAAATTCGGGTATAGTTCAGGGGGTATTCGTGCCAATTAGCCTTATTTATATAGATACATATTTTTTCCTAGATACATTTATTTTTTTGTTTGATTTTGCTTTAATACATTTTAACATTGTAAAGTCAGTTTCTTAACTATCAATTATTGGATTTATATACTTTTGTTTAGTAAACATATTATAAATTTATGATACTCAATTAATGGCTTACAAACACTCATACTAAATTTATTAAATTCAGTATGGATTGTGGAAAAAACTATCGTGATTTTCCTTAGCGGTGCACACTGATATAATAAAATCCATGTAAGACATGCGAGTCATTGATTAAGAATTAAAAACATTTTATATGAATATTTTTTATGAAACTATTTGTTTATTTCTTTAAAAATAAGATACATCAATTCAATAATAGACTACTTAAGAATATGAAACACATTGTAAAATTTATATATGAACATAAATTATTTAAACTTACAAATAACTTAATTTTATAATTTTTTTTTGAAAGATTAATTCTATAATGTTAGAAACAACAATATTATGTTTATTTTTATAACTTACTTTGGACAACAAAAATATATTTGTATTTTACTAAATTATAACAAAAAATAGTTAAAATACTAGTATATATATATATATATATATATCATGTTATAAATGGATTTTACAAGTTATTCAAATTTACTATTAATGAGTAGGTCAAATTATTTAATCTAACGATTGGAACGAAATGAAGTGAGTCTTAAATTGTGTAATAATTTAAATAAAATTTAGGAAATATTACATGTACAACAAACATAAAATTACATATTTTAAATAATATAATTTTTAATATCTTTTGATTTTAAGTCGGTATAAATAAATGAAATAAGTTACACTTTTGAAACCATTTTCATATTTTTATTGTGTAATTACCTATAATTTTCTAAGTAAAAAAAATTAATTAATTTTATATTGTTATGAAAATATGTCCACATTTATATATTTTATACAAATAAATTGCAAACTCTTCATCTCCCCACCATCTCCTTAACACCCAAATTTTATGATCCAATTTATGATCATTATGAGGTGTTATGATATTACCTTTTCAATTGTGTAACCATTAGATTGTAAGACTATAAAAGGAGCCATTACATGTTGTATTTGTACAATTCAGAAGTATTGAGGAATAAAAGAATCTCTTTTCTTACTTTATATTTATGCTATTATGTTCTTGTTTATTTTATAACACGTTATCAGCACGAGTATCTAACCATTATATGTTTCAAGTTTCAGATTTGAAAGTTTCTTGTTTGAAAACAAGATGTTATATGATCTAAATTCAATAAGTGATAAGAAATAACCCTTTCTTAATGAGGCCGAGAGTTCTTGATGAGACCAAGAGATCCAAGCAATTGTAAAGTCTTTCTTTCTCTCTCTAATTTTGATTAAGAAAAAAAAAGAATTGGTTTATATTATTTATTTTCTTAATTCTATTCTTAATATTCATTGAGTTGCCAATAAAAGAAAATAAAGATTAAATGATTGTATTGCAACCTGAAGATTGTAAAAATGAAATTAATTATGTTGCAACCCAAAAATCACAAAATCAAAGAGCCTGAAGCTCAATCTGATATATATTTGATAATTGTTAAATCAAATAGTCTGAAACTTGAGCTAATGTACGAAAATGGTAAAATCAAAAAGTCTGAAGCTTAATTTAGTGTTTTAAGATTGCAAAAACAAAAAGCTTAAAGCTTAACATAATCTTATTGGAAATTATGGATTGCAATCAAATCAAAATATGAAATTTTGAATTATTGAATAAGAACCCGAAGTTTTGAATTTCGTTAGATGTGATTACTTTCGGAGCCCGAAATTCTCAATTCATGGTTTCAATTATAAACAAGAAGTTTATATATGAACTTGAATTTCCGATGAAATTCAATATTTTCATCAAATATGAATTTGGTTTGGAACCTGGAGTTCTAGAATTGCAAATCATAACTATAAAGTTACGATATAATAGAACATTAAGTTTCGATATTAGTAGGACCAAAAAGTACAAAACTAATTTGTCTTTTATTTTCAAACATTTTTTTATCTATCTACCTACAATTGGTTGTTTATATTTCACATGAATCTGACAATTTTGATCTATTATTTTTTATTGGTTATTTACATTTTACATTAAGAGACACAACCATTATGAATGAAATATTCTTTCTTTTTTATTTCTTTCTCCTTATTAAGGTATATAAGGTTGAAATCTTATATTTTCATATTCTAGAAAAATATAAATTATCATATTTCACACACCTATTAATCACGAAATGTCTCAATTGTTTATTTATTAACATTTGAATTTATTCACCCTGAGATATATAGTTTTACAATCCATTGATTTTTGTAATTTAAAATTGTTGGTTTTATTTTAAGTTGATTTACATTCATGTGGTTTTAGTAATTTATATTAGCATTAAACTTGTAATTGCAAGTTGCAACAAATCATGAAAACAATTTCATGTCATGCTAGATATTTTTTGTTGTTTTTAGTCAACTGTATGATTTATCATCAATTATATTTTATTTTATTTGTTAAAAAAAGTCTAGTTGTTTATTTCTAATAGAAATATCTTATGATCAACGAATTATTTGTCCTTATATATATTTGTTTAAAAAACATTTTGATTACCAAGTAGATGAAGACATGATCGATGAAACATATTGAGTTTATATTGTTTTAAATATTGTTCAAGAAGTAGCAATATATATTTCAATATTTTATGTTTTAAATTTGCTTCAGAAGTGGCAATATTAATAACATATATATTTGAACATACTATTAGTTTATATCATGTTTTTCATGGCTGAACAAAATAATTAGTTTTGATTATAAAATCATTGACATCACCCAATTTGATTAATATCATTCCTTAAAGTGAATGTTACATATAGTCATGGTGATGATTGTGGGTATTATTATACTCAAATAATTATTGATGTCAAGGTGATCACTATAAAGAAATTTAAATTGTTCCACCAGAAGTGGAATAACACCAAAACAAAGCAAGAAAATTGAAAGGATGTAAAATACACCTTCTAATAATTATAAAAGCTTGCTTGCTATATGTTGTATATCTAAAATATTTTGTTGATTTTTAGCAAGAACAATGAATGCTCCAGAAGAGCTAATATTTGACACAAAGTGAAATCAAATTACATAAAAATTGACACTTTGTATTTTGTTAGATCTGGAAGATCTACTATAAGAAATTGTCCCTAGACAATTAAGAATATTATATCCAAGTAAGTATTTCAATATAATTTACTTATTGTTATTTATTCCACACAACTAATTTTATGAGTATCTCTGTGGTTGCCACTATGTTGGATTTTCCACATCAAAAAATAAATTTAGTTTTATTTTTCCGTGGTTCTTAATGTTATTGGAGTTGATCGATATATATAGAACCAGAAGTTTCAAAATCAAATCCATTTGAGAACCTGCAGTTTTAAATTTGTATATAAATTGTTGAATATGAACTTAAAGTTCTGAAATTTTAACCTGGAGTTTTGAATCAAAAGAGGATCTAAATTTCCTTTGTTAGATAAATATTTGGCTACTCAAATATTTGAAAAGGAAAATACAAATACTGAAAGCTCTTAATATTAATACAAATTAGAATCTGAAGTTCTAAATATTTATCTTATTAGAATCCGATGTTATCAATTCCAAATTAATTAGACTTGTAGTTATGTATTTAATTTTGATATCAAATTTAAGTAGAACTAGAAGTTCTAAATTTGATCTAATAACGGTTCTTTTCATTTGAAAAGTAAAATTGTGATTTTATTTTAAGAATCTAAAGCTTTAAACATATGATTTTTCATTTATGAACCAGCAGTTCCTACTCGAACCAGAAGTTCCAAAAAAATATGTGAGTTTTTAAGAACTTGGCATAAGAATATGAAATTTGAGAAATTGAAGTTCTTATTATATTATTTTATTTAAGAATATTCTATCTCATTTATTTTGTTTCGACCCAAAAGAATTTATTATATTTATTATATTATATGATTACATGTTAGTGAATGTCCTTGAAGGACAATAAACTTTACTAAAAATAAACGATATATCGAGATATTGAAATATTTTATATGGATATCCATTTCATAACTAATTATTTTTTGTTAGTGAATGTCCCTAAAGGATAATAAGACCATGTAAATTAGTCCTTAAATGATAATATGATAAAATAAATGAGTTTATGAAGAAGATGATTATGATGCATATAATTCCTTGAAGTAAATTTTATCGTCGTTAGGGGGAGAATTATCATAAGTTGATAAACGACGTAAAATAACAAGATATGCATCATCTTGTGAATTGCATGATATGCAAATAAATTTTCAGATGATTCAAATAAAATAATAAAATTACGTTCTGCCAATATATAAACCCGGGTGGTTGTTTCTGTAGAACAATTTATGAAATGACAGTAAAAATTATCTGTTAGACTATAAAGTCGTAAATGACGATTTTGGTTCAAAAGATATGGTTCATAGAACTAGAATTTAAAAGATCATGATTGTATTTAAAATAATACTCGAGTGATTGATAAATCCTCATCATATAAGGCTCTTGAAGAGCTAGTCTCATAAGTGAAAACAAAATCCTGAAGAGTCATATAGAAATATTAATCTCCCCTATGAGACCGTTGAAGAAAATAAAAGAATCTCAATTGTCCCAGTAGAGGCACGTGTACTAACTTTAATGTGATTATACTTCTCCTGGAGAGATACTTGTATAATGTATATTTAACATTAAAGTTATTAGAAAAAGCCCTTGAAGAGGCACATGAATTACATAATCATAATGAAATTTATTAGTATAGAAATTGAGATCATATATTATTCGCTTTGCATATTATGAAAAATGACGAGGGACTTGTATTATAAAAATGTCGACATAGAAATTATTAACAAATAAAAGGCAAAGCTATATTCATGTAAAACTTGAAAACTTTGGACCTGTAGTCCACATGTTTGATGACATCAAGCTTGTTGAATATTTTTCGTACGAATTAAGATAAAAGGTTTATTATAGAAACCTACTTTGACAATGAATAAAAATCCTCAAAGGATTTAATGCCTGAAGCAAGTTATTCAAAGCTACATAAAATTTTGTATAGTGAAAATTAAACAATTAAAATGCATGTAGTACATTTGTTATGGTGAATATTTATTAAAATAATTATATGTTGATTGTGTAAAGCTTAGTAAAATTATGCTAAGTTTATAAATTATATATATCAGCGGAATAATTTTTAAGATGGAAAATCTTGGAAAATAATTTATTTTTGGCTAATGCATTTGGTATTAACATGAATCAACATATATAAGGAAAATGTCCTAAAGTACTTTTCCATGGCTAAAACACATCGAATGGATTCCTCGATGTTTATTCCATAACTTAAAGTAGTGTATGATCTCATCTTGTTATTAAAGAACTTTAGGTCCTGAAGTACCGAATATAAGTTCAACTTGTGTTTTTATAAGAAAACAACATGGTGTCATTTATAACAAGTTGGACCAATTCATGAATCGATCTTATTAAAATTATTTACATATGATCTCCAAAAGGTGGTGATTTATTTATAAATATACTACGTACCAATTGTAACAAACAAAATCTTGGTACATAATATCAAGATACAATATCTTTGCAAAATATTGAAACATCCACGCCAGAATGAGGGGGAGTGTATTTATCACTTTATCAGGGGGAGTCACTGATTTTGTAGAAAATATTACATACTGTACTCTTTTTCCTTCACTAGGTTTTTATCCATAGGGTTTTCCTAGTAAGGTTTTAACGAGGCAGTTTTGTACCCCAAATTCCTTCAGAGGTTAATTTGATATGTAGATAAATACTGTACTCTTTTTCCTCTGCTAGTTTTTTTTCCCACTGAGTTTTTACTAGCAAAGGTTTTAATGAGGCATATTCTCTATAAGATGGACATCCAAAGGGGAGTGTTATGAAAATATTAGTTAAGTGAATGTCCACATTTATATACTTTATACAAGTAAATTGCAAACTCTTCATCTCCCCACCATCTCCTTAACACACAAATTTTATGATCCAATTTATGATCATTATGAGGTGTTATGATATTGCCTTTTCATTTATGTAACCATTAGATTGTAAAGCTATAAAAGAAGTCATTACATGTTGTATTTGTACAATTGAGAAGTATTAAGGAATAAAAGAATCTATTTTCTTGGATTACTATTTTCTCTCTTTTCTTACTTTATATTTATGCTATTATGTTCTTGTTTATTTTATAACATATATAAAGTTTTATAATTTTCTTTTAAAGAAATAAACTTGTAGAAAAGGTTTTGCATGTTACCTATTCGGTGCTTCCAGCCTTTCATTACATTATAAATTATTATATACTTTTTTTTTTTTTTCTCTAGAGGGCTACCCGGGACAGCCCTTGAGTGGAAACGTGAAAGAAAAAAATATCATATATGATCATTAGATATCGGGATAATTTCATTAAAGTTCCTATTTTTTTGGTGAAATGTCACCTATTTAAATGTCTTTGTTATATTAGCAACTTAAGTCCTTTGTTTTTTCAAAATACATCACTTTAGTCTATTTGATCAAAATACTGATGGTCAACTCTAACTATATATATAAATACAATTTTACCCTTATCAAAATGATTTATTGAGTTTAAAAAAATAAATAATATTAAAATGGTTTATAAAAATAAGGGTGAAATTCATTTTAGTCCCTCTAGTTTGACCTAAGGCACCGTTTGGTGCGCGGGATTGGATTGGACTATTTCATGGGATTGGATTGGACTAAGATGGGACTGGGATTAAATGGGATTGGATTGGATTGGACTGGACTAAATTAATACTATACTGTGTTTGGAGAAACATGAGACTGGACTGATTTAATACCGTGTTTTGTTTGGTCAAACACTGGATTGGACTAAATTAATAATTTTTGTTAAAGGAAAATATAATAATATTTTGAATTTGATAATATGAACATATTATTTCGATAAACCCAGATCCAAAAAATTGATAAACCCAGATCATCAATCTTCATCAACAAACCCAGTCATTTTATTATATTGTTTTTGCTCATTTGGTTTGCTTAGCCTCAACATCTCTCCTGTCAAAATAATGAGAACTAAACAAAAGTCAATTTTTTGTCGAGCAAAAAATTTGACAATTAACCCAGATCATAACTTTTGACAAAAACAAGATAATAATTTTTAAACCCATATACAAAAATTTGACAAACCCAGATCATCAATAATCATCAATAAATCCAGTTTTTCCAGTTTCATTTCAGTTTTTCAAATCTCTCTTTCAATCTCAAAACCCATTTCATTTCAATTTTTCCAGTTTCTTTCAACAAACCCCAGAATCACCACCACCACCACCACCACCACCACCACCATCCACGACCAACTTCAGAATCATCATCATCATCACCACCACGGCCACCATCTCACAAACCCCAGAATCATCATCACCACCACCACCATCCACGGCCAACTTCAGGATCATCATCACCACCACCACGGCCACCAGATCTCGGGGCTATCATCATCACCACCATCACAACAACCATCCACGACCATCATCATCATCATAATAAAGAAAAAAAAAAGTCAACAAAGAAAAAAAACCCAAGATCTGGTGAGAGGAAGAGAGGAAGAGAGAGAGAGAGAGAGAGAGATACTAAGGCTGCCGCGGCGGAACGAGAAGAAGATGAAGGCCGCCGCGCCGTAAGGAGACGAAGACAAAGGCTGGTGTGGCGGAAGGAGACGAAGACGAAGACATCGGCGGCGGAAGGAGACGGAAAGGTTGAAGAAAGAGAGATGAAAGGTTGAAGAAAGAGAGAGAGGAAGAAGAAGTCTGGTTTGGTTTCAGAGAGAGAGAGAGAGAGAGAGAGAGAGAGAGGAAACGTTGGAAAAAAGTGATGAAAAAAAATTAAACGGGTGGGGTCCACTTATAAATTAGTCCTGGGATAAATAGAGTTGAGGTTGGAGGTGGGTTTATTTAATCCCACTATCATGGGATTATTTGGTTGGTGGGACTAATAATCTCATGTCTTAAAACTTCACCAAACGTGGGATTGGGACTAAAATAGTCCAATCCCAGTCCAATCCCAGGTGCCAAACGGTGCCTAATAGCCAAAGTGGTCCCCCGGTTTTCAGCTTTATCTTGACAGGTCCCGTTAGTTTCCAAAAATCTGTATTTCAGTCCCTGCCGTCCAATTCCGTTAGGGTTTTCAAAGATTCCGTCGGTCTTGTAAGGGTAAAATGGTAACTTACGTAACAAATATATAAATCTGATTAAAAAGTGATTATTATTTAATTTAATTAAAAAGTAAACATTAAAAATAAAAAAATAATAATAAAAATTCTTATCACACTAAAAATTAATGAAAAAACCGAATTCAGAAAAATTTAAAATTTAAAATAACACAGTAAAAAAAAGAAAAGAAAAAAAAAGAAATCACTAGAACAATAAAAACAAAAAATAGATCTTCCTCCAATCCAACCTCAATAAACAATAACATATCTTCCTCCAATCCAACCCCAATTAAAATCCTAAAATCAAATCAAGAACATGTTGTGTTTAAGCCAAAAGCCCCAAATTTGCCCTAAAAGTGTCGATCTTGACAGAACAACAGCTGATTTCTCTCTCTCGTTCATCATCAAATCCCTTAAGAACAACAACAAATCTCTCTTTCTCTCGATCTCCCTCCAATCCAACCCTAACAAAAATCCCAAAATCAAATCAAGAAAAACAACAGAAATCTCAAAATTAATAATCGAATTGATTGAAAATGGAAAGAAGAACATGACAGGAAAAGAACCCAATGGCAGAAACAAGTTGGGTCTGGTTAGAAGCTTGAACCAAGTAATTGCAAGGCCCACAGATTTGCTATGCAGAAACAAGTTGGGTCTGACCTCTATCGTGATTTGCGATGGAGAATGGAGGAGGTGCTCCTCTGATTCAACTCATCGGCGAAGTCGTCAATGGAGGAGGTGGCGAGAAGCGAACGGCGGTGGAACAACTGAGAACAAGCGAGTGATGGCAGCGGTGAGTTTTGTTCTTCAATTTCTGGGTTTCAATGGAAGTTCTGGCTTTGATGTTGTTTATGCTGGTGAATGGTAAATGGTGAATGGTGTTGGGGTTTTAGGCTTGTTTGATGACTTGTGTTTGCTGTAGTTTTGATCATTATCCTTATGCTACTGTGTTTTTGTGTAGTTGTGCTTTTCTTGCAATTGCCTTGTTCTCAAGTTCCACCAAGATATCATATGGATGAAGATTTGATAATTCTTTGCGTAGTTAATTAATTGCAAAGGTTTAGGTTGGCTGAGCATTACATCGAAGAGATTGAAGAGGTTTTGGCACAAGTTTACAGGAATTTCAAGAATAAAGAAAATGCATCAACAAAGCCAATCAATTCGGTGGCAACAGAGCTATACTAAGTCTCTACTTTGGTGATGTTATATTTTTTTTGTGGTTTTGATTTTCTGTGTTGTCTGCTGTGGTCTAATGGGTTTGTGGTGTTCTTCATCCCACTATTTGGTGTGGTGCTTTTTTTTCTTTTTTTTTTTGGTCTTTGCTCTGTTTCCTTTGCTGGTGTTTGTTGGATGTGTCTGGTGTTTGCTGCACCTGTTTTGTTTTTTTTGTTTTTTTTTTAAAGATTATTAAATCTGGATTCACGTGAGAGAGAGAGAGAGAGAGGAAGAGTTTGGGTTTGGGTTTCTGGGTGTGGGTGTGGGTGTTTGGTGGTGTTGTTCTGGGTGATTATGATGAACTGGTGTCTATTTGGTGATGATGATGGGTTTCGATTTAGGTTTTTTTTTTTTTTTTTTCAATTGGTTGGTTTAAATAGAATGATTAGTTATATATATATATTTTAAATTTAAATTTAATTAGTTTTATTTACTTATTTTTATTTTGTTAATTGGTTTTATATATTTTTTAAAACGAAAATCAGGGGCAGCAGGGTCATTTGACCCTCTGCAATGTGAGATTTAACTTTTTTAACGGAAATCCTAACAGAAGGACCAAACGAGACAATTCTCAAAACCGGGGGACCAGTTTGGCTATTAGGTCAAACTAGAAGGACTAAAATGAATTTCACCCTAAAAATAAATTAACAACAATTTTTTTTTTCATATCTATATATAATTTAAAAATAGGAAAAAAAAAAAAACACTAATGGATTATGGAAAATATAAAGTTAAAATAAATAATAAATTGAAAGTCGTTTTATAAATTTAAAAAACAAAAAAAATTAGAAAGTATTTCAAAAATAAAAAGAAAGTTCTTTTTTTTTTTTTTTTTTTTAAGTAAATAGATGTCCACCATTGGATCGATTCAAATCCAATGGTAGTATTTTTTTTTTGAAATACTTTTATTTTTTTCTTGAAAATACTTTCAATTTAATATTTATTTTAAATTTATATTTTTCATAATCCATTAGTTTTTTTTTTCTTGTTTTTAAAATTATATATATTTAGAAAATAAATTTTTGTTGTTAATTTATTTTTTTTAAAATCATTTTAATATTATTTATTTTTAAAACCCAATAAATTATTTTGATAAGAGTAAAATTGTACTTATATATATATATATATAGTTAGTGTTGACCATTAGTATTTTGGTCAAATAAATTAAAGTGATGTATTTTGGAAAGACAAATGACATAAGTTATTAATATAATAAAGATGTTTAAATATATAATATTTCACCAAAAAACAGGGACTTTAATGAAATTATCCCTTAAATATCACAGTATTTACATTAAATATAATAAATACAATACTATAAAGCTCATTTAGTAACCAAAAAATAAAAATAGTCTCGAAACAATCTAGATAACGTCCCAAATGATTTAACTAGATCATGATGTCATTTACCACATCACTTGCCATGCCATATGATTTGGATTGAATTTTCACTTGCCATTTATCATATCATTTGGATTGAATTTTCATTTGCTATATATTTGGATTGAATTAATAAAAGTAAGTAAAGGGAATGAATGATATAAATAAATCTCAGCCAAAAATTATTATCATGATTAGTTAATTACAGATGTCACTCAATCAATAATCCTAAATCTGATTATATATATATATATATATGTATGTATGATCTTCAAGCACTGCAAAAAAGATTACAAAAAAAAAAGAGTTGCAGTGTTGAAGAAGATCAATAATGGAGTATCCTCATGGGCACCACTCTCACAGCAGTCACCACTCTCACCAAAGAAACGATCGAGACGATGAAGAAAGACCACCGCACTACCCTCCGCCACTAGGCGGCGCCCCACCACCTCCCTTTTCCCAACCACCCTCCTATCACAGACAAAATGAATTTGACGCCCCACCACCTCCCTTTGCCCAACAACCGCCCTCCTACTACAAACAAGAAGGAATTGACGCCCCACCACCACCACAGCGTCCGTACCATCATCAAATTGAATTCTCAGCACCACCACCGCCGCAGCCGCAGTATTATCAAGAAACTGAATACGCCCCACCACCACCACATGTGACCCACGTGCATCACGGTAGTGATCAGCCGGAATTCAATTACCGACCACCACCACCGCAAGTGAGCCATGAAGAAGAGAATTCCCACCATTCTTTTAAGCCCCATCCGCCACCTGTTATGCACCATCACTCAAGCTCTGCCTCTTATCTCTCCAACAAACCTACTGTCAAGATCTGCTGCAGAGCTGAACCCAATTTCTCACTCACCATTAGAGAGAACAAAGTGGTTCTTGCTCGATCTGACCCATCAGATCACTTCCAGGTATCTACTCTCATCATTAATCAGCTCAATTTTATTTTATTTTTTTTTCCTGGGATAATCTGCTTTGTTTATTGGGTTTTTTTTTTTTTTTTTTGCTTTTGATATGTTTGATCTATAGTTTTATTTGTGTGTTCTGGATAATTTTATCAGGATAGTTTGCACTTAGATAAAATTATTATAGATGATATCACTCACTGGTTTACCTTTTGATCTATTGTGTTTTATAGTAATTTAACTGGTTTAATCTGGCTTTAGTAGTACTGATTTATTTTTCTGGTTGTGTTGTTTCTTGTTGTTGGTTTGGTTGTTGATGATGATGATGTTGTAGCATTGGTACAAAGATGAGAAGTTTAGCACTAGAGTGAAAGATGCAGTGGGCTTCCCTTCCTTTGCTTTGGTTAATAAAGCTACTGGCCTGGCCATTAAGCACTCCATTGGAGAAACTCATCCTGTAAGATTTCTCTTCTCTCTTTTTGAAATTGTTACACATTCTTGCTTTGTTGTATCTCAACTGGATTTCAAGTTGCTTCATGAGTTTGAGATTTCAATATAAGTGATAATAATAACAATCTGCAAACTATGATGTATATAATTATTCTTTACCGTCTCATGATAGAGATTCATATTTATAACATCAAAACATGAGTAAGCATTCTACTATAGCTTTTGACAGTCGCAACTCATCATGTACATAGTGGATCAATGTGATACTATACAATTGAGTTATAAGAATATAAAAAATTGTTGTATGGAACTATGGAAGCATATAATGCATGCAATTGGTCATCTATAGGTAACGATCCCAGCATATTAGGGAGGTGGGAATGTCCTTAAAGGAGGTTGAATGTTGGTCATGTCCATCTCCATTGAGGCTTTTCTTTATCTTCCATTTTTCCTAACCTTAATCACTCACAAACCCCCTGATATAAGATTATGTACAAACCCTTTTTTCATCTCTTGGATCAAAATCTAAGGGTTGTTATGTAAGTGATGGGCCAGGAGAGAGAATACATAACAGCCCTTGGATTTTGATACGAGCGATGAAAAATGAGTTTGTACATAACCATATATCAGGGAGTTTGTAGGTGAGAAGTCTCTTATATATATATTTGGCATTTTGACGTTGCTTACCTCTACCCTTTGTGCATATAGTCCTAGTGGCCTATTACCGTTGAGAATAGAAAAAAATTGGCATTTCCAAAGTGCTGTAGCGTAAGCATTCTCAAAGCATATTGTATTATGCACGGGCACAGAACTTGTATATAAGAGCACTCTGTGAATCTTATGTACAAACTGTAATCCTATTCAATGCCACAATTATGAAGTCGGATTGAGCTTTAAAATTTAATGTTCATTCGAGGGACCACTTTGTTTTCGCTTTTAGTACTACATCATGTGACCAGAAAAGAATATATGTTTTAGTTGCAAATCTTGCATTTTGGTTTTTACACTAAAGAGATTTTTCTCTTCATGTCGATCTGGATTCTGCCTTTCATTCATGTCATAAATGGAAAAGTATGGGGCATTGTTAGACTCATGATAGCCTTTTCCTTTTTATTTTCTTTTAATAAATAAATAGCAATAATAATAATAATAAGCTCACTTAAACTCCACCATAAAATTTTGTCTGCAGGTGCAACTGATACCTTACAATCCAGATATTCTTGATGAATCTGTATTATGGACCGAAAGCAAGGACACAGGTGAAGGTTACAGAGCTATAAGGATGGTCAATAATACTAGCCTGAATATGGATGCTTTCAATGGTAATAAGAAACACGGCGGTGTCCATGATGGCACTACCGTTGTTCTCTGGAAATGGGGAAATGGAGAGAACCAGCGATGGAAGATAGTCCCATACTGTAAGTTTCTAACAAACGTAATGCAAGGAACTGAATGTTATAACATGTCTCGTTTTGCTTTCAATTTGCAACTATAGACACTTGAAACACTCTGATTTCGTAAATCTCAATCGATAAGGTCTTAGATATATGTAGTTTGAGGACAGTAACACTTCTTCACTCTGCGGCAAATATCTAATCAGCTGAAAAAATTATTGACTTAATATCTAATCCGGCCTTTTTGGTGGCTTTATATGCAGGAAAAATGTGTACCGGTATTGCTATGTTGCTGTCTCTGTAAGCTGTATTGTGTTTGCTGAAGTATAAATTGGGAGGAATGCTGTTCATTCTCTCAATGAGTGTTTTGGATATACTATGTGGCTTTGGTGTGGAACATCTTGATGTGTGATCAAAACTCAATAAGTCATACTGTTACTTTATTTTCTTATTCGGGTAATCTATTGTCTGTAATGTTACCTATCTATAAGATGCAATATCAAAATCTACCACTGAGTTATTGGATACTTATGATATTTTCCGCGTCATTTGTTAATCGTTTTACAATATTGTTAGTGTATTTTCTCTTATATTGACTAATATTAGGAGCTTACTATTTGCCGAACCTGGTTAGAAATTTCCAGTAAGCAATATTTGTGAAATGGTAACCAGTAGTAGCTTACTATAAAGTGTTGTTGAGTGTTGATTCTTGCCATGGCAACCACATTGTAGTGAGTTTTTGAGCCAAGATTCTTACAGGGTTCTTCACTTCATCCTTCAAGAAAATGCCCTTGGTTGTCCTGATTTTGGAATCTACTGTTTTCTGTATCTGCAGCTCAATATGTTGAGTACAAATCTCTTCAAAATCTTTCTAATTAGCAGCAATGGTGCATTGAAGATTCATCAATCAGTTTTGACAGGTAGTTAATCATAAAATAATTCAATGGTGAATAAGAGATTGAGATTCTTAAGTTTGTACAAGTTCATGATAAGAAAGCCAGAGAAGTGCAGCATGTACCAGCTTTAGCATCTGTAAGCTTGTGAGTTCTGAGGAGGCTAAAGCTGTTGTTGCTAGTGGTGTGATTAGTGACTACAGGCAGCCAGATTGGAAGATGATGATGTTAATAAAAGTAGAGCGTTGAGGAAAGGATGCCCGATTCGGTTAGGTTGTGGAAAGCTGTTGTGGAGTTAGCAAATGTGAGGAAGGATCTACCCAGAATTTTGTTAAATAGAGCAGTTAGAGGCTGAGGTTCTTTTGCCCGAGCAATTCTTCAAGAAGCTTATCTAACTCAGACGAGATTTGGCTTGCCCGCATTCAAGCTTGAATGTGAGAACCATGTGGCCGAGGTTGTTTTGCTAAAGAAGTTCCATATCGTTTCAGAGCATGGTTACTGTAGTCTTTTGATGGCATGCAGCGAGACCGAGGGAAACCATTCTCCTGAACAAAGATTAGAGAACGATAGAAATAGCGGTCGGGGTTGTTACTGTCGCTATGGGCGAAACCAGAATTTTTTTTCTAGGTGGGCTGTAAATAATTTCATGTTGATAAAAAATTATAGTATATAATAATAAAAAAAAATCATTTGATAGTGAATCTAAACGGCACGAGTGAATTTTTATTAATTAAAATAAGAAAGTATATCTAGTCAAGGGATATAATGAGTCTTACTCCCAAATAAATATTCTAACAAAAAAAAAAAAAAAACACAAGAAAATAAAAATATATATATATATATATATATGCATGTAATGTAGATACAATAAGATTCTAGTTAAATTTTGAGGCTTCAAAGAGACAAAAACATCTATTACTGAATCCGAATCTATTGTAAAAACAAGTTCTCTTTTGATATAAACAACCATACAATTCTCAGAAAACTTAGGGGTTGTCCTGCAGCACGTTTTCAGCCTGTTTTCGTTTTTGTTTTCCAAAAATGATTTCGAATTCGCGTCCTGTAAACCGTTTTTCATTTTATTTTCAAAATACAAAAACAAAATGAAAAACAAAAGCAGTGTTAAAAGTGGAAATTTTGAAAAACAAAAAAAACTTGTTTTTGTTTTTGTTTTTGTTCCATATTATTAATAATATATATATATATATTTTTTTTCTCTTGAATCAGACAGGCCATCATCTTCATCTTCTTTCTTCTTCTCTTCTTTCTCCTCCTTCTCGCCGCCGGTCCTCCCTCACCTTCCACCGGTCGCCGATCGTCGCTTGCCTTCCGCCAGTGTCGGTCGCTGCTCGCTGCGCCGCCGTCTTCTTCTTCTTCTTCTTCTTCCTCTTCTTCTTCTTCTCGCCGAGGGTCTGCATCGGGGCCGATCTCTTCTTCTTCTTCTTCCTCTTCTTCCCGCCGAGGTCTGCATCGCCGCCAAGATCTCCTCTTCTTCTTCCTCTTCTTCTTCTTCTCGCCGAGGGTCTGCATCGGGGCCGATCTCTTCTTCTTCTTCTTCTTCTTCTTCTTCTTCTTCCTCCTCTTCCTCTTCCTCTTCCTCTTCCTCCCGCCGTCGATCGCCACCGATCTGGTCTCCGATCGCCGCCGATCTGGTCTCCGATCGCCGCCGATCTGGTCTCCGATCGCCGCCGATCTGGTCTTCTTTTGCTTCATCTTCCTCTTCAAGTCTTCAACTATTTAAAATCTGTAAACCCAATTAAATTACAAAATGTTTTTTGTTTTAATTATTTAATCATTTTATTTATAATTGTTATAATATTAAACAAAATTTAAAAATTGATATTTCAATTTTCGAAAGTTTTTGGTTTCCTACCGGACGCGTTTTTTCCGTTTTTATTTTCAAAATACGGAATCCAGTAAATGCTACCAGACGCGTATTCGAAATTCAAAAATGAAACCAAAAACACTGTTTTCATTTTCATTTTTATTTTCGAAAAACAAAAACAAAAAACGGCTTACAGGACGGGCCCTTATCATTCATTTTGTTACGTAAAGACATTTTGACAAGTTTCACAATCGAAAATAAAACTTAATTTTACAATTAATTTTACAACAAAAACTTTAAAATAAAAATAAAACTTATAGTTTTCTCATACCAACGTCTGTATACCTCTACAAATCTAAAAGCTATGAAAACTCATAAAATTGAAATTCTTGGAGACTTGGAGATGAATTTATATGGTAAATCTACTACTTTTGGTTTGTTGTTAAGGGGTTAAAATTTTCTAACTTGATTTTTGAGTCGGTAAATTGTTAACATTTCTCAATTTGATTTTTCACTTAGTTAAGGAAATACTATGGGCTTTACTGAGTTTGATACATGTTTTAAAGTTATTGGGCTGTTATTAAGATAAAAAAAATATATGGTAAGTTTAGTCAAAATCATAATTGAGCTGAGATATACTTAGTTAAATAGAATGTATTTAGAACTATTTAAAAAACTTTTTTTCTTTTCTTTTCAAAAAGCTAGGGTGGGCTGTAGCTAGAGCTGACCACAGTTTCGGTAAACCGTCGGTTTTGTCCACGGTTTAACCAGAATTGGATGGGACAAACCGGAACCGAAAATCGAAACCAAAACCGGCGGTTTGGAAACCAGTGGTTCCGGTTTGAGATTCCTCCAAACCGGTCGAAACATGTGGTTTTATCCACTAGTTTATAAATAAAAAATAAAAAAAATCAACCAATCAGAAGTTGCCACGTGGCACTTTTTTGATTTTTTTTGTTTGAAAAATCGTCCAAAACCGAAACCGAAACCGTACCCAAACCGTCGGTTTTGAAACCGAAACCTCCAAACCAGCGGTTTGAAACCGGTGGTTCCGGTTTCGGTTTTGGTTTTAGGTGGCCACTAAACCGAAACCGGCGATTTCGAACCGAAACCGGCGATTTCGAACCGAAACCAAACCTAACTGTGGTTGGCTCTAGCTGTAGCCCACCCTAGCCAGCCCTGTTTCTGCCATTGACTGCCGCTACGGATAAGACTCATCCTCAACTAAACTTTACTCCGATTATACAAATGTAGATAATAGAAATTCTTCTGCGGTTGGAGGTTTTGTCACTCAATGGTAACATGGAGGTCGATCAAGAGCGTAGAGGGGTAGATGAGATGACTCATGGTCCAACGCTAATGATACAGAATCCCAAACCATCGCTTGAAGTGAAAAATCTATAATCGATGAAGGTAGGTGACAAAGGTTTGAGGAGACTACAAGGAGACAATGATTACAAGATTAATTGATGTGGATATTTCAACAATCAAGTGCACCTAGAATGTTGAAGTTATTTCTTAGGGTTAATAGCACCAATGTCCCCCGAACTTATAGCGCTGTTGTTTAGTGTCCCCTATACTTTTTTTCCTAGTATTAAACCCCCTGAACTTCCATAAATTTGCAAGAACTTACAGAAGAGGGACGGACGTCAAAGACAAATTACATTTACACACCCTGATTATATGTATAATTGCATTAAAACTGGAAAAATATAATAATATCACACAAACACCTTTTGACTTGTTTGACTAATGTCTAAAAAATATATATATATTAATAATTTTTTATATATAAATAATAATAATAATAACAATTAAAGGGGTGTATTTTATATATTTAGCATATATTTAATTTATCTCCAAATTCTTTCTACCATCAACACCAGCAAACCAAATTAAAAAATTCATCATCAAAAAAGGAAGGGAAGCCCACTGCATCTTTCACTCTAGTGCTAAACTTCTCGTCTTTGTACCAATGCTACATCATCATCAACAACCAAGCCGACAACAAGAAACAACACAACCAGAAAAATAAATCAGTACTACTAAAGCCAGATTAAACCAGTTAAATTACTATAAAACACAATAGATCAAAAAGTAAACCAGTGAGTGATATCATCTATATTAATTTTATCTAAGTACAAACTATGCAACCACGCTATAAATTCAGGAGGCATTGGTACTATTAACATTATTTTTTATGAAGTAGAAATTTTTAAGGGAATCGAAGAAGATGAACTTGGGATTTTATATATATAAGGAGATAAAAGGAGATTACGATTGTGATATACTCAAAGATGAAGCCGTCTGTGTTCTTAAAAGAATATGAGACTTCATTTTTGAGTAGATCACAATTTTCTTCTCCTTTTATCTTCTTCTAAAAGCCAATGTTCATCTTCTTCAATTCCCCCAAAATTACTATTTCATAAGAAATATCTTCAACATTCTGGGTGTCATTGAATGTTGAAGTATCCACTAATCTTGTAATTGTTGTCCACCCCACTGCAATAGATTTTTCACTTAAAGCACTGGCCGGTTTAGGATTCCGTATCACTAGCGTTGGACCATGAGTCATCTCATCTACCTACCCCTCTACGCCGTTGATCAGCCACCCCGTTGCCATTAGTCATCAACATTGCCAATTGTCATAGATCTTCCGCCATCTGTGCAATACATTCAATAGTGGACATAATTCGTCTAGGTGACAGTAACAATCTTGTCGCGCGTCATCAGAAGTAAAAACGATACAATAAAAATCAAAAGATACACTAATTTGAAATAATAAGACTATTTATAATAAATTAATCTTAATACGACTCGAATACAACATTTCTTAAATAACAATCTAAACAATTTTTCCTAAAAAGAAAAAAACATCATAAACAAGCCTGAATCTCGAACAATCATTAATGGTTGAAAGTTGACATGCTTTTCTATTATATAAAGTCCAATTATTTGTCTATTAATCACCTTCTCCTTTGAAAATTTGTTCTCTCTATTTCTGAATTCTGACTTTCACTTCAATGGCACCCCTTGCTTTTTCTGATAGATAATACTCAGGGTCCATGGCATTTATTCAGTTTGAACACTTTACTTGTCAAAGTTTGAAACTCGTCAATTTCATTAGTGTTCCAAGTTCATTGTCATAACAGCTTTCATTATTACAATGTTTGTATTAATAATAATGGATTGATTTTATGATCGATGTGGCTTCATTCTATCCAAATACGTGTTTTCATTTTCCACAAAAAGCACCTTCACTTCATTCACACTCAACTTAATTTAATGACAACGACTTTTAAAGATTAGTACCATTTAAGAAAGTAAACACCGATAATTTATATAAATGTTTTTCGTTTTTTGAATACCGATCTAAAAAGCATCTTTAAACAGATATTTATTTACTTTTTTTTTTTTTTTTAGTTTGACCAACCAACGAAGTAGGTTTACACAGCAAGATAATAGAATCATTAAGTCGTATAATTATAATAAACCTTTTGAAATATGGATTTCTACATTTATTTTCTAAATTTGAGAGCATCTCCAATGCAAAAGTAGCTTGCATATCAATAATAATTGACATGACAACAATGTCAAGAGACTTGTTTCCTATGTGGCATAAAAATAGACTTGATAGACAATCCACTCAAAATTTAGTCTCCAATGCTTCTTTCTAAAACACAATTTTTTTAATGACATGTCCATCTTTTTTTTCCCGTTTTATTTTTTATTTTATTTTCTTACCAAAAATATATGAAAAATTAATTTTAGTTTAAAATGTTTGCTGAGTCAACCTAAAAATAGCTGTGCAACAGACCGTCTGAAAGTGGACGCTCATGTTGACAATGTCTAATACTTTTTTTGCCACGTCAGCTTGAGGTTGAATATGTACGGTTGCATTGGAGACACAATTGTTAACATAACGTCTATTTATCCTACGTGGCATCTTTTTTTTTCACAAGCCACGCTTGCATCGGAGATGCTCTTAAGATCAGTTGTTCGAGAAAACCGGGTAGGATTAGATAATAAAACTATAATATACATTAAACCTCATGTGATTTTTGGATGAAACTAACAAGGTTTTGTCTGAAAATTAACAGCTGTGATAGATATCTTTTTTTTTCTCTTCTTTGGTATCTGTGGGTGTTCGGGTCAGCTTGCGCGCATCTCGACTAATCCCATGGGACCCTGAAGTTAATAGCCGGGGTAAGCTTCCAGTGACCCCAAAAGAAACGTGGCTGCTAGGGATTGAACCCAGAATATCTGAGTTTACGGCTTACCCCAGTAACCAGCGGAACCACACCTTGGTGTTAAAATGTGATAGATATCATAGCAACGTGTGAACATATATGTTTATACAAACAAATGTGTATCTGCTCTGTTGTCTACTATTTAGTGCCACGACTTCTCTACCTATAAACACTAAACAAATTCAATGAGCACGTGCGATCCACGTTGAATACACGTGCAGCTGTTGTTGGTGTAGTGTGATCACAAGAAATTAATAATAAAAAAAGAAGATAAAAAAGCAGTTAATAATACAATAAATAAATAAAATACTTACAGTCGTAGGTTATGGACCATACTAATATGCTTTACTTGTATCACTTCTCTTTTGCATCTGCAACTTCCCTTTCTTTCATGTCGGTAGTGATGGGAGTACGAGTCTCATCATACACAATTTACAAAAAACTTCTTGCTAGGTTTAGACGGTCAAAAGGAAAAAAAAGAAAAGAAAAAAAAAAAAAGCCTCTACAGGGTGCTACTCAACTTTATTAAATTGACATTTTTGAATCATTGCTTTGTTTTTAACAAAAAAATGACACATCTTTTTGCATGAGAAAGTTTAATCTGAATTTCCATTTCCTTTTGATCATCTGTGGAGTAGCAATTATGCTGATTAATGTTATGTTATTGTTGTCTTCTAGTGACACACAATTATTCAGAGGAAAATGATATAAAACAAGATCAAAGAATATTATCACAGCAAAGTAATTTAGACAAATATGAATATATGATGATATCACAAGAATGATACTTCTCTTGAGGAGATAAGAACAATCACAAGCATCCAGACAAAATAATAATAAATAAATAAATAAATCAGCTTTGACTAGACTCTGGTGAATTCTCATAATAGAAAGTAATAATTGTCAATAATTGAGAGTTGCAATGGCCAATGGATACTTGTAAATTTGTAACAATGGATAAGTATTCTGACATAAACAATAATCATTTTCACACACCACCACACACTATCGATCTACAGAGTATAAACTCGATCTGACAAATCAAACATTTATAATCTATATAAATATATAAATATATAGTCATTACAAAATCATATTTGTTGATATATTCCTTATCAACTTCTTTGGTGCATTTTTGGTTTTTTCCACCTACTTTTTGACTTGATAATGGTATCTCTTTTTTGATAATACCATTATAAAAGTAATACAAATAATTTGTACACATCTTTGATGATCATCTCAACAAGTTTTTTTTTTTTTTTTTTTTTTTGAATGTTTTTGTTGTTGTTGTTGTTGTTTTCCCCCCCTTTTTTTGGACTCTTTAGAATTGATTTCATCTTTACCCTTGAAAGTTGAGATTATGAGGGTTCAAAAGTAACTGCTGATTGAAGAATGATTGATGTAGGAAGTTGTACTGATGAGGGTCAAATTGATGATGAGGGTCCAATTGATGATGATGATGATCAGTACTACTACTATTAGTCATCATGGTGTGTTTCTTTGATGGGTGCTCATGATGATGATGATGATCTGTTATTGTACTTGAATGTGGGCGCTTCAGTTTGTTGTTCTCCAAATTGTTTGGAACTGAAGCAGAGCTCAATTGAGGAAGCTTTTGATGCATGAAACTGCTACTACTGTAACTGCTGTTGTTGTTGGTGATGACATTATTGTTGAACAAGGCAGCAGGCTGGTCTAGAGTTCCAGGAGTTGTAGTGTTCATTGGAGCGGACTCGAATCCGGTTTGATAAATTTGATTGTCAGAGAGAAAATTGCTCAACATTGAGTAGTCCATAGCATCCAATAAGTTGGAGAAAGAAGATGACTTCTGAGGATTGAGAGTTGGAGCAGGACTACTTTTCAGGATTGGTAAAAGTGTTTCATGGACAAATTGTTGTTCTTCTTCTTCTTGGTCTTGATCACTTGCTATTGCATTTGAAGTTGGAGAAGAGACATGGAATTTGCGGTAGATACGGCAGAGAACCCAATCATCTAACTGGAAAAAAATTAACAAAAACCAAGTTAAATAATTGAGAGCAGCAATATAAGCATCAAACACTTTGTGATATTTGAGGTGACTGACCCTCATGGAAGAGTCTTTAGGCTTGACTGGCCTGTTGAGATTGTTGGGGTTGTCTGCGAGGCGATATTCATGCATGATCCAATTGGTTTTGATTCCTTTAGGAGGTCTTCCTTTGTAGAAAACAAGAGCTTTCTTCACACCAATGTTCTCTTGAACACCAACACCACCACCTGTTGTTGTTGTTGCCAATATGATCTTGTCTGTGCCAGTTGCTTTCCAATACCCAGATGCAGCTGCTCTGTTTGGTCTGGCTCCATTTGGGTACTTTCGATCTCTTGGACTGAAAAAGTACCATTCTTTCTCACCAAAAGCAGCTTTATCTAATCATGACAAGAAGAAGATGATATATTAATTAGTACACACCATAATCCGTAAAACAAAAGCAATTAACAAGAAGAGGATATATTATTTTGACAAACCTGGTAAATCCCATGGATCAAACTTGTAGATATCAACATCAGCAATGATGGAAAGAGGGAAAGGAGTGGAAGTGAGTTTCTTCTTCAGATAATGAAGGATCAGTTCCTCATCTGTTGGGTGGAATCTGAACCCTGGAGGCAATGATGATTCTGGGTTCTTCATGTAAACCATTATTATAAATTTGAAGAATGGTTTTTACCAACAGAGGAAAAGAGAAGAAGAAGATTGAAATTTTTGCGAGAAGGGGAAGAGGGTCCATTATATGGTTGCTGGAATTTTGTCTGGACGTGGAAAAAAGAGATTAGGCCAAAGCCAAGCCAAGAAACGATAGAAGAGAAGAGAAAGAAAAAGAAGAGCAGCAGAAAGGTCCCACCAAAGAGCCAGCTGGTTGGTTAATTATTGGTTTTCTTTCTTCCAATTTTGTCTTCATTGACACGTAAGCAGAGAGATGGCGGCTGATCTGATCAAAGTATGAGGTTAATCTCTTGACATCATCTCTCTATTCTCTTCTGTTCTGTTTTGTTTTTGTTTCTGAAGAGATTAAATGCTTGACACGTATCTCCATCTGAAGTGTTCTTGGGGTGGGGGTGGGGGTCCTATTCAGTAGTCAGCTTGCCGTAAAAATGTGTATCTCTTTACCAGTTTCAAGCAATATTATTGGTCGTCATACAAAGTATATCCTCGTATTCTCGCCACCTATTTTTGTGGGGGGCCCTCCACTGCCCTATAGGAGATAAGGTTAGTAGGTTACCCTTCAAATCTATTAAGTGACCTTTCAGGTACATGCGCACGGGTGTGATTGCTAGACACATGATAGGTTTAACTTCTTCTCATATTACACCGTTAATTTTCTAATATCTAGATATATAGAGCTGGTCAACTGTCAAAGTTTCGATTCGAATTACGTATAGTCATTTTCTTTTTTTTTTTTTTGAAGGAACGTATAGTCATTTTCGAGTGTAGGTTTCGAATTTTTATTTTTTTGGTATGTGTTTTTTTTTTCTCTAACGAAGGATTAAGAACTTTAAAGAATTTATATGAACTTGCTGCGTCATAGTTAATAGTGTTGACTCATCAAATTTAGATATTTATATACTATGCGAAGTAAGGAACCATGGCATATATGCTTTGAATAAATTCCATTATGAGAGGATTGAAAAAAAAGCACTATCTTTATTAAAAGCTTCTATAAAAAATGCCTTTTTTTTTTTATTTTTTTTTATTTTATTTTTTTTATTTTATTTTTTATAAAGGAATTTCATTTCTTTAGATCGACCTCTTCGAATGGTAAATATTTCTTAAAACGTAAATCAAATCCACGTTTGAATTGAAATTTAGATACCATTGCAAGTTCTCTTATGAATCAAACAGATTCGTATCTAAAAATGAGATCGACAATATCTTTTACTATTTGTCCATTTGTTAAGAGATGTGAAATTGTATATTAAATATGTGTAATTTATTGTAAGAGTATTGTGAATCATAGTACCTTAACAAGTGGGCCTAGTATCTTTGGAAAACAAGAGATAAAGTCATGTTTATTGTTTTCTTGAACAAGATTAAACTAAGTTTACATGATCTTATAAAAAATAAAAAAATAAAATCTTAATAAAATAATCATGTTAAGATCATGCAAGAGGATTGTTTAATCAGACAAACTGATAATTTACGGATTTCTCTTAAGATTTGACGACGCCATCTAAATTGTAACCTTATATATAACGACAACAGCAACGTCTATGATTTTTTTTTTTCCTCTTTTTTTAAAGTATCACAATATATTTGCCATGACTAACGACCCAGATTTTAACCCACGATATCAAGAAGAGAACTTCTCACACATTTTTGTAAAATACATATAGTGAAATTCAAATTTCCAACTATTAACATGAAAGAGGAGGTACACCACCACTACTCGCGCTTAGAGGTGTTGTGTCGAGTTTGTGATCTTTTAATCTCAATAAAAGATATAGTGACAAGCAATATATATTATATTTTTGATTTAGAAGATCATGAACATTATCGTATCAATTATTTACATGAATTATTCTTGTATATTTAGAGATTCGAATCATATGATTTGTTAATTATGATATTAGAAAGGTTTATTAATTTTATTATGTGGGACCGAAAATCAAAATCCAATGTTGATAGTACTTTGGATATTATTACTTTAAACTATATAAATCTAAGGGAGAATTGTATTATAATCCTCACAGTTTGTCTTAATCTACGTTTAGTCCACGATTTTTTAGAATTATAATTTTTAGTAATTCTGTGACAGAATCAGTCAAAAAGCATGTCAGACTTGTTAAATGACCTTAATGCCCCTGATGTGTGTTGATCCCATTGAAAAGACCATTTTACCCTTAATTAAAAGTTAAAAAACTAAAAATTAAAAATAGATTTAATAATATATATAAATATTTATAACAGATATTTTTTTTAAAAAAAAAACAAATAAATATAAAATAAATAAATAAACAAAACAAAATAATATATCACCATCAGATTAATAAATAATTTTTTTTTTTTTTTTTTAAAAAACAATCATAAGATTTCATCATCACTCATTATCATCCACATCTCCCAAACCCTAGCCACCCACAAACATACCACCATCCCCACCACGACTGTCAACCACCCCCAAACTTCCACAATCAATCAACCATAAACGTTCGCCACCGCCTTATCCACCACGCTGTTACCAGAAGGCAACACACAACAGTGATACAACCAGATGCCCCTAAATGCGCGAATCTGGACCAGATCGTGACCGTGAAGAATTGTGATCGATGGCGGCCCAAAACCAGTGTTTTAGACGATCGGCCTTTTTCCTGGTCGACGATCAACAGTCTGAGACGATCGACTTGCACCGGCATGCTGGTCGGTTTGGTTTTGATTTGGTTTTTGGTGGTTTCGATTGGATTTGAATGTGGGATGATGATGATTTAGGGTTTGGGAGAAGATGATGATTTAGGGTTTGGGTATAGAGAAGAAGGTCTGGATGAAGTTGAGATTGGATGATGGAGATGGGTTTTAAAATCTGAAAATTTGTTGTTTAGGAAGTGAGAAAATGAAAAGAAGGAAATAATTTGTATGAAAAAAAAAAAAAAAAAAAAAACCCATTTTATAGAAAAAAAAATTCCGCGGATTCATTGTTCTTGGCTTCTTGCATTTTTTTTTTCAATTATTTCTTTGATTTTTTCAAGAAGAATTTTGAAATAGTGAAGTAGGTGGGTGGTGAAAGGTGAATAAGAAAAAGAAGGTGATCGGGTGGTGGTGATTGGAGATGAGATTTAAGAGATAAGATTTTTATTTATTTTTTTTCAACATTTTATTTTATTTTATTTTATTTTAGTTTTATAAATTGATTTTGTATATTTTATTAATTATTTTTAAATTTAATTATTATTTAATTATTTTATAATAATAATAATTATTTAATTTAATAATATTTCTTTAAAATTAATTTATAAATTACTATTATACCCTTTGGTTATATAAGATTCTATAACATTTGATGTTATTTTCCTTTTTACCCTCGTTGACTTGACGGAACCCTAACAGAATCGGACGGTATGGACTAAAATATGTATTGTCACAGAAAGGATGGACTAAAATTTATAATACCAAAAACCCGTGGACTAAACGCAGATTAAGGAAAGCTACAAGGACTAAAATACGATTTTCCATTTATCTAAATTAGATACTACTTCAACTATTCACTCTCAACTCAAGTAGTGTGCACTCATTTGTGGTGGGGAACAAGTCTCTCTGTGCACATTTACTGGCATTTGTGGAGAAATTTCTATCTAAGAATATGGGAGTAGATATCTACCGGTTGTGGGAATAGATGTTCAGGCTGCATGTACAGTATCGGCCTACGATTGAAATTCTAGCCACGAACATGCCATAAATCGGCTTATCAGAAGAAGACAAAGGTACAAACCAACAAATATTCACTAACCAAAATTCAATATATTTCAGGAATTTCACTGTCACTTTATCCATGTTGAAATTACAAAATTTATTAATCATAATGACCCAATTATTTTAATTTTTTTAGCTGAGTTCAGCTCCCCTGCTCTCTGAACTTAGCATATATTATTTTAATAATATATGTAGGATTAGTATAAGACTACAAGTATGAGCAGTCGGCACCATTTTTTGTCCAGATAAGTCCCGCGGCCTATAATTGTCCAGATAACAATTTCACGGCATTTAGGTTATATATGTCTAGACAAAAAATGACGTGAACCACTGTGCTCGCGTCCGAAGAAAAAGACTAATATAATATCTAAAATGTAATTGAAGTGTGGTACACACACTCAAGCATATTACTTGTATTGCAATTTTCTTCATCATATCATTATTATTTTAAGTAATCCATAATCCTATTGAAATAAAATAATCAAACTGTGACAAGAAGTCAAGAGCTAAGAAATAAAATAATAAGAGTCAACACTTGAATAGTTTGATAGCACACGTGTGAACACACATGACATGACATTGATTACGTGCAATTTGTTTGAATTGTTCACAATAATAATGCATACCTAACAACAAGAATCTCCCCAAAAAAACCACTGATTTCAAACTCTCAACACTACAAAAAAAAAAAAAAAAAAATGAAAAAAAACTGCTATGACTCCTTCATTCCAACAATATTAGTGTAATTATCTAAGCACATACGTCTTCCAACCATCACTAACCTTGCTTTTTTCTAAAGAATACAGAGATTTTACGTGGAAAACTAGACAAGCCATGTCAAAAACGTACGTATATTTAGATCTTTAGTATATCGTATTTGTTTAATAAGTAAATCACGTGTCGAATTTAGTATGATTTTCTGTTTTAATACTCAACCTTGCTTGAAAATTTTGGTTACCTACTGAAGTTTGCTTCCTAAATGCGAAACAACAGAGAGTTGAATTTTGACATTCCAAAGCATTCAAATATGCAATACAACAAATCCAATAAAATGACAAACCCAGAAAAATTATATATAAAATTTCCTGAGTCTGGGAGACTTCCACAATGCTATGTAAAACAAAATGGGTAATTAAAAAAAACTGTAAGGTGACAAAAGAAGAAGAAAAAGACAATCTGAGAGCAATATTCTAAGAGCATGGTAATTAAAAAAGTTAATGATTATCCACAAAGACTTCAATAATATCCACGAAAGATGCTTTTGTTTGGCTGATGAGTTTTAACGTTTTGTTTGTTTTCATGCAAAAGAGAATAGGATTCATACTTTGAATTTCAAGTCATGTGTGATGTAATATAAAGTACCTGGGATCCAATGGTTCTTCTTCCTCTCTCCCACCTTCACTTTTTTTTTTTTTTTTCCATGGTCTAGGTAACTTGTTCTGCTGAAACTCAAATTCTCACATGTCAATATGCATTATATTCAATCGATATATAACAATATACTATCTTTAGAAAAAGCAACCCATAGTTTTGTCACAGTTCCAATGTTTTCTCAACTTATAGATATATATCAAAGAAACTCTTTTAGTCAAGCCAACAAAGTTGTTAACTTGTGCGTGCATGCGTGCGTGCGGTGAGGCGATGATTAATTGGTCAAAAGCAGATATATCCAATTAATACTGAGAACCATGACTTTTTATTTGCCAATAAAATTATTATGCTTCAAGACCAACTCAAAAGTAGAAATGAAAACGAAAACCCACATGGTTACCTTCTTAGATTCAAAGGCAAAAGAACATGATTCTTACCTTAACAGTGTTTCAAGCAGCTTGAAATCCTGATCAAAGACCAACGTGGAACTGGCTATCACTTATCACCATCGGGTTGTTACAGAAATTTGACTGAATATGGGATCAGAATTCAAACAAAAATTGTTAAACTGGTCAAAGGCAAAGCCTAGCATGAAAAAACATGCATCAGCTAGTTTCCAACTCCAAAAAAGTCTTGATTATGACCCCTGTTGTTTTCCACGTGTAGTTTACCTAATCTAAAGGCTAGTGGCTATCTATTTCAACTGGTGAGCACCAGCTTTTCCACACATATTGAGTTAGGCCTAACCAACAACTGTTCACAGTCAAGATTTTGTGGATTAATTACTGTTCTCTTAGCCACAAAACACCAATGAGAAAATAAATAAAAATTCTCAACAATGTATATGTGCCTGGCCATTTATCCACACAGTTTCTTATATACTAATCATAAAAAGATGGTAAGATTTTATTTTTGGTTTTCATATTTCATTTACAGTCTATGTTGCTTCATCCACTTTATTCTACAAATATACTATGACATTCAATATGCTACTAAACCAGAGAAATATGGAAATAGGGGGAAATTACAAAGTGAAAACATAGAGACAGCAGTACAAATTTCTAAAATACTTAGGAAAAAAAGGGGTGTATGCAATATGAGAATGACATACTGCAGACAACTACACAACTTTCTCATGATAATGCTCTACAAGAATTCTAGACATGTTGGATATGCATTTAGTTTCGGTATGTCTCAACCTAAAGAACATCAAGATAACTAAATGATAGTATAGCTGTCCCAGATCTTGATTTCTTATAAGAAAAAAATTGTGATTACTACAGTTTCAGAGGTGGATCATGACTTTTATTGTCTACATATAATTGTCATGCTTCAACTGCAGAAAGTCACCCAATACAACTGCCAGCTGTTTTAAATGGTGTTTGATTAGCGGTGCACAATATTTAGTTAATCTCACAAAAGCTTTGAGTGTGGCAACCTAGGCAGAAGGGCATGTCTCATTAAGAAAGAAAAAGAAAAGATAAGATAAAACATAAAGGAAAAAAAGAGTAAAACTATACAACCCAAAAAACATAACCCAAAATTCAACCCAAATGATGTGGCAAATGAGTTGTCATCGCAACACACATCATGGGATGGTTTGGTGAATAACATGGTAATGGTAAATCACTTACCACGTCATTTGGGTTGGTTTTTGGATTGTCTAGCATTAGTGGAAAAAAAAAATAAGAGCACCAATAACCTTATCTCTGTTCCTGCATCCCCAAAAATTAATGAATACATAAATTGTATTTTCAAGTTTACTATTATCTCTCTCTTCATAATCAAAACAACTTTACATTTCTCCATCAATTAGTCTTGCATGTTCACTTGGGATGATACAAGCGGAAGACTTCGATTATAAAATTGATATGCATTAAGAAAATTAGGCTAAAACACGAAGACAAACTTCTAAGATAAGACTGGCTTTTTGCCACAGCATGCTTACATTTGACTTTGAGTGGAACTTATCCAGAAAGTAAAGCAGTATACTAAATTCAATAATCACTAAGTGGCTAAGTGCATTCATAATCTACCGTTAATGAACTGGAGGTTCAGAGGAGGCAATCCCTTATAATGACAAGCCTATTATCATCACCAGAGTTTTCAAGACTAGGCATGAAAACACATCCTAAACCAGGTTTTTGGACACTCCATCCTACAGCACAAAACATTTTCACTTCAACAGACATCTATATGGAAACCTACCGACCACATTATGACCAACTTCTAAACTTTAGACATGTTCAGATCTGTAATAGTTTTAGTAAGTTTTAATGCAGACCACTCTTTCATGTGAAACATTTTGGTATGTGATTTGCAGAGTATCATCATGCGAGATGATATTTGCAAAACCAAGGAACGTTGTGTACTTGCCCAAATTGAATTGTTGACAACTTGATACAATTTTGATTTAAAATTTTAGATATTTTTTTTATATTATTATTTCTGTGTATCTATATGTATTTCTTGCAAAAAGAAAAAGATTTATATGTAGTTATCTATACTGCAGAGCAAACAACATTTCCTTTGAGCTATTAGTTTGAATATTTAGTAGGATTTCCCATTGAATTGGTTTCAGTCACATTTTAAGGTTTTCATACAAATACAAATTTCTACAGAGTCTCAGTTGTATTTCCCTATAACAACTCTCTATATGGGCAACAGAAGTGACACAAGACACAAGGAAACAAAGTTGAATAAACAATCAAACATTATCTTTTAATTTCTATTGCTAGGTCCAGGGGCTAAGCACTGCATGATCATGCTTTCCCACTTGAGCCAAGGCCCAAAGTGTGAGTAGCTACAGTTCAAATCAATCATAAATTGACAAAAAAAAAAAAAAAGCCCAAAGAGACCAAGCAGGCTTCCAGTTTCAGATATAGTTATTATCAGCAATGATGACAGAATGTCACACATCACCAACCGACCTTAGGGATGTTTGAGGTTAGCAAATATATGAATCGAAGAGACTTCAATTATTTATAATGATTAGTAATAATATCAGCTTATAGTAAAAAAGAATCCTGTATTTATGATGTCTCAACTGAAAATGCCATGCACCTGTAAAGAGTTTACAATGGAAACCATGGAGACAGAAACGAAGCGTAAGCACATACCTTAGAGATAGTCTTACATAAGAACCTATTGATCCCAGAATGAAAAACCTCGCTCTCTCACAACTCTTCTAGTTTCTGGTTGTCGAAGAAAATCTCTTTCCTGATCACATTTCTTGGAGATCACAGTATGCTTGCCTATTAGAAGTTGATTGTCTTTGGAGTCTGCCATCTGAGGCTCAGCAAACGGCTTACTGGACAACCAATCCTGAAGCCTCTCATCTGTCTTACGATCCAGCACTAATTCTTTTTCCTTCATCTCCTTATAATATTTGCGTGCTTCTTCTAACTTTCCGTTCAAAAAGAGCCCATGTATTAGCACAACATAAGCGCTGCAATCGGGACCAATCCCATTCTCACATATCTCATTCCAAACCTTAAAGACGTTGTCATACTGGCACCACCGAGAAAACTTTCTAATCAACATGATGTAAGTATCATTAGTTGGTTCGCAGCCCATCTTTCTCATTTTCTCCAGCAGATCAAACACTTCTTCCCCTGTCGATAGAATATGCATAAAGGCATGGTAAGTGTGAATCGTAGGTGAGATGCCCCTCTGCAACATCTCATCAAAGGCCTCTTTAGCCTCCTCTACTCTACGGGCTTTACAGAGAGGCTTGATCAGTGAGTTATAAGTAATAATGGTTTGAGGTATACCCTTCTCTTCCATACTTTTCATGAGATTGATTGCCTCTTTCACAAGCCCACCTTTCGCCAGAGCGTGAATGACTGCGTTGTAAACTTTTCTGTCTGGTTCAATCTTCATCTTCTTCATAAGGTCAAAAAGCTTGAGCACACTATGAAGGTTGCGAGTTTTCGAGTAGCAAGAAATCATACTTGAAAACGACACAACATCATGTCTAATACCTTTCTTACTCATCTCGCTCCAAACTCTCCCTGCTTCTCGTGGACTCACAATGATATTACACCATCCATTAAGTATAATATTAAAGCTTTTGGCATTATATGGGAAGACATCCTTGTTACAGAAAATCAAGTGCTCTGCATCTTGCACATTCTTGTATCGGCAAAGAGCTGATAAAAGACTCTGAAAATCCTCAATACCCACATCAAATTTAAACTTTTTGTATGCATAGAATGTATTGATAGCCCGGGCCACATCATGCACAGCGCAATATCTCCTAATCATAATCAAGAGAGTCTGCTTTGTCACTAAAGAAGGACCTGTCCTTCCCCCTCTCATCTGATCAATTAATGCCCAAGCTGTATCAAACTTCCTCATTTTCCCTAAAATATATATCACTGCATGATAGTCACGTGTCGAATGTGCATAACCTGGCTGGTCTCCAGCCCATAAAAAAAATGTAAATGCTGCTTCCCAATCATTTCGAACCCGAGAAAGAACCTCCACCACCACCTCAGATGAGGCCACAATACCACATTGTTCGATCTTGGTTCTCATTTCAGAGCGTTTATTACCAAATTCATGTAATATATTCACAAGGGTCTTCACATCTTTGACATAACCCTCGTCATGTCTACTTGATCGTTTAACATCGGATACATCAATATCCTCTTTATCGCCATCATCATTACCTATATCACTATCATCATCACTATCACTAGAGTCCTTCTCTTCTAATTTCGAGACTTTCGGTGCATTTGTGGTTTGAAAATTTGAGGTTGAGCAATAAGAGTAGTGTAATGGGAAGCTAAAATCATTCACGGGAATACTTATAATTGTTCTGTTTATGGGTTTTGCATATTGAATAGGGTTTATATATGTAGAACCGAAATGGGTGCGAGCAAGAATTACAAAACGCGACAAATTTGATCTTATTACTCTGATTCCTCGCATTTCTAGTGACTTAATCAACAAAAACAGAGACAATATGATACAACTGAAACCAAACTACATGAAAGAGAGTGAGATGTTTTATGAACAGAAACTGTTTGTGAAAATGACAGAATGAAAAAAAAAAAAAAAAAAAGATTGAACGCGCGTAAAGTGAAGCTTACTGGTTTGAACTGGGGTTATAGGAATTCTGGAGATGATCCTTTGCTTGTATGAAATGAAAATAGAGGAATTATAGCTGGTAACAAAGTTACTGAGAAGATTGAAGAAAGCTTGCCACTTATAGAGTTATAGCTGCCTAGTTTTCTGCTTGCTGTTTAGCCTGTTTTTCATTTCAATTTCTATTTATTTGGTATGGTTTCGTCATTTTATTACTTTTCGGGAGAAGAATTAAAGAAAAGAGAAAAAAAAAAAGGCGTATATATTATTGACAGTTGAAATAATCAAGTCTCTAATAATTCAATTTAAATTAAATTACAAAATATAATTAGTTGAACTTGTCAAATTATTTACAAATTTTCAATTATTGGGCTAGCCTTGTTAATACTTAAAAACAATTTATATTAGAAATCTATTATTTTAAATAGATTTTTCATGCACATTCCTCTTAATATATATTAGTTTTCAATTATTAGTACCAGACACGCTCTCGGGTTATGAAAATTTGAAAATCAATTTTTTGTTTTTTTAAATCAAAAAATTGATAAAACAGAAAACGAAACTAAAAAAGTATTACCTAATAGGCCTTTACCGACAAGAAAATTATTGAAGAAAAAAAGAAGAGAAAGAAACCAAGAAGGTCCAGACAGAGAAGAAGAAGAATTGATCTTTGATATAAATTGACTAAATGAACTAATCGAAACAAAACGTTCTCAAAAATAATAAATCAGAACATTTTGTAACATAATTACAAATGAAGATAAATGATACTACATTTCCCTTTTCTTTTCTTTTCTTTTCTTTTCTTTTCTTTTTTCCTCATTATTCCCAAGATATATATAGACCAAAATCCAATTTCCAATCCAAAAATTATCAATCAGCTCTAAAATGTTATTGACAGCAAATACTTCAGCTTCAACTCTGCTGCCACCCAAGAATGACATGTCGTTTAAATTTTCTCCGATGAGTAAGTAATTTAGCGAAAAACATGTTCCGGTTACTATGTCGATGACACAGCCTCTATTGCGCTGCCAAGTGGCCATGCTGCTTCGACAGGGGAATTCTGGTATTCAACTTGCTTCACTAAGGTGATCTCTTGCCAGGGCTCCAGGCCTGTCAAAGAAGAATAAAGTTCAGTTTAGGGCTGATTATTAATCTACAAGAACCGATCAATATAAGTGTAACTTACCAAATCCAACTACGAGCAATGTATGCTGGTAGACAAGATCCATGCATATGTATGGCAGGTTACTATCGTCCACATGTGGAAAGGCTGGTTTTGCATCCTTGATGTTAGTTTGGCAAGCACGCTTAGCAGCAACCTCAAAATCGGCAGGACTAACTTTTGCAACAGGTTTTTTAGGATCGATGAAACCAGCCTATATGTTAAATATTTAAGTTAGCACAACTATGCAGTATGGCAAGTAAGAAATTATGGTTCAAATTAATCATCATCTCAAGAAACCAAAATATGGAGGACTAATACCTCAGCAGCCCTGTCGAAGAAAAATGAAGCAACAAATAGATGCTTTTGTCCATCGCCTCTTCCACCATTCCATATGCCACCAAATGTGCATTGCATGTGACTGCAAGTATCATTAACTTTAAGAGCCTTAAGAGCCACACTCAAGCATTGATCCAGGTTGGAGCCAGATGAAGGAGCTGATGCTTTGTGATCCTTTCCCCCATATTTGTACAATCCTTTAAAACATTGAAAGGAAGATTAAAGTTAACGCTGCATTTTATTGTCCACAGGCAGCGTGAATAAAACCTGTATTTAGTATTATAACTAATTGGTAGTGGACATAAAAAACTTTAATAGATTCTTCTCAAAAGTAAATTAGTTATAAACAAACATGGTAACAGCTTCTATGTTGAACAGTGAAAAAATTGTAGTCATTAGTCAACCCAGCATCAGGACTCCAACGTACCATCGTAGCCAGCCAAAATGCATGGGTTGTCAGAGTCTTCAGTGACCATCAACATCTCTGCTCGAGCTGCTAATAAACCATAGTGCAAGTAGCTGTATTCATGATCCAAAAACTAAATTAACTAAACCATAGTCAAGAAACTACATGGTATTTTGAACAGAAAAGATCTTTTAGAAACTGAGAAGAAATTTATCTAACATGGACCCACTACTATAAATGATTTATTTAGTGATAAACTAAGAGATTTTATAAAATCATGAGATCAATTCATAAAAGAAGAAAAAAAGAAACCTGTGAACATAGAGGAAATATTTTGTTCCCATCAGGAGCATTTCCTTTACATATGAATCCTCTCCTTCTGGTACCTCTGGAGCCTTTGCAGCGTCTTCTTCTGAGATGGCATATGCCATTTGTACAGATCCGCCTCCAAGATCAACTACTCCAACTGTATTTGAATATTTCTTCCCCAACTTCCCTAATAGGTAGTTTATTGTTACCTGCAAAACAAGATCCAATGTCTAAGATCCCGACTTCTATTAAACAAAAGGAACACAACATAGATCATTCTTATAATATTTATTATAGAAATTTATAAAATGTCAAAAATTTACATGCAGCAAAAGGATGCATTGATGTTTAAGGTTCATCAACTGTTTCATCTTACTTTTGAGCCAAAAATCATCATATATTATTCTTCTTTAATAATGTCTTTTTCTCAGTTTAGTGAGTGAAATTTTATTTTGCCATCATCTGCTACTTCTTAGTTAAACAAAATTATTAAACAATATAGTCTATAATCTCCCACAGAGCTAATAAAAAACGAAAGAGCATAACCTGGTACTATTGTAATAAAGCTTTCCAATATTCAACTCAGTCAACGCTATCACTAAATTTACAAGGATTGCCGGATCTAAAACACTTCTAAAAACTGGAAGATAGATCTTTTGTACATCTGATCAATTATTCATAAATACTGCTTGCATTTTTACACAATCCAGTTTCGCCTAACTCTTTTGCAACTTTTGATTGGGCCAGACTCTGCGATTGGTGAGGCTGACAGGATCCGAAGATGAGCTCCGACCCGGCATGAGGAAGAGTACAAAGACGATGAGTAAAAGAGGAATGGAGACGACGAGGAGGACGCTACGGAAGCGGTGGATCTTATCGGAGAGAGACTCGTGCTTTGAAGGACGCTTGTTCATCTTGTCTAGATTTCCAGGAGTTGTAGTGTTCATTGGAGCGGACTCGAATCCGGTTTGATAAATTTGATTGTCAGAGAGAAAATTGCTCAACAATGAGTAGTCCATAGCATCCAATAAGTTGGAGAAAGAAGATGACTTCTGAGGATTGAGAGTTGGAGCAGGACTACTTCTCAGGATTGGTAAAAGTGTTTCTTGGACAAATTGTTCTTCTTCTTCTTCTTGGTCTTGATCACTTGCTATTGCATTTGAAGTTGGAGAAGAGACATGGAATTTGCGGTAGATACGGCAGAGAACCCAATCATCTAACTGGAAAAAAATTAACAAAAACCAAGTTAAATAATTGAGAGCAGCAATATAAGCATCAAACACTTTGTGATATTTGAGGTGACTGACCCTCATGGAAGAGTCTTTAGGCTTGACTGGCCTGTTGAGATTGTTGGGGTTGCCTGCGAGGCGATATTCATGCATGATCCAATTGGTTTTGATTCCTTTAGGAGGTCTTCCTTTGTAGAAAACAAGAGCTTTCTTCACACCAATGTTCTCTTGAACACCAACACCACCACCTGTTGTTGTTGTTGCCAATATGATCTTGTCTGTGCCAGTTGCTTTCCAATACCCAGATGCAGCTGCTCTGTTTGGTCTGGCTCCATTTGGGCACTTTCGATCTCTTGGACTGAAAAAGTACCATTCTTTCTCACCAAAAGCAGCTTTATCTAATCATCACAAGAAGAAGATGATATATTAATTAGTACACACCATAATCCGTAAAACAAAAGCAATTAACAAGAAGAGGATATATTATTTTGACAAACCTGGTAAATCCCATGGATCAAACTTGTAGATATCAACATCAGCAATGATGGAAAGAGGGAAAGGAGTGGAAGTGAGTTTCTTCTTCAGATAATGAAGGATCAGTTCCTCATCTGTTGGGTGGAATCTGAACCCTGGAGGCAATGATGATTCTGGGTTCTTCATGTAAACCATTATTATAAATTTGAAGAATGGTTTTTACCAACAGAGGAAAAGAGAAGAAGAAGATTGAAATTTTTGCGAGAAGGGGAAGAGGGTCCATTAAATGGTTGCTGGAATTTTGTCTGGACGTGGAAAAAAGAGATTAGGCCAAAGCCAAGCCAAGAAACAATAGAAGAGAAGAGAAAGAAAAAGAAGAGCAGCAAAAGAAAGGTCCCACCAAAGAGCCAGCTGGTTGGTTAATTATTGGTTTTCTTTCTTCCAATTTTGTCTTCATTGACACGTAAGCAGAGAGATGGCGGCTGATCTGATCAAAGTATGAGGTTAATCTCTTGACATCATCTCTCTATTCTCTTCTGTCCTGTTTTGTTTTTGTTTCTGAAGAGATTAAATGCTTGACACGTATCTCCATCTGAAGTGTTCTTGGGGTGGGGGTGGGGGTCCTATTCAGTAGTCAGCTTGCCGTAAAAATGTGTATCTCTTTTACCAGTTTCAAGCAATATTATTGGTCGTCATACAAAGTATATCCTCGTATTCTCGCCACCTGTTATTGTGGGGGGGCCTCCACTGCCCTATAGGAGATAAGGTTACCCTTCAAATCTATCAAGTGACCTTTCAGGTACATGCGCACGGGTGTGATTGCTAGACACATGATTGGTTTAACTTCTTCTCATATTACACCGTTAAATTTCTAATATCTAGATATATATAGTCGGTCAACGGTCAAAGTTTCGATTCGAATTATGTATAGTCATTTTCGAGTGTAGGTTTCGAATTTTTTTGTTTTTTTTTTTACCTAACGAAGGATTATGAACTATAAAGAATTTGGATAAACTTGTTGAGTCATAGTTAATGGTGTTGACTCATTAAATTTAGATATTTGTATACTATTCCAAGTAAGGAACCATAGCATATATCTATATATGCTTTGAATAGATTCCATTACGAGAGGATTGAAAAAAAGCACTATCTTTATTAAAAGCTTCTATAAAAAATGCCTTTTTTTTATATATAAAGGAATTTCATTTCTTTAGATTGGTCTCTTCGAATGATAAATATTTCTAAAAATCAAATAGATTCATATCTAAAAATGAGATCGACAATATTTTTTTACCGTTTGTCCATTTGTTAGAGATGTGGAATTGAATATTTAAATCTGTGTAATTTATTGTAAGAGTATTGTGAATCATAGTACTTTAACAAGTAAGTGGGCCTAGTATCTTTGGAAAACAAGAGATAAAGTCATGTTTATTGTTTTCTTGAACAAGATTAAACTAAGTTTACATGATCTTATAAATATATATATATATATATATAAATCTTAATAAAATAATCATGTTAAGATCATGCAAGAGGGTTGTTTAATCAGACAAACTAATAATTTACAGATTTCTCTTAAGATTTGACGACGCCATCTAAATTGTAACATTATATATAACGACAATAGCAATGTCTGTGATTTTTTTTGTCCTCTTTTTCTAAAGTATCACAATAGATCTGCCATGACTAACGACCCGGATATCTAACCTACGATATCAAGAAGAGAACTCCTCACACATTTTTATAAAATACATATGGTGAAATTCAAATTCCCAACTATTAGTATGAAAGAGAAGGTGCACCACCACTTCTCGCGCTTAGAGGTGTTGTGCTGAGTTTGTGATCTTTTAATCTCAATAAAAGATATAGTGACAAGCAATATATTATATTTTTGATTTTTAGAAGATCATGAACATCATCGTATCAATTATTTACATGAATTATTCTTGTATATTTAGAGATTCGAATCATATGATTTGTTAATTATGATATTATAAAGGTTTATTAATTTTATTATGTGGGACCGAAAATCAAAATCCAATGTTGATAGTACTTTGGATATTATTACTTTAAACTATATAAATCTAAGGGAGAATTGTATTTTACCTGCAGTTTGCCTTAATCTACGTTTAGTCCACGATTCTTTGGAATTATAATTTTTAGTCCTTTCTGTGACAGAATCCGTCAAAAAGCATGTCAGACTTGTTAAATGACCTTAATGCCCCTTATGTGTGTTGATCTCATTGAAAAAGCCATTTTACCCTTAATTAATAGTTAAAAAAACTAAAAATTAAAAACATATTTAATAATAATAATATATATATATACACATACAATAGATTTTTTTTTTTAAAAAAACAAATAAATAAAACAAAACAAAAAAAATATATCACCATCAGATTAATAAATTTATTTTTTTATTTTTAAAAAAAAACCATAAGATTTCATCATCACTCATTATCATCCACATCTCCCAAACCCTGGCCACCTACAAACACACCACCATCCCCACCACCATTATCAACGACCCCTAAACTTCCACAATCAACAACCACAGATGTTCGCCGCTGCCTTATCCACCACGCTGTCACTAGAAGGCAACGCACAACGGTGATACAACCAGACACCCCTCAATGCATGGATCTAGATCAAATTGTGACCGTGAAGAATCACAATCGATGGCGACCCAAAACTAGTGCTTTGGAAGATTGGCCTTTTTCTTGGTCGACGATCGATGGTCTGAGATGACCGACTTGCATCGGCATGCTAGTCATTAGGTTTTTGGTGGTTTCGATTGGATTCGAATGTGGGATGATGATGATTTAGGGTTTGGGAGAAGATGATGATTTAGAGTTTGGGGAGAGAGGAGAAGATCTGGATGAAGTTGAGATTGGATGATGGAGATGGGTTTTGAAATCTGAAAATTTGTTGTTTGGGAAGTGAGAAAATGAAAAGAAGGAAAGAATTTGTATGGAAAAAAAAAAAAAAAAAATCCTTTCTGTAGAAACAAAATTATGCAGATTCATTGTTCTTGGCTTCTTGCATTATTTTTTTCAATTATTTCTTTGATTTTTTCAAGAAGAATTTTGAAATAGTGAAGTAGGTGGGTGGTGAAAGGTGAAAAGAAGATTGGGTGGTAGTGGTGATTGGAGATGAGATTTAGGAGATATGATTTTTTAAGAGATGAGATTTTTTTTTTCAATATTCTTTTTAATTTTTTATTTTATTTTAGTTTTGTAAATTGTTTTTGTATATTTTATTAATTATTTTTAAATTTAATTATTTTATAATAATAATTATTATTTTATTTAATAATATTTCTTTAAAATTAATTTGCAAATTACTATTATACCCTTTGGTTATATAAGATTCTATAACATTTGATGTTATTTGACCTTTTTACCCTCGTTGACTTGATGAAACCCTAACAGAATTGGACTGTATGGACTAAAATACGTATTGTTAGAGAAATGATAGACTAAAATTTATAATACCCAAAAACCATAGACTAAACGCAGATTAAGGCAAACTACAAGGACTAAAATAAGTTTTCCCTAAATCTGAATTAGATACTACTTCAACTATTCACTCTCAACTCAAGTAGTGTGCACTCATTCGTGGTGGGGAACAAGTCTCTCTGTACACATTTACCGGCATTTGTGGGGAAAATTCTATCCGAGAATATGAGAGTAGATATCTACCAGTTGTGAGAATAGATGTTCAGGCTGCACGTACAGTATCGGCCTACGATTGAAATTCTAGCCACCAACATGCTATAAATTGGCTTATCAGAAGAAGACAATGGTACAAACCAACAAATATTCACTAACCAAAATTCAATATATTTCAGGAATTTCACTGTCACTTTATCCATGTTGAAATTACAAAATTTATTAATCATAATGACCCAATTATTTTAATTTTTTAGCTGAATTCAGCTCCCCTGCTCTCTAAACTTAGCATATATTATTTTAATGATATATGTAGGATTAGTATAAGACTACAAGTATGAGCAGTCGGCACCATTTTTTGTCCAGATAAGTCCCGCGGCCTATAATTGTCCAGATAACAATTTCACGGCATTTAGGTTATATATGTCTAGACAAAAAAATGACGTGAACCACAGTGCTCGCGTCCCAAGAAAAAGACTAATATAATAGCTAAAATTTAATTGAAGTGTGGTACACACACTCAAGCATATTACTTGTATTGCAATTTTCTTCATCATAATCATATTATTTTAAGTAATCCATATGAAATAAAATAATCAAACTGTGACAAGAAGTCAAGAACTAAGAAATAAAATAATAAGAGTCAACACTTGAATAGTTTTATAGCACACGTGTGAATACACATGACATGACATTGATTACGTGCGATTTGTTTGATTTGGTTACAATAATAATGTATACCTAACAACAAGAATCTCCCATAAAAAAACACTGATTTCAAACTCTCAACACTACAAAAAAAAATGAAAAAAAACTGCTATGACTCCTTCATTCCAACAATATTGGTATTATCTAAGCACATACGTCTTCCAACCATCACTAACCTTGTATTTTTTCTTAAGAATACAGAGATTTTACGTAGAAAACTAGACAAGCCATGTCAAATACGTACGTATATTTATATTATATGTTGAGGATATCGTATTTGTTTAATAAGTTAATCACGTGTCGAATATAGTATGATTTTCTGTTTTAATACTCAACCTTGCTTGAAAATTTTGGTTACCTACTGAAGTTTGCTTCCTAAATGCGAACCAACAGAGAGTTGAATTTTGACATTCCAAAGCATTCAAATATGCAATACACCAAATCCAATAAAATGACAAACCCAGAAAAATTATATATTAAATTTCCTGAGTCTGGGAGACTTCCACAATGCTATGTAAAACAAAATGGGTAATTAAAAAAAACTGTAAGTTGACAAAAGAAGAAGAAAGAGACAATCTGAGAGCAATATTCTAAGAGCATGGTAATTAAAAAAAGTTAATGATTATCCACAAAGACTTCAATAATATCCACGAAAGATGCTTTTGTTTGGCTGATGAGTTTTAACGTTTTGTTTGTTTTCATGCAAAAGAGAATAGGATTCATACTTTGAATCTCAAGTCATGTGTGATGTAATATAAAGTACCTGGTATCCAATGATTCTTCTTCCTCTCTCCCACCTTCACTTTTTTTTTTTTTTTCCATGGTCTAGGTAACTTGTTCTGCTGAAACTCAAATACTCACATGTCAATATGCATTATATTCAATCGATATATAACAATATACTATCTTTAGAAAAAGGAACCCATAGTTTTGTCTCAGTTCCAATGTTTTCTCAACTTATAGATATATATCAAAGAAACTCATTTAGTCAAGCCAACAAAGTTGTTAACTTGTGCGTGCATGCGTGCGTGCGGTGAGGCGATGATTAATTGGTCAAAAGCAGATATATCCAATTAGTACTGAGAACCATGACTTTTTATTTGCCAAAAAAATTATTATGCTTCAAGACCAACTCAAAAGTGGAAATGAAAACGAAAACCCACATGGTTACCTTCTTAGATTCAAAGGCAAAAGAACATGATTCTTACCTTAACACTGTTTCAAGCAGCTTGAAATCCTGATCAAAGACCAACGTGGAACTGGTTATCACTTATCACCATCGGGTTGTTACAGAAATTTGACTGAATATGGGATCAGTATTCAAACAAAAATTGTTAAACTGGTCAAAGGCAAAGCCTAGCATGAAAAAACATGCATTAGCTAGTTTCCAACTCCAAAAAAGTCTTGATTATGACCCCTGTTGTTTTCCACGTGTAGTTTACCTAATCTAAAGGCTAGTGGCTATCTATTTCAACTGGTGAGCACCAGCTTTTCCACACATACTGAGTTAGGCCTAACCAACAACTGTTCACAGTCAAGAATTCTCATGGATTAATTACTGTTCTCTTAGCCACAAAACACCAATGAGAAAATAAATAAAAATTCTCAACAATGTATATGTGCCTGGCCATTTATCCACACAGTTTCTTATATACTAATCATAAAAAGATGGTAAGATTTTATTTTTGGTTTTCATATTTCATTTACAGTCTATGTTGCTTCATCCACTTTATTCTACAAATATACTATGAGATTCATATGCTACTAAACCAGAGAAATATGGAAACAGGGGGAAAAATTACAAAGTGAAAACATAGAGACAGCAGTACAAATTTCTAAAATACTTTGGAAAAAAAGGGTTGTATGCAATATGAGAATGACATACTGCAGACAACTACACAACTTTCCGATGATAATGCTCTACAAGAATTCTAGACATGTTGGATATGCATTTAGTTTCGGTATGTCTCAACCTAAAGAACATCAAGATTACTAAATGATAGTATAGCTGTCCCAGATCTTGATTTCTTATAAGAAAAAAATTGTGATTACTACAGTTTCAGAGGTGGATCATGACTTTTATTGTCTACATATAATTGTCATGCTTCAACTGCAGAAAGTCACCCAATACAACTGCCAGCTGTTCTAAATGGTGCTTGATTAGCGGTGCACAATATTTAGTTAATCTCACAAAAGCTTTGAGTATGGCACTATGGCAACCTAGGCAGAAGGGCATGTCTCATTAAGAAAGAAAAAGAAAGATAAAACATGAAGGAAAAAAAGAGTAACACTATACAACCCAAAAAAACATAACCCAAAATTCAATCCAAATGATATGGCAATTGGCAAGTGAGTAGTCATCGCAACACACATCATGGGATGGTTTGGTGAATAACATGGTAATGATAAATCACTTGCCACGTCATTTTGGTTGGTTTTTGGGTTGTCTAGCATTAGTTGAAAAAAAAAAAAACAAGAACACCAATAACCTTATCTCTGTTCCTGCAGCCCCAAAAATTAATGAATACATAAATTGTATTTTCAAGTTTACTATCATCTCTCTCTTCATAATCAAAACAACTTTACATTTCTCCATCAATTAGTCTTGCATTTTCACTTGGGATGATACAAGCAGAAGACTTGGATTATAAAATTGATATGCATTAAGAAATTTAGGCTAAAACACGAAGACAATCTTCTAAGATAAGACTGGCTTTTTGCCACAGCATGCTTACATTTGACTTTGAGTGGAACTTATCCAGAAAGTAAAGCAGTCTACTAAATTCAACAATCACTAAGTGGCTAAGTGCATTCATAATCTACAGTTAATGAACTGGAGGTTCAGAGGAGGCAATCCCTTATAATGATAAGCCTATTATCATCACCAGAGTTTTCTAGACTAGGCATGAAAACACATCCTAAACCAGGTTTTTGGACACTCCATCCTACAGCACAAAACATTTTCACTTCAACAGACATCTATATGGAAACCTACCTACCACATTATGACCAACTTCTAAACTTTAGACGTGTTCAGACCTGCAATAGTTTTAGTAAGTTTAATGCAGACCACTCTTTCATGTGAAACATTTTGGTATGCGATTTGCAGAGTATCGTCATGCAAGATGATATTTGCAAAGCCAAGGAACGTTGTGTACTTGCCCAAATTGAATTGTTGACAACTTGATACGATTTTGATTTAAAATTTTAGATATTTTTTTATATTATTATTTCTGTGTATCTATATGTATTTCTTGCAAAAAGAAAAAGATTTATATGTAGCTATCTATACTGCATAGCAAACAACATTTACTTTGAGCTATTTGTTTGAATATTTAGTAGGATTTCCCATTGAATTGGTTTCAGTCACATGTTAAGGTTTTCATACAAATACAAATTTCTACACTGTCTCGGTTCTATTTCCCTATAAAAACTCTCTATATGGAAAACAGAAGTGACACAAGACACAAGGAAACAAAGTTCAATAACTTGCACGATAAAACATTATCATCATGCTTGACATATATACTAGTAGTTCCAGAAGCATCTTTAATCCAATCCAAGCATGAAGAGGCTGTGATATCTATGACACATATGTTTTAGTAGACTAACTCAGATCTAAAAACTTAAATATCGTACAAACATGGCAAAAGCTTATAAGCCAATATTTCTCTTTTAATTTCTATTGCTAGGTCCAGGGGCTAAGCACTGCATGATCATGCTTTCCCACTTAAGCCAAGGCCCAAAGTGTGAGTGGCCACAGTTCAAATCAATCATAAATTGAAAAAAAAAAAAAAAAAAAAAAAAAAGCCCAAAGAGACCAAGCAGGCTTCCAGTTTCAGATATAGTTATTATCAGCAATGATGACAGAATGTCACACATCACCAACCGGAAACATACATTAGGTGATTATAAACTCATTCTCTTCATGGGACAACACCAGTTAGGTTGAACCTTAGGGATGTTTGAGGTGAGCAAATATTTGAATCGAAGAGACTTCAATTATTTATAATGATTAGTAATAATATCAGCTTATAGTGTAAAAGAATCCTGTATTTATGATGCCTCAACTGAAAATGCCATGCACCTGTAAAGAGTTTACAATGGAAACCATGGAGACAGAAACAAAGCATAAGCACATACCTTAGAGATAGTCTTACATAAGAACCTATTGATCCCAGAATGAAAAACCCCGCTCTCTCACAACTCTTCTAGTTTCTGGTTGTCGAAGAAAATCTCTTTCCTGATCACATTTCTTGGAGATCACTCTAGTATGCTTGCCTATTAGAAGTTGATTGTCTTTGGAGTCTGCCATCTGAGGCTCAGCAAACGGCTTACTGGACAACCAATCCTGAAGCCTCTCATCTGTCTTACAATCCAGCACTAATTCTTTTTCCTTCATCTCCTTATAATATTTGCGTGCTTCTTCTAACTTTCCATTCAAAAAGAGCCCATGTATTAGCACAACATAAGCGCTGCAATCAGGACCAATCCCATTCTCACATATCTCATTCCAAACCTTAAAGACGTTGTCATTCTGGCACCACCGAGAAAACTTTCTAATCAACATGATGTAAGTATCATTAGTTGGTTCGCAGCCCATCTTTCTCATTTTCTCCAGCAGATCAAACACTTCTTCCCCTGTCGATAGAATATGCATAAAGGCATGGTAAGTGTGAATCGTAGGTGAGAGGCCCCTCTGCAACATCTCATCAAAGGCCTCCTTAGCCTCCTCTACTTTACGGGCTTTACAGAGAGGCTTGATCAGTGAGTTATAAGTAATAATGTTTTGAGGTATACCCTTCTCTTCCATACTTTTCATGAGATTGATTGCCTCTTTCACAAGCCCACCTTTCGCCAGAGCGTGAATGACTGCGTTGTAAACTTTTCTGTCTGGTTCAATCTTCATCTTCTTCATAAGGTCAAAAAGCTTGAGCACACTATGAAGGTTGTGAGTTTTCGAGTAGCAAGAGATCATACTTGAAAACGACACAACATCATGTCTAATACCTTTCTTACTCATCTCGCTCCAAACTCTCCCCGCTTCTCGTGGACTCACAATGATATTACACCATCCATTAAGTATATTATTAAAGCTTTTGGCATCATATGGGAAGACATCCTTGTTACAGAAAATCAAGTGCTCAGCATCTTGCACATTCTTGTATCGGCAAAGAGCTGATAAAAGACTCTGAAAATCCTCAATACCCACATCAAATTTAAACTTTTTGTATGCATAGAATGTATTGATAGCCCGGGCCACATCATGCAAAGCACAATATCTCCTAATCATAATCAAGAGAGTCTGCTTTGTCACTAAAGAAGGACCTGTCCTTCCCCCTCTCATCTGATCAATTAATGCCCAAGCTGTATCAAACTTTCTCATTTTCCCTAAAATATATATCATTGCATGATAGTCACGCGTCGAATGTGCATAACCTGGCTGGTCTCCAGCCCATAAAAAAAAATGTAAATGCTGCCTCCCAATCATTTCGAACCCAAGAAAGAACCTCCACCACCACCTCAGATGAGGCCACAATACCACATTGTTCGATCTTGGTTCTCATTTCAGAGCGTTTATTACCGAATTCACGTAATATATTCACAAGGGTCTTCACATCTTTGACATAACCCTCGTCATGTCTACTTGATCGTTTAACATCGGATACATCAATATCCTCTTTATCGCCATCATCATTACCTATATCACTATCATCATCACTATCACTAGAGTCCTTCTCTTCTAATTTCGAGACTTTCGGTGCATTTGTGGTTTCAAAATTTGAGGTTGAGCAATAAGAGTAGTGAAATGGGAAGCTAAAGTCATTCACGGGATTAATTATAATTGTTCTGTTTATGGGTTTTGCATATTGAATAGGGTTTAAAAATGTAGAACCGAAATGGGTGCGAGCAAGAATTACAAAACGCGACAAATTTGATCTTATTACTCTGATTCCTCGCATTTCTAGTGACTCAATCAACAAAAACAGAGACAATATGATACAACTGAAACCAAACTACATGAAAGAGAGTGAGATGTTTTATGAACAGAAACTGTTTGTGAAAATGACCGAATGAAAAAAAGAAAAAAGAAAAAAGATTGAACGCGCGTAAAGTGAAGCTTACTGGTTTGAACAGGGGTGATAGGAATTCTGGAGATGATCCTTTGCTTGTATGAAATGAAAATAGAGGAATTATAGCAGGTAACAAAGTTACTGAGAAGATTGAAGAAAGCTTGCCACTTATAGAGTTATAGTTGTCTAGTTTTCTGCTTGCTGTTTAGCCCCTTTTTCATTTCAATTTCTATTTATTTGGTATGGTTTCGTCATTTTATTACTTTTCGGGAGAAAAATTAAAAATATATTTATATAAATATATATATATATATATAAGGCGTATAATTCAATTTAAATTAAATTACAAAATATAATTAGTTGAACTTGTCTAATTATTTTTCAAATTTTCAATTTTTCAATTATTAGGCGTATAATTCAATTGTTTTAAGTATTTTTCATGCACATTACTCTTAATATATGTTAGTTTTCAATTATTAGTACCAGAAAATAAAATTTGAAAATTTGAAAATTTGCTCTCGGATTGCACATTGCTCTCGGATTATGAAAATTTGAAAATCAATTTTTTTGTTTTTAAATCAAAAAATTGATAAAACAGAAAATAAAACTAAAAAATATTACCGAACAGGGCTTTACCAACAAGAAAATTATTGAAGAAAAAAAAGAAGAGAGAGAAACCAAGAAGGTCCAGACAGAAGAAGAAGAATAGATCTTTGATATAAATTGACTAAATGAACTAATCGAATCAAAACGTTCTCAAAAATAATAAATCAGAACATTTTGTAACATAATTACAAATGAAGATAAATGAAACTACATTTCCCTTTTCTTTTCTTTTCTTTTCTTTTTTCCTCATTATTCCCAAGATATATATAGACCAAAATCCAATTTCCAATCCAAAAATTATCAATCAGCTCTAAAATGTTATTGACAGCAAATACTTCAGCTTCAACTCTGCTGCCACCCAAGAATGACATGTCGTTTAAATTTTCTCCGATGAGTAAGTAATTTAGCGAAAAACATGTTCAGGTTACTATGTCGATGACACAGCCTCTATTGCACTGCCAAGTGGCCATGCTGCTTCGACAGGGGAATTCTGGTATTCAACTTGCTTCACTAAGGTGATCTCTTGCCAGGGCTCCAGGCCTGTCAAAGAAGAATAAAGTTCAGTTTAGGGCTGATTATTAATCTACAAGAACCGATCAATGTAAGTGTAACTTACCAAATCCAACTACAAGCAATGTATGCTGGTAGACAAGATCCATGCATATGTATGGCAGGTTACTATCGTCCACATGTGGAAAGGCTAATTTTGCATCCTTGATGTTAGTTTGGCAAGCACGCTTAGCGGCAACCTCAAAATCGGCAGGACTAACTTTTGCAACAGGTTTTTTAGGATCGATGAAACCAGCCTATATGTTAAATATTTAAGTTAGCACAGCTATGCAGTATGGCAAGTAAGAAATTATGGTTCAAATTAATCATCATCTCAAGAAACCAAAATATGGAGGACTAATACCTCAGCAGCCCTGTCGAAGAAAAATGAAGCAACAAATAGATGCTTTTGTCCATCGCCTCTTCCACCATTCCATATGCCACCAAATGTGCATTGCATGTGACTGCAAGTATCATTAACTTTGAGAGCCTTAAGAGCCACACTCACGCATTGATCCAGGTTGGAGCCAGATGAAGGAGCTGATGCTTTGTGATCCTTTCCCCCATATTTGTACAATCCTTTAAAAAATTGAAAGGAAGATTAAAGTTAACGCTGCATTTTATTGTCCACAGGCAGCGTGAACAAAACCTGTATTTAGTATTATAACTAATTGGTAGTGGACATAAAAAACTTTAATAGATTCTTCTCAAAAGTAAATTAGTTATAAACAAACATGGTAACAGCTTCTATTTTGAACAGTGAAAAAATTGTAGTCATTAGTCAACCCAGCATCAGGACTCCAACATACCATCGTAGCCAGCCAAAATGCATGGGTTGTCAGAGTCTTCAGTGACCATCAACATCTCTGCTCGAGCTGCTAATAAACCATAGTGCAAGTAGCTGTATTCATGATCCAAAAACTAAATTAACTAAACCATAGTCAAGAAACTACATGGTATTTTGAACAGAAAAGATCTTTTAGATCACTGAGAAACTGAGAAGAAATTTATCTAACATGGACCCACTACTATAAATGGTTTATTTAGTGATAAACTAAGAGATTTTATAAAATCATGAGATCAATTCATAAAAGAAGAAAGAAAGAAACCTGTGAACATAGAGGAAATATTTTGTTCCCATCAGGAGCATTTCCTTTACATATGAATCCTCTCCTTCTGGTACCTCTGGAGCCTTTGCAGCGTCTTCTTCTGAGATGGCATATGCCATTTGTACAGATCCGCCTCCAAGATCAACTACTCCAACTGTATTTGAATATTTCTTCCCCAACTTCCCTAATAGGTAGTTTATTGTTACCTGCAAAACAAGATCCAATGTCTAAGATCCCGACTTCTATTAAACAAAAGGAACACAACATAGATCATTCTTATAATATTTATTATAGAAATTTATAAAATGTCAAAAATTTATATGCAGCAAAAGGATGCATTGATGTTTAAGGTTCATCAACTGTTTCATCTTACTTTTGAGCCAAAAATCATCATATATTATTCTTCTTTAATAATGTCTTTTTCTCAGTTTAGTGAGTGAAATTTTATTTTGCCATCATCTGCTACTTCTTAGTTAAACAAAATTATTAAACAATATAGTCTATAATCTCCCACAGAGCTAATAAAAAACGAAAGAGCATAACCTGGTACTATTGTAATAAAGCTTTCCAATATTCAACTCAGTCAACGCTATCACTAAATTTACAAGGATTGCCGGATCTAAAACACTTCTAAAAACTGGAAGATAGATCTTTTGTACATCTGATCAATTATTCATAAATACTGCTTGCATTTTTACACAATCCAGTTTTGCCTAAATTTTCACAACATGGTCTTAACACAAAACACAGTTACTGCAATTTATGCATAAATATCATTCCTAGTGTGCCCTGAAGAAGTCAGTTATTATCCTACTACCCTTCCCTCTTACCAAAAAGTAAATACTAGGAATGTCTCAATTAAGAATTTTCCATGTAATTTGAGTTGATTACTTTAAAAGACTATGATAAAATTGTAAATCTGATTTGTCAAATCTAAAAGGAAAAAAAAATTGTAATTTGATTTGGCAAATCTAAAAGTCTAGGAAAAGATTCAAATGAGTGAGCACCAAATGTACAGGTTATGCCTAGAGATGGCAGTATTCCCTGCGGGGACGGGGATGGGGACAAAGTCTTGTCCCCGAAGGTGAAGCGGGGCTGGGACAAGGGAAGCACTCCTCGCGCCATCCCCGCCCCGATATATATATATATTATATACATATATATTTAACTACTTGAAGGATTATTATTGTTGCCTGAGAAGGCTTCAAAGATTATAGGACTCGTTCTTAAACCATGCATTGAAGAGTTCATTTACTGTTGTGCAAAATATGATTGTTGTTGTTGTTACTTATAACAGTGTGAGACTTTATATGTAGTCAAAATGAATACAGTTGTAAGGATGTAATTTATCTATCATACAATTAATAACTTAATGGCAAGTCTCACAACTACAGACATCATTCGATCGATATATATATAATATAATATATAATATTCAGATTTTTAATATCATTTAAACATAAATAGTTTTTTTTTTTTTTTTTTTAACTAAACTTCAGAAGTTTGTTTGTTTTATAAAATCTTTGATTTTTGACTAAATATGAATTTTTATTTTTTTTCTTTGTTTTAAGTTTAATTTTTAAATATATAGTTATATTAGATGGGGAATGGGGCGGGTATGGGGAAGGCCCCTCCAACGGGGAATCCCCGCCCCCTGCTCCGCTCCTCTTAATGCGGGGACGGGGACGGGGATGGCTTTGGGGGGCGGGGATCGGTATGGAAAAGCATTCCCTGACCCCGACCCGCCCCGTTGCCATCCCTAGTTATGCCACCCAAGAAAGGTAATTGGAAAGCTCTTTTCCTTGAGGATAAGCAGAGAGTAAGTAAAATAAAACCCAAAGAATAGATGGGTCAAGCTGAACCTATCCTTATGAAATCAGTCCTATGAACCTGACAAGATTCAAAGAAGCTTAGAGACGTCACCTTTCGGTCAATTTTTATGACAAATGTAAGTATGGCTCAAGTCCTTCTGGTGGCAGAAATCTAAGTCCCAGAAACCAAATTCATCGGCGAAACAAGTTAAGCTACTTTAAGGAAGACTTAAAAATTCCTAGACCTAGAGAGAGGCCATTCATCTTTACTATCATAATCATTGTTTACAGGCTTACAGCAAGTTCATCATTTAATCAACATAGATTTCGTTGGAAAAAGTACTAAAATCAGTGAGAATATCAATAAAGTAACTTGACAGTAATAAAGGAACTTCAATATCACATACACACACTATTTTACCCAGGCTAAGAAAAATAACATACCCACTCATAAGCCCCTTCTTGAATACCATCCAAAACAATAACTCCATTTTGCTCGGTCTTGAAGGTGCTTTTATATTTCAGGAGATCCCTAACCTTAAATTGGAAGTTTAAAGTACAGTTAGCAAAGTGAAAAATAAAACAAAGTGTGTGAACCACAACACACAACACAACCAAGCGATATGATACGATTTATGAAGCAAGGAATTACCTCTTGCAAAATTCTTTCCGATACATCATGTCCCAGTGCTCGTAACCCTGCAGTTGCCTACATAAACATTAAACCCCACATCAGTAATTCAACTCTGGCACACCACACTAACAAGTCCTAACAAATCTGAATCCACCTACCCCGACTCTAACCGGTGTCTTGGGTCGTAGATCATGGGGGACTACACCTTGCGCTCTATCGAGAAGCGAAACTAGTGACTCTGCTGCTTGCTGTGGGTCACTTGCATATGCACTCAACCCTGGTTTAACCTGTAACACCACCAACATTAAATCAGAACTAAACAAATCATGATTTCGATCATTTCACAGTTTTTGTAAACAAACTGCGATTGTGGAGTCAATGCAAACGTAAATACAAGCTCATTGCTCAAAATCAAAACCAACTAAGACCAACTAAGATTACCATTTTCACAAACTACGTTCATCGTAAACTTGAACAAGAAAAAGATATCAAATTGAAAAGGCAATTGAATTAAAACCTGGACGAAGAGTTCGAGATCTTTGCCGATAGGGACAAGATCCAAGTTCTGATCGAAGCAGTAGACGTGGACCCGACTCCCCGAACTCCCGGCGTCGAAAATAACGGCGTAACTCTTTTGCAACTTTTGATTGGGCCAGACTCTGCGATTGGTGAGGCTGACAGGATCCGAAGATGAGCTCCGACCCGGCATGAGGAAGAGTACGAAGACGATCAGTAAAAGAGGAATGGAGACGACGAGGAGGACGCTACGGAAGCGGTGGATCTTATCGGAGAGAGACTCGTGCTTTGAAGGACGCTTGTTCATCTTGTCGGGGAGGAGCTGGTCGGAGGAGTCAGCGGAGGAGGGACCGGTCTCGAGAAGCTCGGCGGAGGATGGGGATCGGTAACGGATCTGGCCGTTGGTGGTGGTGGTGGTGGAGAGGGCCTGGGTGGGAGGGTCCTGAGAAGGATCCAGATTGGATGAATTTGTATGGTAAAAAAAAAGAAAAGAATAAAGAGACGTTAGATCATGTGGAAGCGACAACTGACAATGTTGTTGCTGCTGGTGATGGTGGTGGTGTTGGGGTCCTCTGTAGTGTTTGACAGCTTTCACTCTCCGGTGGTTTTCTTCTGCTGCTGCTGGTCGTTATTTTTACTGTGTAAATTCGAATTGAAGAGAGATAGAGAGATAGTTGGTGTAAACTGTTATATATAGAATAGAGTTTGCTGTGTGAACACTAAAACAAAGTGGTTTTTCTTTCTCTTTTTCTCTCTCTTCTTACATTTCCAGCAAACGCGTTTTTATTCGTCATTATACTTATTTTTTTAATATATATATATTAATTAAAAAAAATACAACTTTATTAAAAATTAAAATTTAATTTTTGCTTTGATTTATACAATTTTTTTTATTTATAATTTTTTTATAACTTTTTATCCAGACAAATAATAAACCAACTCAAATAATATAGTAAATGACTAAGGCCACGTCTGTTGCTATATATTTATTTGTATTAATAAATTAAAATGTATTAAAATAATGAAATATTACATTTTAATTGCCTAATACAGGCATACAGTAAACACAATATTAATTAATACATAATATTTTGTGGCAATAGGCTATATTATATTAGAAAAAACAATTTTTTTTTTCAATAAGCGTGGAATATTGATGTATAGGTATTACGTTGTAAATATTTTTTTTATAATTTCAAAATTATGTAGGAAATATTTATTTTATTTATAAAAATATTATTTATTTAAAAAATTTCAATTAAAATAAATATTTATTGATTTTTTATAAAAAATTATTTATTCATGATATTTAAAATTAATTATTAACTATTTTTTAAAAAATATTTTATTTTTATAAGAATAATTTAATATGAAATACGGTGTATCATCAAATACATGTTTGTATTAATTATAATCTAATACAATCCAATACGGTATGCTAAACGAGCCCTAAATTATTTGTTCTTATCATGTCATTCATAACATCATCTAATGATTTATACAATAAAGACAACTCATTTACCACATCATTTAGGATAAATTTTGGATTAACTTTTTTGATTGTACAATATTACTGTTTTCATAAAAGTGTATTTTTTTTATTAATTTATTTGAAATATATATATATATATATTTAAAAGTAAACAAATAGAAACAAAAAAATATATCTTTTTGTTCAACAAAATAAAATCAACCTAACTTTGTTAAAATTTTGGAGAGATTGTTGAATAAAAGACACATCAATAATAGTATAAACTTTAAACCTAAAAGGCAGGGGAGATTTTTTATCTAATCGATAAAGTAATAAATTTTGGCTATTTATATATATTAATAATGTTACTTTGTCCAAAGAGTAATGTTACATTGTCCAAATTTAGCCTAAATGATGTGGCAACACTTTAATCCATTCATTTAAATTGTATTAAATTAAATGAATGGATTAGAGTGTTGCAATATTATTTGGGTACAGATTTAGGCAATGTAGCATTACTCTTATCCAAATTTGGTTTCTAAATGATATGGTATCACTATAATTCATTCATTTAAATTGTATTAGATTTACATCATTCAAATGAATTGGATTAGAGTGATATCACATCATTTAGGTACTAGATTTAGACATTAAATTTGGATAAAGTAGTATAACTCTTTAATTAAATTTTTTGATGGTAGGAGTGTTTATGTTAGTTTAGGGTATCCTTTTAAAATCTTGCTAAATCCAATAAAGTAAGGGTAAGTTAGTACAATTAACCCTTTTATAATTAACGGAAAACATATGTATTTTAACTAAACCTGAGAAGAGGTTGATAAAGATTTGGGCATTTAATTAAATTTTTTGGAGGATTAATTTAGACTACAACACTTGACTAATCATATCTTTCAACTGCACGTTTTTTTATATATATTTTTTAATTTTTTTAATTTATACATAAATAAAAATTTAAGGGTTGGAACAGTATCACATCACATGTAAAAATCAATTAAATATACGATAAACGTGATATTATTACACAACCTTTTGATTCAAGCAAATCAATGCTTTTAGCTGTTGAAATTTAGATTTATTTATTTATTTATTGAAATATTACCATAATTCGGGAAATTGGGAAGAGGAACAGACTCGAACCTATAACCTCACGATAAAATTAAGATTTAATTCACATTTTTAGGTTACAAAAATGCTTAAATTGAAATGGATCAGTAATCTTAATGGAACTACATTAAAAATGAACATATAAATAAATAAATAAATCCTAATGGAAACAGTATGGTAACACGACATTATAGATTCAATTTAAAATGGATAGTTCTTGTAATCTGAAGTTTTGATGGAATTGATATGATCAATGATCAATTCTATCAAAAGAGAAATTTTCTATTCGTTTTATATACTAATCCTGCTAATAATGTTGAATCGGTCTCCATATATATATATATATACAATTTTATTATTTTAAATTAAGAGAATGCTATCTACCTTCCCATTTATCTTTCCCACTCGTTGCTTGACCCGTATACACTTTTTTATTTAATAAGAAACTCTCACTTTTTGCTACAAAGCTTGTTTACGTTTTTACCCCTTATTAATGAAATGATAGAAGCAGACATCAAGGGTAAAGATATAAACAAACTTTGCACCAAAAAGTGAGAACTTTTTATTAAATGAAAAAAGTGTATACATGTCAAATAATAAGTGAGAAAGATAAATAGGAAAGACAAATGGGAAAGGTAAAATAAACAATTCAAAGTCAAATTTAACTAAACAAAAGAGATGAAACTGTCAAAACTATTAAAATTCAATAAAGTGAGTCAATTCAATTGAATTTCAAAATAACTGAGTGTATGAATTAATAAAACGAGTAAAGTAAAAGCAAAATTTAATGGTAGTGTTAACCAAAGGAACATGATAAAACACTGTAAATTGAAAGATTATAAATACACTTTGAGTCTTTGACTTTCTTTTTATAGTGTCTTATTATGTGTCTTAAGGGCACAATTTAAGGCACAAGTTAACACTATCTTATATATATATATAGTGGCAGGATCAATGGCTCCATTTTTTTACACAATTTATTGTCCATTGGATTTAAGTTATTTGGATGGACAATATTCAATTGTTTTTAATCTCTCTTTCTCTTTCTTCATTTAATAATTGTATTTTCTCTCCCTTATTTATTATTATCTCTTTTTTTTTTTCAACGTTTTTTTCAAATTTTTATTTTACCATTATCCATTAATATCAAAGAAATTTTTTTGAAATAAATTATTAGCATTTCTTTTATATTCTTTCAAAAGTCAGGAAAAAAAAAGAGAAGTTAATTACCACAAAAAAAAAAAAAAAACTTCAATTAAAATTTATGAGAATGTAGTAATGAAAATTTATTGAACTGCATATTTTCTCATACAAGTTTTAATGAATTATGACAACTTCGAATATTGTGGTAGCCAAAAAAGGCTCATAGGCCCAAAAGTGTAAAACCCAGGCTTATTTTGCTATGGCCCAAGTTTAAGTAGCCCAACAAGAATGGTAACAACATGACTTGGTCGTCTGAAGACCAAGTCAGCCAGGTGAATCAAATAGCGAGATTCTGGGGAGAAAATCTCTCCAAGAATCTCTCCCACGATCAGCCCATGATCTCATCTACCTATTTCAAACGGTGACAAAAAGTTTCCTATAAATAGGAAAGCATTCTCTCAGAAAAGAGATAGATAGAAACTCAAGCTTATGAAGGCGTACTGAAACTCTGCTTCTAAAAATCACGGCCACCGGAATCCAAATTCCAAATCTTCACGATCATCGTTGCTCAGCCCAAGCATAACTAAGGCTAACGATCCAAACCATCTCTTTATTTTATTTAGTCCATTTTTTATCCGTTCTTCACTTTTTGCAGGTTATACGGTCGATCGACCAAGTTCATTTGCAGGGTAATTCAACAGACGACAACAACATTCATACGATTCCACCCAAGTTGCATTGGGCCTACCAACATACGACCCGATCCACCTTGATTGTAGGTCGACACCCTACAAATATCATATAATTACTTATTTTTACTTCTTTGATATGATTTCTATCGTAAATCATGGAGATATTAAGTTTTATCTTTCTAAATTTATGCCAAAATTATTGCATCTAATTGTTTTTTTAACCTGTCCTTTTTATAAAAAATAATAATTGCTTTTTAACCTATTTAAAACAAAAATTGTTTGTAAACTACCATACCAAATACATTAACAAAGTCAATATTAGTGAAAATAATACTGTTTGTCAGTTTTGAAAAATCACATAATAAGAGTGCATGAAAAGATAAAACAAAAAAGTTAAAAAAAAAAAAAAAAAACAACAACAAAAAATTAGAAGAGGAGAATGAAAAAACCAACCGGTGATGCATCAATAAAATTTCTAGTTTTATGTCAAAGTAATGGGAGGGAAAAAAAGAAATAAGACCAGTATAGAAAGAGAGAAATTAAAAAAAAAAAAAAAAGTTGAAAGAGAGTAATTAAAAAAAGAGAAAGAATGGAATAAAATAATAAAATTGAGGAAGGAGAATTGAATAGATAGGGTAGAGAAAATATAAATGTTAAATGAAGAGAGAAAAAGAGATTAAAAATCATTAAATCTTGTCCATCATAACAACTAAAATTTAATGGACAATAAATTGTGTAAAATCTTGTGTAAAAAAATAGGGCCATGGATCCTACCCCATATATATATAATTAATAGGGACTCTTCGTATTATATAACTAATTAACTTTTATTAAAGACATTTCATATTATATAGCTAATTAACAAAATTAAATAGAGACTCCTCATATTATGTAATATAATATGATGTAATTTATAGAGAAATGACGTTGATATCACTTTTATAAAAATTAAATTATATGTTATAATTATGAGTAGTATTAACCTGTTACACTACCCTACGATTAATAGGGATTTTTTTTTTTTTTTTTTTTTTTGTATTATATAACTAAATAAAATATTAAATAAGAAACATCATATTATATAATGGAGAATTAATGGCTCAAATCATTTGTAGATTTAAAAACGTGATAGAAAGGTGGATTTTTTTTTAATTTTTTAATTTTTTTTTTTTTTAAAAAATTGGATTCTTTTGGTTTATTGGACCAAAGAAAACAATTTGAAGTTCAATATCAATAAAATATTATCGACCAACAATTGAAATTATTGCATAATATGAAATTATTGAACAAAGAGCCAAAGATACCATTGAAGTTGATGATACATTATATAAACTAAAGATTCATATTGAAAAACACTACAAAAACCACAAAAATTAAAGACCCGAAAACACTGAAAAATAAAAATAAAAATACCATTCACGGGACAAATTTGTCCATCTGGGAGTCTGGGACCACCAACACCAATATTTCGTGACAAAACGGGACTTTAGATTGCCCATATTTTCGTTTAAAATTTTAACATGAGTAGGGATGGCCAATGGGGAAATGGGGATGGATATAGGTCCCCCCATCCCCATCCCCAATTTCCAAACCCTCCCCCATCCCCCCCCATTTCCCCATTTGGGGAAAATGGGGATGGGGTAGATTTGGGGGGAGGTCTCCCCACCCCCATCCCCATTTCCCCGTTTTCCCCATTTTTCCCCGTTTTTCCCCGATTCCCCATTTCCCCCGGATCCCCCATTTCCCCATTCCCCCATTTTGCCTATATAAGTTAGGTTTTAAGTTATAAATATGTATTTATAGTTAGTAAAATAGAAATAATAGAAATAATAAAAATAATAAAAATATAAAAATAACTATATATTAATATATTATATATTTGGGGGAAATGGGGAAATGGGGATGGGGGAAGCTTCCCCCATCCCCATCCCCATTTACATAACTTTTTGGGGAAAATGGGGAAATGGGGATGGGGGGACCCTTCCCCATCCTCATCCCCATTTCAATTTGGGGATAAAATTCATCCTCATCCCCCCCCATTTCCCCATTTTTCCCCAAAAAAAAATCCCCAAATGGGGATGGGGGAGCGGGGATTTGGGGCCCCGGGGGAAAATGGCCATCCCTAAACATGAGAGACCGAAAGACAGTCATGTATGTATCCTTTAACTTTTAATGAATTAATTTAAATTGGATATTATTATGGTTTAATATTAAAAACCTCCCCTCACTTTTGAATTATTATTGGATGTATAGTTACAAATACTTTTAATTTAGAAACATCCCCTATGGACTAATACCGTTAGCATTCCGTTTGTATTGACTGAGTTTGACCGTTAAAAAGTGTAAGACGTCTCTATTTAAACTTCAATTGTGTGAATTGACCATTATACCCTTATACTTTTACTAAATAAATTAATTAAATGATACAAAAAACGGGAATATTAACTTACAAATGAAAAGTTATTTTGTAGACAATTTTATCCCTGAAAATAACAAAATTACAAAAGAACCAATATGATTGAAAATAAACTAGAATATGTATTTTTTTAATGTAGTTATTTGTCTTTTTTTTTTTTTTTATAAATCCAATCAAATATTCATTTTCATTGTTTTTGGTTCATTTTTAATTTTGTTATTTAAGATTTTTTAATAGTCAAACTAAGTCAACACAAATGGAATGCTAACGGTGTTAGTTCATAGGTGAGGTTTCTAAAATAAAAGTATTTGTAACTATATATCCAATAATAGTTTAAAGGTGAGGGAAGGTTTTTAATATTTAATTAGAGAGATTTGACCGGTTATTAATGAGAGAGAATAGTTTTTGAGAAAATTAATGAAGAAGAATTAATGGACCAATGAATTTAATGCTAAAAATTCATATTTCCATTTATGAATTTTTAGCATTAAATTCATTGGTCCATTAATTCTTCTTCATTAATTTAAGAGTAATGCTACATTGTCCAAAATTGGTGTCCAAATCTGGTACCCAAATAATGTGGTAATAATGTAGACCATTTATTTAAATCATGCAAATCTAATACAATTTAAATGAATAGTCTGCATTGTTGCCACATTATTTAAGCATCAGATTTGGGCACTAAATTTGGACAATATAGTATTACTCTTAATTTAATGAACCAATGAATTTATTAGTAATTAATATGGCCAAGCCAACAGTGGCGTAGCTTAGCTGATAGATGGATGAGCTTGGGGCTTGGACAGCTGACTTTCAGGTTAGCGGCTTGAATCCTACCAATAATGAAAACTTTCAAAAAAATACTTGGTCCCGAATTAATTGATATTGTAGGAAAAAAAAAAATTAATAGGGTCAAAACCCCTCCTATTGACACTTAATAATTAATAAAAGATAAAGAGAAAACCAATATACATAATTTTCAGAATTTATTATGGCTTTGTAACGTAAAATCATGAGATCGTCTCAAATTCAAGAATTATGGAGCTCAACTTGCAAACTCGACAAAACCAATCATAAAATAAAGACATCAAATTCAACCCTATAATTTGATAGTTTCAAGTAAATCACAATGGTAAGAAATATAAAGGATCTGGTGCTTCAAGCCAAGTATGCTTTGTTTAATTCCGGGAGGATCGGTTCAACTTCAGCCATCCTTGGGCAGCAATACGTCTACTGGTTTTACCTAATGATCCATCATTAGGGTTTTTGATTATGGTCATCAGGTTTTGTGAAAAGAAATAAACATATCCAATTTTTTGTTTTTTTTTTTTTTAAGACTAAAGAAAAATAAAAATTAGAACTCTCATAATTAACAGTTTGATAAAGAGCGGGTAACTGAAGAAAATTTGCAGGAAATGCCATGACAGAGAAATGGAGAGCTATAAAACTGCATTAAAGGAGAAAATGTCACAGTTTTAGTGATAAGCGAAAATGAGAGGGAGAGGGATCGAGGATTCCTCAATTCTATTTCATGAAATTAGTTTTAGTGATATCATTTTTAAGCATTAAATTAAATTAGGGAAGCATTAATAGGGACTCTTAATATTATATAACTAATAAATAAAAAATTGAAATAATCTTTTGAAACGAATGGACATCTTCACAACTCTATATTTTTCAAGAGATTCAAGTAGAAAATCAATTGCTCTTCCCTTAATCCAATCAATCTCATAATGAACATGGCCTCTAAAACCTGAAATTTAAGCAGCAAAAAAATAAAAAATAAAAAATAAAAAAATCCATTACAATTTAGTTAGAGATAAAAGTCTCATGGAATATCATTTAATTGCTTTAGAGAAGATGAAGGATTTACTCTTTTAGTTTCTCAATATTTTTTCAAAAAGTATTGAAGTCATCATGTATGCATGCATCCTTCGATATTGAATGGATTAATAATTTTGATGTGAATAAATTAATATAAATTTATATTACTATCGTATTAAATATGGACATTTGATCATTATTATTAGGAAAGAAAGGCCACAATTAAGAGAATTAATATTATTAATATTAAATTATTAATAGTTAACAAAATTTAATGCTAAAATTTAAAGTCAAACCTTTGTTCATGAATCTAGGAAGAATATGAAAGGATTAAAGATAAATATGATTAATATTAAAAACTTTTCTTTCTCAAATGAATCAATATATTCTTAATGAATAATTAACAAAATAAAAATGAATCAATATAATCTTTATGAATATTAATATTAATTAACAAAATTTAATGCCAAACTTCTCTCATATTCACACGTGGCGAGTTTAATTAGGTTCCATTATAGGTAAGATATAAATATAGATATAGATAACATGAAATGTGAGGCGTAGGCCGCGCAGCTAGGATTTTTTATCTAGGGGCTAAACTAAAAACATTTAAATAATTAAATCAACGATTTCAACTCCCAATTAGTGTAGGTAAATACTCTGTTAATATCGGTTGATATGGTCCCATGATAATATATGCTCTACTAATATCATCACAACCGTTAATAGATATGCCGTTGTGGGAAGACGTAATCCCGAATCAGTTTCAAAAGCACTGATGTCAACTTCTTTAACCTCAATTGATCTATTAGGCTAAGAAGCATGTTGATTGTCAATAATTGGAACATCATTTAATGGAGACAATATCTTAGTTAACAATTGATAAAAAAAAGGAAAATGGATATGAACTAAAGAAAGAAAAAAGGATATGAAGATGTGTAATTGAGATAAGAAAAATGATATAGAAGGGAGCCAGAAGCCCGACAAATGCAAAATATTGAGAGGAGTGTTGCTAATTGCTAAATTTGAGGAATGAGTTGGAATGGTAGTTTAGGACATAAATGATTATAATTTAAAGATTAAAAAAAAATAATAATAATAATTTTTGAAAGTGGGGTTTTATTAGGTTAATAATGCATATAGCATCACTCAAAATGAAATTAGTGGATCATTAGGGTATGTCTATCTTGTTATAAAAGGAAATTAGTGAGTAAAAGGAAAACTATTTGGTTAGTTGGGCCTATTGGACTCTTAACAAAGTTAATTGTTTGGACTCAGCAACATATAATTTGAGTTTTAGCTTTTGGGCTTAATAGAAATGAAATAGAACCTAATGTAATTTTGATTTTTGAAGGGGAAGTTAACATAATTCATATATAATATATATATATATATAATTTTTTTATATGAAAATTTTGGACCACGCTACAGCCCGATCTTGTCTACACTTGCCTCCGCACTTGAATGTGAGTATGGACCACGCTACAGCTTGATCTTGTCTACACTTGCCTCGTGAGTATGTGACTAACGTTCATTAATGTGTGTATCATAATCACAACTTTGGAATGACGCATCAAATTTGGAAAATGATTTATGCATGTTAGGCTCCCAAAAGCACCTTATAATTGCCCATATGGCCGTAGCTTAGCTAGTAGATAACGAGTTTGGGGTTTGAGTAAATGACTCCCTAAGTCAATGGCTTAGATCCTACCAATGACAAAAGCTTCACAAATATACCTGGCCTACATAGGCAGTTAAAAAAAAATGCACCTTTATAATTTCTTAAAGCAACAACATCACTCACCTTTTACAAATCAAATAACTGTTTAATTTAATTTTTAGAAAAAAGTTTTATTTTTTATTGCTTGATATTCTTTCTTATCTTTCTTATTTGTTACTATTATTATTTCTTTGAATACACAAAAAGAAAAAAAGAAACCAGTTGAAAAGGTTTCAAGTTTTTATTAATGTGACTGAGGAAGTTTTCAAGTTTTAAAGATGAATGATCTAATGACAAAATCATTCACCAGCTATGTGGACTTGAAAAGGGAGGCCATGAAAGATCTTGAAGCCGGTCCTGACCCTAATCTGGAAATGACTTCCTCAGCTAAGACCATGGACCAAAACCTCAACCTGTTCCTTGAAGAAGCTGAGGATGTGAGGAAAGAAATGGGAGAAATCCGTGATATCCTTGGCAGACTCCAGGAAGCCAATGAACAAAGCAAGTCCTTGCACAGGCAGGAGTCTCTTAAAGCTTCGCGCAATGATATCAACAAAGACATTGTCACAGTGCTCAAAAGGGCCAAAACAATCAGGACTCGGCTGGAAGACATGGATCGTGATGACGCTGCTAATAAGCGGCTCTCTGGCTGCAAAGAAGGAACCTCAATTTACAGGACTAGGATTGCAGTCACTAATGGGTTGAGGAAGAAGTTAAAGGAGCTTATGATGGAATTTCAGGGACTGGAGGCAGAAAATGATGACACAGTATAAAGAAACAATTCTCAGTCAATTCTCATGAAAAACCTAGGTGTCCATGAACACACCACAGAAAGCTTAAACCAATTTTATCATGAACAAGACAAGATATAATAACCAATGTCCGTGGAGGATTTTCAGTCAAGTAGCAGTATCTAAAAATGAGAAAATAAATTTTTGCTTATTACATGAACATTGAGGTAATAATCTAATTGTGAATGAACACATCTGCGCAGAGTATGTTGTGCCACCTTATTTTTTCTTCTGTTTCTTTGCTGGTGGTGCTGGTGGGGGAAAGACAACACGGAAAACCCATGCGGCCAGTATTGCTCCTACGAACGGACATATCCAGTATACGTAAAACTGATCCCATGTATCGTGCCATTTGTTTAAGTATGCCCAACCAAAGGCCTGCAGCGATGACGGGTTATAAGTCAAACATGATAGCGATGTCATAGCAGAATGAAGAACAAATTAGAAACTGAATAGAAAAAGATCTATTTTTCACATAAAAAACAAACTAAATTTAACAATCTACAGTCCGCAAGAAGTTGAAACAAACAGAAGATTTAGGGCATATAATCACAGTGTGATCAAATAAGCAGACTGCCATGGCTGTTAATAATGTTAACTGGAATTGATATCCACTCATTCGATCCTTAATAAGCACACCAGCTCCTACATGTTAGAGTCTATTCTAATCCAGCCGATTTTCAGGAGTGAGCTCAGACAGTCAAAGGAATAACAGTTTGCATAGCCTAGGAATACAAGCGCAGGGGAATTTCAAAGTACTGGATTATATGTCTTGGTTACATTCGGATTCATACATTTATTGGTAGTCCTAATTGGCTTGGTGTACAGTAACAACGTATCTTATTGATGACATGAACTAAGAGTGCAAGTTTGTAATAACATCACCAAGAATGGCAGATCTCAATAATACTTGTCATGGTACACTGATTCATTACTATATCAAATGAAATATCATTAGCAAAGATGAGATCGATTTCATGGACAGTCACTAAAGGAACAGTCAACTTCCTTCCATTAAAAATAGAGCATGTAATATGCATGTGCACCGAGTTCAGAGAGTTAATTTCTATCATTTAAAGCTAAGAAAGAAGTATCGTGAATCTGAATTGCTCACCACCAGGCATATGCACTGACACAAACATGAAAGATAATACGCATGCATTTAATCCAGGAAGAGTGGGTCCTCAACCATTATAGTCTGAAAGGAATCTGATACGAATTTCAATGGTTAGAGATAAAATTTTAGGTTACAGGGATAGAGAAAGAGAGAGGAGAATATGAATGTACAAAGTCTGGAATGGAAAAAAAGCACATGACCAGATGAAAGTTACTTAAAGTCAGGAAACTCCCAAAAACAACCGCAAGAAAATGAACCCATTCAGCTAAGAGATTGATGGGGCCTTGCTATAGTTACAAATCCAGAAGAAGGGTCTCTTTGTGTCTCTACAAGGGTTAAGGTATTTCTTTTCAGATACAGATGTGAACCAAGGACAAATGATCAAAAAATAAGCTGATAACGACAAGGTTACCATAACCTTCCATTCCAATACGCCAAAAACCTCCCCTGTTGGCCTGTTAAAGACTTAAAAAGAGCCAAAGTGAAGCGGTCCACATAGAAAGATACATCATTATCCCTTCTCTTAAGGCACAAAAGGCAAACCAGACTAAATCATTGTGGTTCCTGCAGATTGCAGTATGAACTGCCGCCACTAGGGATTCAAACGAAGGACAATCCTATCAGGAATACCATGAAGATGGCTTCCTAACCTAAAACGATATTAGGAAGGAATATGCCCCAAAATTCTTACGAAAAATAGCATAAGATTATAGGATATGAAGGGTACTTTAAAAAGTAATAAGACACGAACAATATCAACAACCAAACATAGCAACTTCATACCTACCCTGTCTAGTTCAATGCTCTTATACAATCTAATACTAAGTATTTTACTTATGGTAATCCAGCATTACAAATCGATATCATGTCTCTCACATGACACTAAATCAGCATACCGATTTTTGTTATAGATGATATTTAGCCTTAATTCAATGTGAAAAAATAAAGAAAAAAATCGGAATAAAGTTATGAAAGAAGTCACCACAAAACAAAGATGTAAAAGATGGGAGAAAGTGGGGAGAGCACAAAAGTTTTTTAATTTATAAAGAGCAAGCACATAAAGTAAAAGCCATATATGCAATTGCCCTGTTGTCAGACAATAGCTGTAAATAAAAAAAAATAATATGTTGTTGTGCTGTACCTTTTGGTTCATAAAAGAAACTATAAAGGAATTTACAGAAAAAAAAGGGGAAGTCATATTATTTTTGCATCACAGCAGTGCATAGACTGAACTAAGATCCGTGCAGTATAATGATTTGTATCAGTCCAAATTATTGAGATTGGAAACCAATACAATAGTTGAGCATTAGAAAACAAAGCTGAGAAAGGTGAAATCACTCACATTGGCAGGATTCATGGAAGGTCCAGTGTATGCACTGCCAGCAACAACCAACACAACAGTTGCCATAGCAAGCAACCACGTCTTGACTATGTTGCTATGAGGACCCTTTAAAATAATCACAAGAACAGCAAAGGTAATTAGGAAAGTCAACACCCCCTCGGCAATGGCTCCTGTATGCAGATCAACTTTCAAAGAAGGACCTCCAAGCATGTGCTTGTACTTAGGTGGCATCACCTCCACAATAGCCAATGCACCACCCACGGCACCCACTGCCTGTCAAAGAAGAAACTGTACATCAATGCTCAAAATATCCTTTGGTTGACAGCTTATGCATTACTTCTAATCTCTTTTTAGCAAACAAGTCATTCTAAAACTACGAATTCGATTTAACATTAGTTAGCCAATTCAAGCATAAATATTTTTGGCAAATGTTTGTACAAACATTTACTTGGCAGTTTAAGCATTTTTTTTTCTCTCTTTTAACAAATTGAAATTGAAACTATACATAAAAACACCTCCTTTTGAATATATGAAAACAGTAAATTCAATCATGATTCTGTTTACCAAAATTATTGAAAAAAAAAAAAAAAAAATACTAGAGAGAAAAACAAGCAAAAACACAAGTGAACAAATAACAGCAAATAAAAAAAATCAATAAACAGAATACATAATAAGCATACAAAGATTAACCTGAGCAGGAAACCGAAGAGCCATAGAGATGAGACTATCACCGCCGAGACCGGCGGCGTAAAACGCGGCAGTACCAGTGGGATTGAAACTGGCCCCACCAAGAATATCAGCGATCACATTAAAAACGAAAACGAAAACGAAAACAATCGCAGTAGTTATCAACATCGAGGGCCAAAACTGGGCCTGAACCCCAACAACGGCAGCTATCTCCGACGTCAGTATCCCAAACGTCGACGCGCAAAAAACCCACATGAAGGTCAATACCAAATCACCCACAGCCGCCTTTACCGGACCCATTTTAATTTTGTCACGGCTAAAACGAAGAGAAAAGCAGCAGCCTGTAGCGTCTCCGAATGTTTGTGTGTTTAGTTTTATATTTATGAGGTGGGGTTGTGACGTTGTGTGGGGTGACTTTGACAACGAAGTGATATTGAAATGTAGAAAGATTGATGTGGGCGTGATTCACCTACTACTATTGCGGAGGAGGGTGAAGATAAGTTAACTGGTGAATGTACACTGGTTGTGCCTGGTTACTGAGAAAATCTTCGGTGTACCAACTTAGTGGTGTACCAGACTACTAAAACGGTGACACGTGATGGTTCTTATTTTAAAAATCAATAAAAGGAAAGAGAAAGAAATCATTGAAGATTTTTTAAGAGAAAAAAAAAAAAAAAAAAAAAAAAAAAAAAGGGAACGAGATGAGGTTGGTCTAGTGATAAGTCCCTCACAGTTGCATTACAAGATTACAGGTTCGAATCTTCTCCCTCCTAAAAAACTCGGAATAATACAATACTTAAAAAAAATAAAGTTCCTTTTCTAATAAGAACTTATTAATACGGTCTCGTTCTGGTCAATCTGTACTGATATGTAGACCACAGATTATAGAGAAGTTTTGACAAGTGCATACACTTTGAGTCAAAGTATGTAAATCTAATAGTCCATATCCAACGCACTAATGAATCTATATTAGTGTGCACTAACTTGAACATTTCTGCTTATTAATATATGCAAAATAAGTTCTAACTAATGTTGTTTCAAAAAAAAAAAAAAAAAAAAAAAAATCCAACTTTTGTCTATTTCCAAAAGAGAAAAAAAAAAAAAGAAGAAGTTGTTTCTACATGAACATCCCCTTCGTCCAATGGGGTATTCATATTTTACAAGTATATGTGAGACTTTTTTTGATTATTGTGAGAGCAGATGTCCATGTTATGTATGTAGTATTTGAGAGTACGTGTGGCGAGTCTTCTTTATGCTTTGTGGGAATAGATATGATATCTAGACTAGACTATAGTTGGCAACGAATCAGATTGATATGCCCCATACTTGAAACCTAGTTGGGATGAGATGCTTCATACCCAACCCATGCTTGGAACGAGTTTTCGATTTCCATTCTATACTAGAACCTGTTTGGGGTGGGGTGACCCATATCGACACGAATTGAGCTATTTCATTTTTTAAATGCTTGAACAACTAAATATACATATTCTATCATACAATTGAATTTTAGAATATATAATTAAATTGAATTCTAGAATATATACTTAAATTATAACATTCAATTTAAATTTAAAAATACACTCACATTCAAAAATTTAATTAAATTTAAGGATGCACTTGATTTAAACAAAACTAAAAAAATAAAGATTAAAAAACTTAAAATTCAACATACAATTAAAATTCACACATATATGAATTTAAATAGTGTGATGACTCAAATTTAAGACGTTATTAAATTGAATGAGCATATTTTATCACCAAAAAACCTTGAGTGATAATTTTCAATGATTTTCAATGAGATGTTCTCTACGGGCTCGTTTGACACACTGTATTGGACTGTATTTGATTGTATTGTATTGTATTGCACTGCATTATATCGTATTAAGTTATTCTTATGACTTTATTGAAATTTTTTTATATTAAAAAATATAATATATATATATTTTAAAAATAGTTAATAATTAATTTTAAATATCCTTACCATGAATAAATCAATAAACATTTTTATATAAAAAACAATAAATATTTAGTTTAATTGATTTTTTTAATAAATAATATATTATATATATAAAATAAATATTTCCTATATTATTTTGAAATTATAAAAAAATATTAACAACATAACATATATTTCAACAATATTCCATATTTATTGAAAAAAAGAAAAGAAAAGAAAAGTGTTTTTTTTTTTCTTTTCTAATACAATACAATATAATACCACAAAATATAATGTATTAGTTAATACGGTATTTGCTGTATTAGACAATTAAAATGTACTAAAATAATACAATACAGTGTTTGATGCAAACATTGTATTGTATTATTTTAAGGGGGAATGCTATCTACCTTTCCCATTTTCCTTTTCCATTAATTGCTTGACACACATACACTTTTTCATTTAATAAAAAGATTTTTTTTTTGCCAATTCAATTTTTTCTTTTTACATTTCTTTTCTAAAGACACTTCATTCTCAAAATTTAAATTTTAAAAAATTCTAAAGACACTTCCTTTTGTTTCAAGATTATCCTTATTTATTTATTTATTTATTTATTTTTATCTTTTAACACTCCTATTCTAAAGACACTCCATTTTATTTTAATAAAAATTACGACGAACCCTCGTAGCCTTTGGATTCATCCAATGAGTAATCTTTTTTGAATTAAATTATTGAATTATCTCTCCTAAATCATTAGATTAAATATTACATATTAAACACTATCTCATAAATATTTAATTACCATATTAAACTTTTAATTACCATATTAACTCTTTCTCCTCCAATATGTATCTATAATTTTCTATTTCCATTTCTTCTCAAGCAAGACTAACAGTTAAAAAAATAAAATAAAAAATTACGAATAAGCTTGATTTTAAGGAACCGTATATATGTATATATATAAAAAAAATAAAAATAAATAAATAATCAAAACTCAAAAAACAAGTACCTTATTTTTGATTCTTTTATTAGTCTTAGAAATTATGAGTTTAATTGAATTTAATTGCGGCAAATCAAGTTTTTATATATCTATTTTGTATTTTTTGAAAATTGACTTTTTAATATATATTACTGTTAGTAAAAAATCAAAAATATTCATAAGTTTTTTTTTTCTTTAACTATTAATCGAGAAAGTATGGAGATAAGATTTTTTTTTTTTTTAAAAAATAAAAATAAAATGGAGAGATTGTAATTAGGAGAGAGTGTTTAATATGGTAATAATAGATTTATGAGAGATATTTTAATACGTAATATTTAATATAATGATTTAGGAGAGAAAATTTCTTTTTTAAATAATTTAATTAGTTTGGAGTGTTTTTAGAATTTTTTTGTCTTGATTAGTAATTTTAGTTCATGTTAAAATTGTCATTAATTAAAAATAAAAATAAAAATTGGAGTGTAAATAGATAATTTGTGGATTGTAAGGAGAATCTTTTTTTAATAAAAAACTCTCACTTTTTGCTGTAAAGCTTGTTTACGTTTTTACCCTTGATGGCTGCTTCTATCATTTCATTAATAAGAGGTGAAGATGTAAATAAGCTTTGCAGCAAAAAGTGAGAGTTTTTTATTAAATGAAAAAGTGTATACGTGTTAATCAATGAGTGGGAAATACAAATGGAAAAGGCAAATAGAAAAGATAGATAGCAATCCCCTTATTTTAATACATTTTAATTACTTAATATAATATAATGCGGCGAAACAAACGGGACCTAAAGTTGTTTAAAAGTTTGTTAAAATATATATATATATATATATATTTGAAAAAAACAGTTAGCATATAAAAATGGTGGTCCCCGTGGAAAGGTATGTTTATAAATCTTGGGTTATACTTTATAGCGATTCAACCTTTTTCCTGGTTCCATGTTCCAACCAAGACCACCATTTTCAATTATTTTGCCTTTAAATTTAACGCTTATGTTAAAGTTAGAGGAAAATATCACATTCACATCGATTTCAAAATGGATGATTCAATAATTTTTTTTTTTTTAATTATTACTGTAAATTCTAGATTTGAAAAATCGGTTACGACAGGAACCCATAATCTCATACACTATATTTAGATTGATGGAAAAGAAAAGAAAGGAAATGATAATTTAGAGAGGAAAAAAAAGGAAAGGAGAGGAAATGATAATGTTTGTAGTGATGGTTGTTTGGATGGTTATGAATTAAATGGAAAGGAAAGAAAAGAAAAGGAAACAAATGGGGATAGTTTTGGAATATTGAAAAAAATTCATTAATTTTTAATTTCTTTCCCTCTTTTACTGTCTAGTTTTGGAGAGAAACCAAATTGGATAAAACAGAAGAAATATTCCCTCCATTTCCTTCCTTATCCTTTCCTTTTCTTCCCATTTAACAATCCAAACAAGAGATTAATAAACGATGTGACATCATTAAAATTCAATTTTTTTTTTTTTGATAATAAAATCCAATCATTTCAATAATGTAATTTTAATATAAAGAAATAAATGATCTATGTCATTAGGATATCAAATCTGGGTAAAGTAGTATTATTGAAAACTAAAATAGTAATAATAATACAATATCAAAACTTGGATTGTGTTCTTAGTTTTTTATTTTATTTTTATATTTTATATTTTTCCTTTTACTATCCGAAAATACAATATATAGTATTCAAAAACTAATCCCAAATTTAACTTCGTTATAAAATTTAATCAAAAATAAAAAAAGTTGTAAATTAAAGTTGCATACAATTCAAAAATTATAACCAAACACTATTTTAACCGGCTCTTTTTGTATTATAAACCTATTCGACCTAGCTCATCAACGGGCAATTTCAAATAGAGCCGTTGGGAGATAGCTCTAACGGCTACATTTTCTCGATCTACCTCAGATTTCTCTTCCTTTTAAGTATCTCTAGCTTGACCAATATCAAATTGTCAAAGCAAAATCAAAACTTGAGCTCAGATTTGCATTTCCTTTTCAAAACCCACCTGAGATTTCGCTGTGGTTACCATATTTTCTTCTACTTCATTGAACAAGGTATGTACTGATACAAACCCATTTCCATTTACTTATATATATTTTATTTTTTTTCTTTCCTTTTTTAAGCTTCTGGATAGATTAATCGAAGAAATGTTTCTTTTTAGTTCGATTTTATGTCTGTTCAAAGTTTTCAATGCATACCCATTTTTATCAATTTGTGTATTTGTTACTCCTGAGTATTTCTCTGCGAAATTGAAGAATTATCACAAATGCTTGATTTTTGGGTGTTGAAAACGAACATACCCATTTTATCTATGTGTTTCTTTTTCCTGGATTTAGCTTCCAGTTAGATTTTAGGTATATGGAAGTTTTTCAAAGTTTTCAACTTTGAGAATCATTTCAACAATTTGGTTCATTTATCTGGGAAACTGAAGAAAGAAAAGTTGATTCATTTTTTGGATTCATTTCAGGTGACTGAGGAAGTTTTCAAGTTTTAAAGATGAATGATCTAATGACAAAATCATTCACCAGCTATGTGGACTTGAAAAAGGAGGCCATGAAAGATCTCGAAGCCGGTCCTGACCCTAATCTGGAAATGACTTCCTCAGCTAAGACCATGGACCAAAACCTCAACCTGTTCCTCGAAGAAGCTGAGAATGTGAAGAAAGAAATGGGAGAAATCCGTGATATCCTTGGCAGACTCCAGGAAGCCAATGAACAAAGCAAGTCCTTGCACAGGCAGGAGTCTCTTAAAGCTTCGCGCAATGATATCAACAAAGACATTGTCACAGTGCTCAAAAGGGCCAAAACAATCAGGACTCAGCTGGAAGACATGGACCGTGCCAACGCTGCTAATAAGCGGCTCTCTGGCTGCAAAGAAGGAACCTCAATTTACAGGACTAGGATTGCAGTCACTAATGGGTTGAGAAAGAAGTTAAAGGAGCTTATGATGGAATTTCAGGGACTGAGGCAGAAAATGATGACAGAGTATAAAGAAACAATTGGGAGAAGGTACTTTACTGTGACCGGAGAGTACCCGAATGAGGATGTTATAGAGAAGATAATTTCTGATGATAATGGTGGAGAGGAGTTTTTGACAAGGGCAATACAAGAACATGGTAGAGGGAAGGTGTTGGAGACAGTGGTGGAGATTCAAGACAGGCATGACGCGGCCAAAGAGATTGAGAAGAGCTTGTTGGAGCTGCACCAGATTTTCTTAGACATGGCTGTGATGGTGGAGGCACAAGGTGAGCAAATGGATGACATTGAGCACCATGTGATGAATGCTTCACATTATGTCAAGGATGGAACTAAAGAGCTCAAAACTGCAAAGGACTACCAGAGAGGCAGCAGGAAATGGATGTGCATCGGCATGATACTTCTGTTGCTCATCATTCTTTTGATTGTCATCCCTATTGCCACTAGCTTTAGCAGTTCTTGAATTGTCAATGCTTTGTGGTTGTGGAGGATTTAATGCCCTGTTATTCCTTCTAAGTAGTCTTCTTCTGCTGAGAAATGGTGTGGTTCTGGTGCGGGGTTTTCACAAGCCTGCCTCATATAGTCCTTGTGTTGTGGGACTAGGTTGTTTGTGACTTGTTCTTCTTTGTTATTCTTTCATTCTTTGCATTTCAAAAACAATGTCCAAACTCCAAATTACATATTATAATGAGTATCAAAATCATGTTGTTGAAATTAAATTCGAAAAGGGGGAACAGGGTTTTACTGCTAGAACTTGATAAACATAGAGGAACAAGTAATGAAGAAAAGGATAATGGAAAAGAATTAACTTTCAGATTTCATATTCCAACTCAAAAATATAAATGCAATATGTGTATCCTGTACAATTTCCAGAATATAAGAGTGTGTTTTTGAGTTTAAATTCAATTCTATCTTAGTTTCCTGATCGGCAGTGCTCGTCCAAAGAGATTTTCTACCTCGCTTGCTTCCATTTTCAGCTCGCTTAATATATCCATCTCTTCTTTACTTAACTCTCTTAAGAATTTTTGTTCATCTTGTTCAAGCTCTTTCAACCCTTCTGCCAACTTCTCGAGCAAAGTCATTTCGGTTTTACCTACCTCACCTTCAAGCTGTTCAACCTCTCTTATGATGGTCTTCTCTCCTTCCTCCACTGTTTTCTCTATTCTCTCTACAAGGGGAGGCTCAGGTCCGCAAGTATTATCTGTTTTGATGAATGTGTTGAAGTCTCGTCCGACACTTTTGGCTGCCTTTTCAAGTTCAGGTACAACGGTTTTTGGCAAAACTGCACTTCTTGTGTATATAACAGCACCCCCATATCCATCCCATGCATCGTTGCTGCCCCGATAGTACACAAATACATAGTCATCTGGTTTATTCTCAATCTTTGACGACAATATATACCTGCAATTGTCATGCACAGAGATGGATAAATTCTTATGTTGTATGGTACAGACTACAGAGACTAAGGCAAAATATTTGTAAGTTATTTGAAGTTAATCAAGTGAACAAGTTTAAATATTTGTGTACATGTTCGAGTAAGTTGATTGTTCGATGTAACAAAATAAGACTTAATGCCTTTTCTGTTCTTGTGCAAATGCTTAAGGTCAAGAACTACCTCATTTACAGACAATAAAACCAATTGATGCTTTTGCATGCCGAGAGTCAAAATTATTAGACACTTGCAGATTAATCAGAGATAATTTGTGTCGGGCACAAAACAACATAATCAATGTGATTATATCACCATATGACATGGAGCATTTCGATAAGGAGCATGTGTTCTGATATTGTTCCATAAATGCTTAGATGCAGAGGAATCGGAGGAGCTTTAGAATGGGAAAAAAGTATTTACCAGTCATCTTGATAGTGAAGGTACTCATTGCCATGATTATAGAGTATCCCAGGATGAACTGGATCTTGAACAAATCTCTGCACAGCTGATCGAGTGAAAAAGCCACCATCTATAGTTCGTATTCTCCAAGATAAATTTCCTACAAGTTTGTCGGATTCTGTGTGGAATTCATGCAATTGACAGTCAAAAGTATCAAAGGATGGATTTAAGCCACTAGAAACGAACCATTTCCCACTGAAATCTGCGATATTAAAGCTTTTAACAAGAAGAGCAGGATCTGGGACAGTAAACTCTCCCAAGTCAGATTTTTGAGGTACACACTTCTTCCTTGAGACTGCACAGTCGTTGAATTCATCGACAACACTATTCTCAAACAGGTCCCCACATTTAATCTGCATTAGTACATGGGAATAGAATTCTGTAATTCCCGAATTTAACCTCCCACAGGCAAAATTGGTATTCCAGTCATCATTTCTTGAGAAAGTAGAGAACAAACCTGGCATTCAATCTCATCAGGTCGATTGTTGCAGGTCTGGAGGCAAGTAACATTGGCAGCACATGACGGGTTTGCAATGCACTTAGCAAGTTCCAGCCTGACAACCATAAAATTTCCAACGAGTCAGTCAAATGACAATGTTTATTTTCAGATGTTGAATATCCATACGAAGAAATCAAGTTGATTGGAATAATGAAAGTTTAATGTTGAACTGAATTTTATTTTTTTGTATATGAAAAAAAAAATGGTAGATTACTAAACAAATATTGAGGCAAAAGTTGAAGAAACAACATTCAGTGATTTTAGGTAATGTTCACTTAGGAAACATAAAACTTATAGATCTTTCATTGAACTCAAAGAATTAGTTATCTGTCTCCCTCTATCAGTTCATATCAAATCAAAAAAGAAAAGAATTTGATTATGCAGGGAGTGAAGTAGAGCCATCAGTTATATTTATATGAATAAAAGATCAAGCCATAAAACACCAAACACCAAATCCAGAAACACAGACCTACACTCCTTCAATAAGCAGGTACATGTTTTGAGAGCATCAACAGCACCAGCTGATGGAATAACCAAAATCATGCATGCCAGTACACCGGCTACTTTCATTAATTGTAACTGGCTCCATTCCTTCAGAACATGTGACACACTTTGAACCGGAAATCCAAACACCTCTTTAGACTACAGAAAAACAAAACAGTAAAAGCCATAATTAAGCAACTGTTCATCAACAAATCAGGAGCAGATAACTTTTAGGAACTACCTCAGGTATTCTTGTATTAGTAGAGATTGATGAAACTTTTTCTCTTTTGCTTGTGATCAGGTTTGAACATCTTAAGTCCAGCTCATAATAATTTCTGTTAGATCGTAATAACTGGGAGCGTCTTGACTTTCTGCTGTTGGCACTAAATTTCACCACAACTAGGCCACCGAAATAGACCGATCTCCTACTTTGAAACCTTCCATTGAATGTAAGAGCCAATCTGCTACCTGGATCAATGATGCTTTCATAATAGGGGAAACCGATGGAACGTGCAGCAAAAGCCATAATACCCGACTCAGGAGCTCTAAATGCAACCTGAGTACCATATGAAATACATCGGTAGGTTTATGCATTTGTCAATTACTTTTTCATTCTTTTTCTTCATAACCAAACACGTTTAACAAAAAACATCAATAACATAAGATACTTTTTTGACATATAATAAGCCATTTAAATGCCCTGCAGTTCCTTAACATTATACATGCACATAATTACTCTAAATTATCCAGTAAGTTGTATATACCAGTGAATATACTTACGGTTCTACATATAACTTACGAACAAATTCTGAACCTCGGCCTTCGCATATATAACAATCAATATCAAAAGAGATACATAATCAATAAAGAATCCTGATAAAAAATCACAAGTCCCCATTGTACAACATATGCAGGACATCCAGTTATAAATCAATTTTTCACTAACAAGTTAACATAAACTTCAACTCCAGCCATTTTGACGTGTCAAAAGCATTAAACATCTACAAGCAACCATTCCATCAACAATTTGGTACTTAACATTCTTTTAGGAAACAAAAGTGGAAATATTCAGTAAGTACCCCAAACCCAACTAGTTGCTTTCCTACAGAAGGTAAGTTATCAATTGAAAATGAAACTAACCCACTTTACAAAAAACTAAAATGAGATGCTAAATTAAGCAACAAATTGACCCCAAAAATCAGGTAACTCCAAAACCATAAATGTACACCAATTTTTTTGTTCCTCCTTTTGAAAATGTCACTTGGGGTTTCTTAACATGATTGGTATATCAAGTTCATGGACTACCTAACACATTACATCCAACAACATTATGAAAATTCGATGCTTTAAGGTTCATAAATATCAACAAAAACAAAAAGTATCAACAATTGTAGATAGAGAAAGAGATAATTGAAGCTGACCTTGTGAAGGAGAGCAAATGTGTAGAGGGGCAAGGCAGGAAATGGTGGTTTTCATGTCAACTTGGGAATGGCTTTGATTTTGTTTGTATGCAAAGAAAAGAAACAAGAGAAGCAGAGAGCGAAAAAGCGCCAAGTAGGCAAGTAGTGAGTGAACTCGGATAAGACATAAGACAATCGTGTGGAAACCAGACCTTTTACGTATATCTTGTTTCATCACTTTCTTGATTCATCGATGATCGTACTCTTATTTATTCATTTTTCTTTTCTTATCTAAAAGACTAAAATTTTATTTACAACTTTGGGATATTATTTTTTTCCCCTAACGTTTTCCTAAACATCATTTTTATCTCCTTGCGTTTCAATATTTCATTATTTTACCCTCTCATGTTTCTATATTCGCAAAAAAACCCTATACCGTTAGTATTCCATTAACCGTTTGAGATGAGGTTGGCCAAGTGGTATGCTCTCAGTCTCACACTTACACCTTTGAGGTTGTGAGTTCGAGTCTCCTTCCCAAAAACTCTGAATTAATTGTAATTGTTAACACAAATAGTTAAATGTTTCTAAAATTAAATATTTAAATCATATAATAAAATGTTAAAATTAAAACTAATGTAATGTAATGTAATAAAAAATTAAAATCTGTAAAGAAAAAAGAAAAAAAGAAAATCTCTCTCTTTCTCTCTCTTTCTCTCTCTAATGTAATAAAAAATTAAAATCTGTAAAGAAAAAAATAAAAAAGAAAATCTCTGTGTGTGTGCACGTGTGTGTGTGTGTGTGTGGGGGAAATGGGGCTGATGGTTGGGCCATATTTTGGTTGGGTTTGGAGTTAGGTGTTGGTTTGAGCCTTGAGGTGGAGTTGTGTGGGGTGGCTTCAGCCCCTTTAAATGAGCTCCACATATTTAATTAGGTAAAAAACACAACGTTTGCTTAAAAGATAATGACCAAGTTGCAATTTTCCCAAATTAAAATAACGGAGTTTGTCTCCTAATAATAAATAAATAAAACACTAATATCTATGACAAATATAATACGAGCTTCCTTCTTGGAAACATATTAATTTTCAATTGTCACAACTATGCGGCGATGTGTTTAAAGATTAATAATTGATTATTTGCTCACTTGGAGTTATAAACGATGAACAAAATGTTCAATCTATCCACCTTTATTTTATAATATATTTATGCTTCTCTGAATTCTCAATTACCGACATTCTCATATATTTTTTTTTTGAAAAAACATACAAACTAACTTTTTACGTATTGAGTTTATATAAAATTTTTCCTTTATCTGTAAGTATAATATTATATAATTCAAAATTTGTTTAAAAAATCAATTTTTTTTTTTTTTTTTTCTAATCTTACACCAAATGGATTAGATTGATTATTGGTCGATCTAGGAGCGAAGCCAGGACTTATTGTCTCAGTAGACTAACTTTTTTTTTTTTTGGGTATACACATACAGTGTGATGACTCGAACCTAGAATATTATCAAGCTGAATGAAAGTAATTTCCTACCCAAACCACACTGGACGGTAGTACGAAGTTTTTTTAAGCAAACCTTGCAAAAAAATTTTCCTAATTAAAAAGTATGTACATAAAATAAGAAGATATAATGATCTTTGCCCTTAAAAACATTTAAAATGATTCAAGTAGGAAACAGAGAAAAAAAACAAGGAAGCGAAATAAACTAAATGCATACTTGTTTGGGTTTCTTTTATTTATGGAATGAAATGGGGAATGGAGAAGAAATAAAAACTTTAATGTGTTTTGAGTGTCAATAAAATAACTTTAATGAATGTATTGAGATTATCTCAATTAAATTAAATTATAAACTAGACCATTTGTATGAATTATCAAGCAATATTCATTTTGTAATTGTCATTTATTTATATTTTTTAATTTTTTTTAAACAAAAAGAAAAAGAAAAAGAAGAAGAAAAACTTTAATTTTTTTTTTTTTTCATTCTTTTAAAGCTAGCCTGGGCTGAAGCTCAGTCTAATTTACAAACACTATATATAGAACCCTTAACACTCTTAGTGATTTAATGGTTAAATGTCAAACTCAAATCCCTGTCACGGATTTAAAAGAGAAAGTGTACAACCATTATACTAAAAGTGAATGTTCATAATGTGAAAATTATACGGCGGTCACTTAAAATATGAAATGATAATGGTGAATAATGTTGTAATTATGGATCAATTTTTGTATTATATTATTTGAGATGAATTTTCATATTAATAAAATTGGTTAATTAGTATCACTCATTTGTAAAATACAACATAACTCTTTTTTATCCATAGCTAAAGGATGTAATAATTATATGGCATTTAACGGTTGAGATTTGTCGTTGTGATGTAGGTAAAATGCACAAACTCACACCAAAGAGCTCTTTATAATCCTATGTAGATTTGTCGGTATTTTTTTTTTGCTAACAAAATTCGGACATAATTTCAAAGATAGAATTCGAATCGCTGTCATGGACGTGAAGAGGAAATATAAATATAAATATTTAGATATGATTTTTGAGTTAACGATGATATCTAGATTTGTGATGAGTGATGATGAGATGCAGCTAGCTGTAAGAACAAAGCTTGAAAGAGATAATAAACAAGAATATCCGAATTTTGATCGATGATTGCTAGACAACTACGGGCCTATAATTACATCATTCCATTCTTCCCTGTGAAAAAATTTCAGCTGTTGCTTTTAATTTTGTTTTCATTACTTGCAAAAATATATTAAATTTCTTTCTAATGGGCTGAAATTTACAAGGGACATGAAAACAACATATTCTCCATCCACTCTTGTCTTCTTCTTCTTCTTCTTTTATGCTTTCTTCATCCACCCTTCAACTTTATCTGATCCTTCACCAGATGATCCAGGTTATTATTTATTTATTTATTTATTTTTGACACACCTGATTTCACCTTACACAAATACTGTATAAATTAAAATAGATTCTCCCCAAATATCATTAATTATGTTTCTAATTTCTTATTTTTGTTTTAATTTTTTTATGCTTAAAAAATTGAAGAAATTTATGATTTTTTAAGTCAATTTTTTATTATTTTTCTAACTTTTAAATTTTGCTGCCACTATAACTATACAAATTATAAGTAGTAGAATAAATTCTGACAGCTAATGATCGAGTTAGAGTTTGTCTGGACATATTGAGATGTAGCATAACCCAAATTAATAACTAATATCATATTTTTGGATACATAATAAAGATTAATCTAACATGCCTCTATGAATTATCTACAGAATGTGTGTTAAAATTCGACCAGAACCCCTACCAACCCTCCGGCGACTGCATCCGTCCTCAACGGAAGAAACTCAACTACTGGAAAAGCATCTCTTCAACTCTCTGTTGCCGAAATGCTCTCACCTTCTTCTCCCAGGCGCTAGCTTTACGCGCACGTAAATCAACAGACGGCAACATTTTCATCCCGGAAAGTCTCTGGAAGAACTGCACCGGTCCTTTCCACAGACAGCAGTCTGTCTCTGCCCATTCCTGCGGCTTCGACAATCTTTTCCAAGTCAATAGCCCATGTTTGAGCCTGTCCCTCTCCACCATCAGCCTCAGGAAGGAGTTCCAGGATGCCTTGGATAAGTGTTCTCGCTTGAATTCTTCGTTTGATGATTCCTGTAGAAACTGTACGGGCGCTGTGGTGGCCGCCAGGGATAATTTGTTAAACCGGCATGATGATAATAATGAGAAAGCCATTTGTGGAATGGCGGTTGTTGTTTCGATTGCGGCTGCCAATTTAGATCATTCCTCCTCAGTTGATTTATTTAACTGTTTGAATGCTTTGGATGTGTATGGTAAGTTCCATCGCAAATAATAATTATCAGGCGTAGGATTTCCGATATAAGTTATGAGAAATTTTGATTTTTTCTTGATATAAGTAAGTTACGAGAAATTTTTATCAAAATCAAAACTTTGAATGTGTTGATGGAATCTTTAGGCATCTTTTTCAAAACTAACCATAAAAATATATGAAATTTTAAATTTTGGGTTTCCTATAAGTTTTATTGTTCTTGTCAGTTTTTACACTTTCTAGACAAAAATGCTCTTAATGAATTTTCAATTTTTTTTTTGAAAAACAAATCTGCAACATTCCTCTTTGGATTTCTTCTTCTAATATTACACTTTTATTGTTTGTTGGCAGATCCTGGTTATGTGAGACTCAAAGGTAAGTGGAACTACTACTTTTCTTTACTCGATCAAAATTCTTCAATTTATGCCTTCAAAAGCATTTAATTTGAAACAATTTTTTTTTTTGTTTTTATAACAATCCTTGATACTCACAGAAATGATTTATCTTATCAGATTCTGTGGCAAAAGCGATAATTGGAGTTTGTATAGCTGTGGCCACACTGATTGTGGTGACTGTTACTCTGATAAAGTGTGCGGGAAAATGGAAGAAAAAGAGGGCGAAGCGAATACTTCTGAAGCCTAACAAAGAGATAACGAATACATGGTCAAGTTTGTATAGATTTTCCAAGGCTGAGATTGATATGGCCATTAACTATGCCGGCGAAAAAAGGAGCCTTGGAAGAGGAAGTGCAGGCCAAGTATATAAAGGCTTTTTGCCTAGCGGCCAGCCTGTTGCCATCAAGCATATATACAAGAGCAATACTTCTGATTCGTTTACTCGAGAAGTTGAAGGTCTTTCAAGGGTTCGCCATCCCAATCTTGTTTGTCTCTTTGGTTGCTGTATTGAAGGCGGCGAGCATTATCTGGTTTATGAATTTTGCTCAGCTGGGAATCTATCGCAACATCTCCTAAGTAATCTCTTATTTTTCTCTTTGTTCATTTAGTTGCGTTTTTGCACACGTAGCGTCCTGGGGAATCCTTTCGGTGTTGACAAAGCTTGTATGCTGATCATATTCATTCATGTCTCTATGTGTCGTGCAGGAAAAGAGTGTGTTTTAACATGGGAAATAAGAGTTAAGATCCTGAGAAATTGCGCGCTTGGATTGAGGTATCTCCACCATTATATAGATGGCTGCATTGTTCATAGAGATATCAAGGTATAAGAGAATTTCCTCTAGTGTTTAAAGTTATTTGGTGAATTACTTACAAAACTAAATTAAAAATAAAAATAAAAAATTAATTACACAACTAAAGCAATGTTTTGAATCAATTCTGCGTTATACTGTTCAAAAAGTTGAAAAATCACGAGGAATATAATTATGTGAAAAATGAGTTCTGTTCAATCTTCTAATGATATGATTCATATGTAGCTTACAAACATCCTTTTGACTGAGGAACTGGATCCTAAGCTTTCGGATTTCGGGTTGGCAAAGATGCTGGGCATGGAGGAGAGCAAAGTATTTACAGATGTTAGAGGAACCATAGGCTATATGGATCCAGAGTACATGAGCAACGCCAAGCTAACTTGTGCTAGTGACATTTACAGTTTTGGTATTGTTGCTCTTCAGCTTTTATCAGGACAAAAGGTCATTGAGCTAGATCTTGATGCCAGAGATCAGCTCACTAGAAAGGTACCTTTATGTCTGCCTGTGTGAATACTATTTGCAGGGTGTTTCTCTTGTTAGGACTGTCTTGGAAAAAAATTTCAGTACTACGGTTACAAAGCTAGTTCCGTAAAGTTACAAAATAGAAGTCCTGAAATTTCATAGAAAAAAAAAGTGAAAAATATAGTTATTTTTTTTCAGTACTATTCTTTGCTTCCAAAAACAAACTCTAAGAGCAATTCAATTTCAAATTTATGTAGGCAAAGGATGTAATCATGGGAAAACGCCCATCGACAGATTTCGAAGATCTGCGGCTGAATGGGAATATCATCAGGCAGGACTTTGAATCCATCCTGCAAATTGCTGTTCTCTGTGTTGCTAAATCAAGCAAAGGCCGCCCGACAGTGGATATTGTCTTTGATGAGTTAGAAAAGGCTTGGAAAAACACAAAGGCTGAAATGGTCTGAAAATATATTATTGCATACATCATATATACTCTCTAGTTAAATAATTTCGGTCATGAAAAAACAAATTTCAGGAAGTTGTGTAGAGGATATATATATTTATATAACTTGTTATGTGCTTTTCTTATTATGCAGGACGCGAAGAAGGAAACGATGGGTTCATCAATAGCAACACCCTCCAGATCCTTGGAAGTGATTCCAGTTTGAGATTTTGTAATGATTTAGAAGTTGCACGGAGAGAGGTTTTGGGTGTGTGTATATATATACCAGCGTACTTGGTTAGGAAATAAAGATGCTGCATGTGGTGTTTTCTGAATATTAATTCATTACAATTGTGCATCCATGGAGTCATCTCCTTGCAATGAGTGAAGTGAAGATCAAACCCTCAAACAGACAGAAGATATTCGTTTTGAGGTCTGGAAGAACATGGATCGATCATCTTTTGATCGGAGCTTTTGTTTGAACATGTATGTATCAAGTTTGTGATTGGTAGTCAATCGAATAAAAAAGGAGTGGATGAATTTATTCAAGCAAAATTTAGTACAAATCTAAATAATTACACAAAATAAATTTTAAAGATGGAGTGATGGTCTGACCACTACAAGAAAATATGGTTTTATTGACAGTTAATTGTTGACAGTTTTTAACTGTCATCAATTCTTGACAGTTCTTGTATTTGTTGACAGTTTTTAACTGTCAAGGATTTATGACAGTTAAAAATTGTTAACAAATAACTATTTTTTTTTTATATATATTATTAATATATTAAATAATATATAATATATATAAAATATAAATTATTATATAAATAATAATAATATATTTATATTATAATAATATTATATATAATATTAATATATTAATATATTAATATTATATTATATTATATTATATAAATATATTATTATTTATATAATAATTTATATTATATATTATATATTATATATATATCATTATATTAGGGAAAATTACTCAAACTGACCATATATATTAGGGAAAATTTGTTTTTAACCACAAACGAACTTTTATTTATTAATAACCATGTTTTTGAGAAATTACTAGAAAACCCTCATATAAAAAGGGTCCCCAAACCCACTATCTCTCTTTCCCCTTTTTTCTTTCTCTCTCTTATGGTATCTCTCTCCCCGATTTCTCTCTCTCTCTCTCCACTTGATCTCTCTCGCCGGGCTGTTTGGAGGGTCGCCGAGCGCCGGCGACCTCCTGGGCTTCGTGCGCAAGTCCGGCGCTGCAGCTTTGCCGGCGACGAAGCTGGTCCTTGCGTGGGCTGCTGCTTCGCCGGTCGTGGGCTACTGCTTCGTCGGTCGTGGGCTGGTACCTCGCCACTCGCTGCTACTTCGCTGGCGAGGAAATCAGTTCCCCTTCGCCGGCAAGGTCATCTGCAGGAAAGTTGAAACAAAGCAAAAAATAAAAAACCCTAATGTTTGAGAAAGAAGATGAGGAAGAAGAAGAAAGGGAAAATTGCAATTTAGTCCACATTTCAAGTTTGAACATTTCAATTTTAGGCATGATTTCAAGTTTTGATATTTCAATTTAGGCATGATTTCAAGTTTAGACATTTCAATTTACCCATGATTTCAAGTTTGCTTCGAGATTTAAAATAAAACTATTTCAGGGGTACTCTGGTAATTTATGGACATACACTGAAAGTTTTTTAAAAAAGTGGCTATTAACAATTAAAGTTTCAAAAGTGGTTAATAACAAAAGTTTAATATTTCCTATGGCTAGTTATGGTTTTTTCTCTATAATATATATAATATATAATATAAATTATTATATAAATAATAATAATATATTTATATAATATAATATAATATATATAATATATAATATAATATAATATAATATATATTATATTATATAAATAATAATAATATATTTATATATTATATTATTATATATAATATATATAATATATTATATTATATTATATAAATATATTATTATTTATATAATAATTTATATTATATATTATATATTATATATATATCATTATATGTATTATATAAATAATAATAATATATTTGTATAATATAATATAATATAATATGATATTATATATATATAATATAATATAATATAATTTATATAATATATATAATTTAAATAATAATATAATACATAATATATACATATATAAAATATATATTTATATATAATTGATATTATATATAATAATAATATATTATTTTTGGAAATTAGGGTATTTTTGGAATGGGGTTGGGGCATATGAGGGTATTTATGGTATATAAATTTTAGTTCGGAATGGAAGGACATTCCATTGGTTTTTGGATGGAATGCCCATTCAACCAAAATGGTGGAATCCCCATTCCAATGGAATCATTATTCCATTGCATTTTAACAAACCAAACGAATGGAATGACTTTCTTTTTATTCCATTCCATCCAATCAAACATAACCTATAGGAGACTCATGATATCAATTGTAATATGCATGATTTGGAATACAAATCTCATTACATGGGAGATATTTCTCAACATGAATCTTGCAATTTAATGAACAAATGTAAGATTCAGATTACTAATTTATATGAGTTATTGAATTATTAACGTGTCTCTTAGTATGAAACAAGAGGGTGCAAAATAAATAAACAATTTTTTTTTTTTAAAAATTGAATTTTTTAAAAGTAAATGATTTAAAAGTAAATTTATTAAATTTAAAATTTTACTTATCTAATATCGGTTTGTCCAAAAACCGATATCTTACTGTAAAATAAATTCATATCGAGATTTTGTTTGGTGTTGAAAATAGGAAGTAAAAGTTTAAAAAAATTATTAAAGATAAATATATATATATATATTATGAATGTTTTATAATATAATAATAATATATATTTATAATATTTATATAATATATAATATATAATATATAATATAATAATATATACATTATATATTAAATAATATACATTATATACTATTATAATAATATGTTATAATAGTGATTCCATTAGAATGGGGATTCCACCATTTTGGTTGAATGGGTATTCCATCCAAAAATCAATGGAATACCCTTCCATTCAAAACTAAAATTTATATTCCATAAATACCTTCATATACCCCAACCCCATTCCAAAAATACCCTCATTTCCAAAAATAATATATTATTATATATTATATTAATGATATATAAATATATATATAAATATGTATTATATATTATATTATTATATTATTATATATAATATATATTATATATAATATAATATAATATATATTATATTATATAGATATATATGTTATTACATGTATTATATATTATATATATTATTATATTAAATAATATATAATTATATATATAATATCGGTCTCGATATGGTTAGTGCATCATGATATAACTTTATCATGATATTGAATGTGGACCACTAGTTTTGACAAATGCATACACACTTGAGTTAAAGTATGTAAAACGAGTGACTTATATTCAATATCCTCACAAAGTTATATCAGGATACACTGACTTGAACATTTTTCTATATAATATACTTTTATATTTTATTATTATTATCTATAATATATCATGTTATTATGAATGTTTTATAATTAAGGGTATTTTGATCAAAATACAGTTAACATCATTCAATTCCGTTGTTAACCAAACAAAATAATACTGATTTAAAGACTAATTCTAAAGTTTCAACTAAACAAAATACTTAGTTTTCCTTTCCTTTCCATTTCCATTTTCATTCTCATTTCGATTACCATTCCACCATGTAACCAAACGTGACCATAGAGTATTGACCAATAACTCAATTATATATGTTTTAAAAAAAATATAATTTTATCAAAATTTCAATAAATATTTTTTAATATATGTTTGTTGTAGAAATTAGAATTTTGATTAGTTGAATAAATTTAAATTTATTTAATTTAAGGTTTTTTTTTTATTTTTTTTATTTTTTATTTTTTTTTTATTTCTAACAACTCATATAGGTTATATAAAATATTGTTCTATTATTATCATTTTACAAGTTGTAGTCAAGTGGTGAAAGCTTACAATTTTGGTTTAAGGTCTTAGGTTCAATCCATGCTAATGACAATTAATATTGTTCAATTATTAGGTGAGGGCAGGGCTGGACGGTGGCGGCGGTGTCGTGCAGCGGTGGCGGCGGAGGTGGAGGTTCGACAGCGGAAGTGGAGGGCAGCGTCGGCGGCGGGGGAGGCCCGACGGCGGCTGGCTGGGCGGCAGCAGAGGCGAAGGTCGGGCGGCAGGCCGGGAGAGCAGGATGGTGGCCGGTGGCATCGGAGTTGCCCGGTCGACGGTGGTCCGGCGGAGGAGACGGTGGAGGTCCGGCAGTGGTGGGGTTGGTGTATAAAAGTAAAATATCTTATTTAATTAAATAATGAAAAAGTAAAAAAAAAAATTATATAAATTATTGACAGTTAAAAACTGTCATGAAAAAATAATAATAAAAAAATAAAAACTGTCAAGACTTTCCTTGACATTGGCATTGTTGACAGTTTTAAAAACTGTCAAGAATCCTTTCCTTGACAGTTTTAAACTGTCAACAAATACCTTATTTTTTTGTAGTGGACGCAGAACGAAAGTAAAGGATTTACCAGCGTAAACCCTAAGATCTCACAATCTGGAATCCACCAGTAAATTCAATTGAAACCAAAATAATAATATTATTCAATACTATGAAACTGATAAAAAAGAGCCTTAAATAGACTTGAAAAACCCTAAAATAAGCAAAAAAGACTAAAATATCCTCAAACTAAGCCAAAACGGAAAACAAATAAAAACACTAAAAACTTCGGCTACCCGACAACCTAACTTAAACAGCTCTGTTGAGGATGCAAATGACGTCAACCAGGGAAACCCAAGTTGCCATGCTATAGAGCTCTAGAAACCCTTTCCAAAAACATATTATAATAGGAAATCTGACAACCGAGCTAAAAGTTATGCCCGTTTCTTTGGAGCACCCCTTTTGGATAGTTTCCTATCCATCTCTTCTTCAAAATCCAACGCCAACTGTCCTACATCATGGTCTATGTCTAAGTTCACTCCTCGAGCTTCTTCTACGTTTGAGCTTTTCACAATAATAAATATCAATTAGATTTTCAGGTGCAATCAACTGTTAAAGTTGATGATGCTTCACACCATACACACTAAGGCATCGATTATTTATTTATTTATTTAAAATTTAATGAGCCCGAATTAAAATCAGGGACATTTGTAAAAGTAATCAAATCAGGAAATGAATTTTTGTCTTTAATCAAATTCTAATTTTTTATTGTTTGTAACCAATCATCATAATTCATTATTATTTTTAACTAAGAAGATCATTTATGGCCACAGCCGGAATGAAGGTAGACGTTGTTAAAAGGAAGTTGTCATTGCAATATTCTGATAAGAGTGTGGAGTTCAATGTCCGCACACTAGAAGAAAGAATTGAGCAAGGAAGTTGCTTTGTGATAGACATTTCAAAATCAAAGAAGAGAAGAAACTGAGTGTGTGAGCTTGTGCAAATGTTTGAGAAAGACTCTGAATCGAAAGAAGAGCAACAAGAGAGCCAAGAAGAGCAGAAAATAGTGAGAGTTGATGAGCTAGAGAAAGAAAACAAAAAACTCATGCTTGAGGTTAGAATACTCAAGGTAGAAAATGGCTTGCTTAGAAAGAAAGTGCATGAGTTTTATTCTGTCAGTAAGGAGTTGGGAGAGCAAGTGGAAAGTCTTGAGGTTGAAAAGAATTCAGCATCGAAGAACTTGGAAGAACTAGTAAAGCTTTCAGAAGAGTTTGAAGAAGAATATGCTAGAAAGACAAGGAATTGCTCATGGAAATGGAGTGAAAAACAAGAGCCTAGGAAGAAGCAAAGGAAGAACTGAGCAAGAAGAAGAATGCTTTGAAGATAGCAAAAGTCAAAGAGTCTGACTACATAGTTCAACTAGACCAAGTCGAGAAGGAGGTCAAGTCACTACAAGTGAAGCAAATTCAAAGGCCTCAAAGTCAATCATCAAGAGGGAGTTCTTCTCACTCTACTCTTACTCGCTATTTTTGTTCTAAAAAAGGGTATGTTCAAGCTCATTGTTTCAAGTTTTATAAGCATAGAAAGACAAGAGAGGCTAGAGGTAGGAGGTACCCAACAAAGGTCAAGAAGATATGGGTGAGGAAAGTTTTAGTGAACCAAGTTAGAATGAATGGGATGGGAAAGATAGGAGAGTCATTAGCACCCATTTGGGTTGTGAAGAAGAGTGAAATTACCAACTTGGTTAAACCACCCTTAGTTGATCCTACTCCTACCATAAATGCCAACATCTTATGCATTTTAAGATTGCACAATTTATTTTCCTCTTGTAGACTATGTTCTTTTCTCTCAATATGTTATCGTGTGCATGTAAATGATTGTGGAAGATCTAGGTTTGGGGGAGAAAAATTTATTGTGGGATCTCTTTTGAGTTACGTACCCGAACTGGTTCTACAATTATAGCTACAATTTATGCTAATCTACATCGGTTATGCTAAAGGGACGCACGAGTGTTTCACCCTTTGCAAGTTCACAAATCGCAAAACTAGTATAGTGCAAAGTAAGGGTTATCGTTCCCAAAAGGATTAGTAAGTTTACACTTAATTAGATAGCTAGTGTAACAATTAAAGTTAACTCTACATATTGCTTGTTTAATTAACTAAGATGATCAACACATTAACTATGCTAGGATTTGAATGATTAGTAAACAATGACAATTATTGGATTCAAATTCTAAATTAAAGGATTTCTAGGGAATAGATTAGTTCAAGTAACAACTTACTATCTAATCAACCATTCACTAAGCTCAATCACAAGTTCCTAACATGCATCTATTCATGTCAAATTATAAGGCATTAAATCCTCAACTTTAATCACAACTTAAGGCTAGGAGATTGATTGAAGGAGGTTTACTCAAAGGTGTTAGTAAAGATTCACAAGTGAGTAAATCTCTCCAACTTAGATGGCAAAAGAGGTACATGCATAAGTGGTCTTTAATGTAGATAAGTTCATCAAATCTATAGTGCATTCAAGAGAGATTGGTGGTTGCAACTACTAATCATAAATGAAATAATTAGCACATGCATAACTTGAGAAGGTGAAATAAACATGATTGATTAAGTAGTAAAGTTAATTACAAATCCCCTAACAAAGAGGATTTAGTTACACATAGAGTCAAAGCTACTAAGAAATACAATTGAAGGAAACATCACCGATTAGAAACTCTTTGGGAAGTGGAAATGATCCTCTTTGCAATCCAAGTAATAACTTCTTCCATGGAAACTTGAAAGAAGCTAAACTAAAGCACCAAAGTGGGTGTTTGGTTGCCTAGAAAATTGCCAAGAAAACTAACTTGGCTTTTCTAAGAGAAAAATATCTAAAATATCTCTATTTCTAATTACCTCTCTAATTCTCTACGTACAACCACACTCTTCTTCTTGTGATTAAGTGGTTCTACCTATAGAAGCAAAAAGGGGTGGAAAATACAATAAGGGGGAGGCCTTCCTAAGACAAGTGAGGGTCCTTTGGTACATAACCAAGGCTAAAAATGGAAAGTGGATGGAAAAAGGACTTGATATGGCTGGATTAGATCCACTTGTAGCTCATTGGAGTCTCCCACGGGGTACGTTCCCTGGCTTTTTTCCCACGGATTGAACCCGCGGATGCTTCTTCCCTGTCTTCGTGGATCTCTTTTGCTGGAATATTCTTACTGGGGGGAATGCTCTGAACCCGCTGATGGGCTTCAGCGGCTTTGTTCGTGGTTTTATTCCCATGGGCCCTATTGTTAGGTTTTTAGTTTGTGTTGGCATATATTCCATATCAAAATGTTGTTCATCTTGTATTGTTTAGTGGTCATATTGATGATGATTTAAAGCTTCAAAGAAAGACTCAACTACAATGCATGCAAGATGGTGGCTTGATAAGGGGAATTAGCTTTATTGCTCATCAAAGGTATAATTGACCTCATTCCTCTTACAAGGCATAGGCACACACACATAAATCATTCATAAGTGTCCCTACATCGTTGTGCATCATTTATATAACACATTCACATGTTTTTGTTTGCTCATGCATTGAACTCAAATGCTCATACATTGTAGAGTTGCATGTTCTAAGAATATGTCTAGGAAATGACATTCATATATGAATTTGTGTTTGATTGTTTGTGTTTCTTGTGTTTTGGACTTGTAATTGAACTTAATTAATTTCTTATTGAGTCCCAGTCATTTCGGTTACTCATTCATTTAGTTTCGAGTTCAAACGATGTAGCTACGCTACTTTTCGTTCTCATTCGTTGAGTTGTGTTCGTCGTCATTTTCTGAGATGAATTCTCAACCATTTGTCAAAGTTTCATAGTCGTCATTGTGTGTGAGGGAGTCACAATTTGTAATCCGAAAACGGATTTGAAATCAGAGTTCGAAGGCCCGAATACGGTCGAAGAACGTGCGAGGTGCGCGAGAGAAGCAACCATGGCCGTTGGCCTTGGTTAGGCCACCCCGTGTGGAGGTTGTGTGCCACACGGCTAGACCAGCCCTCTGGTCCCTTGTGGCCCACGCGCCCCACACAGCCCAGGGGTGACGTGGCCTTCTGTGATTGGCCGAAATCCTTCTTCTCTCTCCTCCTTTTTAAATACCTCCTCTTCCTTCTATTTGTTTTAAAGAAGAAAAAGTTTGAAATCCCGTCTAGAATTTTCTCTCCAATTTTCTCAACTTCCAAACACCATAACTTTCTCATACGAAGTCAGAATTGAGTGATTCAAGTTGGAGATTGTTTGTAATCGAGTCCTCTACCTTTTTCAAGTGATCTTGCAGTTGTTTGACTGATTTTTGGAGTGATCTACTCAGAAAACCGAACCAACTCATGAAATCAAGGTAGTGTTCATATCTTGGTGATTTCATCTTTTTAAACCTTCAATTTTCTTAGGGTTTCTTCTTCTATATGTATGTGTATGTATGGTGAATGCTATTGAGAAAGATAGCTTCATAATCAATCTAATTGAAAAGTCTAATTAGAGACACATTTGAACTAGATTCTTAGATTCTTTGATTTTCACATGATTGAGAGTTGTATTGTGATTAGATTGACATCTAGGATTATTTAAGACTTGATTGAATCATTTTTTGATTAATAATCCTTGAAATGTGTTTTTGAGCCTTGATTGATGATATCTAGGATTAGAGCCTTTGTACGTGTTTTTAGAGATATCTAGGATTGAATTGTTTTAATAATATATCCTATTTCTAAATCTTTGGCTAGAATACTTATTGAATATATTTTTTGATTTTAGCATTTTTATGTATGTTTATAACATCTTGAATTTGTGCTTCATGTATATGAATTGTTCAAGAGTTATTTGTGTGAATGAATCTAGAAGTTTTATGTGTTAATTGATTTCACATGTTCTAGGTTTTCATTCATGTTTTTGCATCTAGATTTCTAATGCTTGTGTTTTCACATCTATAGATCTAGTTGTTCCATGGAATGTATTGATCACATGTTCTATGATGTTTTGATTGTTTGCATCATTTGCATTCACATGATCACAATAGGAAGTCCTTGTAAAAGGCATGAAGTCTTGGTTAGAGTCGAGATGACTCGGATAGCCAAGCAAGAAGTCTTGTTTAGAGTCTTGAGGACTTGGATAGACAAGCAAGAAGTCATGACTAGAGTCGGGAGGACTTGGATAGTCATGCAAGGGAGGCTCTCTAGAGGCAAGTGTGCCTTGGATAGAGAGTTGGCTTATATATTGGTAGGCCGGGATGTTTGATTAGATATAGAGTCCGATAGAGCGGGGTACATGGGCTATGTATACACTCTTGAGGAATTTCTAATCTACCAACGATGTTGGCTAGGTATGATTTTCAATATGTGGTGGTTTCGCATAATTGAGGGATTTTCTATCTTCCAATAGGGTTTGGGTAAACAGACTCCACATGGGTTGGTGATCTAGGATTGGTCACTTTGTGGAATTTCTAATTTACTTTCCAATATATATAGTACCCAATGGTTGTATTTCAACCCGTGGATGTTTCCTCCTTGGAGGTTTTACCATGTTAAAAAAATCCCTTATGTTTATTCTTTCTATCTCTATCTTTTATATTTGTTTTTGTGTATGTTGTTATCTTGTGACATATTAATCACTTGTGAAGTATATTGGAACAAGATATTGTAAAGTGTGATTTGTAAGTCTATTCTTTTGATCATAATTGTAATTACATTTCTTTTGTATATTGATTAGTATTTTGTGTATAGTGATATTTGTATATACTTGTAATGATTGAACATATATTGAAATACAAGTATTCTTGTTAATTGATTTTATGTTTTCTTTATACCTCATACAACTTGTTGATACTTAGACAATGTATGAATGATCACATGTTATCTTGTCTAGGTATGATTCCGTGTTTTTTGTGTTGTATGTAACGCTACCTTGAGGGACAAACATAAGTTTGTTCAAGGGAATGGTATTAGGCGAAAAACCTATTCACCCCCCTCTAGGTACGTCTTAAGCAATTTAACCTTGTTTGTATACTTTCACCTATGATATGAAACCGTTGGGTATGTCAATGAGATGTCCCACGGCTTCTATCAATTGGTTCTTTCCCACGGGCCCGATGACATGAAACTGCTGACCTCTGCAATCTTTCTGCTGGTTCTCTTCGCTGGAACTTTCCCGCAGGATTTGGTGTATGAACCCTCGGGAACAGGGCATCCTTGGTTTTCTACCTTCTTTGCCTTCTTTTTGTCATTTCAGACCCTAATGCCTTCGAAACGCTGTAATTACCTAAAAACACATATTTACAACATTAAACACATAAAATGCTCGGAAAATGATTACAAAAACCATGTAAAGAGGGCGCTAAATGTGAACATTTTGAGTGCGATCAAGTGTTAAATCATTATTTTTAATTTTTGTTTAGTTTAAGTTTTGTTTGAAGATAATAAGGCAAGTTCGATTGAAATTTTTGTTGAAATTCATGCCAGACAAAGCTGATCAAAGTTCACATCTATGGAAATTTTCACAATGCAAGGTCGCTGGTGGAGACCCATGGAGGAAAGGAAGCGAAGTCACCTGATAGTTATTATACAAGATTCGCAGGTAACACTACGCTGGTAAGGATCCGCGAAAGGCAAGCTCAAGATCCATTGCCCCAGACTTCGCACATGATTCCATGTGTAAGCCGCTGGTGAAAACCCATGAATTGGGAGGAAGATGAGTAAGTGAAACGACAGTGTTTTAGACTTTGAGGGTCGATTTCGCTGGTCTAGACCCGCGAATATCAGGGCTGCGAACTGAAGATTATAATTACATGTCATTCGTGGTAGGGCACACCACCACAATCAAACAAAATCTCTTCTCTTTTCCCTCTTCCCTCTCTTTCTAAGGTAATTTCTTCCTTCCCACGAAATCGATTCAAGACTCAAAGGTATGTTTTCTTCCACCTAAACTCGATTTACTTGTATAATCTATAAGTCGCGCAGCGGAAAAAAGATAGATTATTGAATCGATAAATAGGTTTTAAAATTTTTATCATCTTGGACCTTTTGTATACACAAATATGAGGAGGGATTTGTTTTCATACCTTTGAAGATCTCTCCTTTGTTTCTTTTCGACCCTTCACCTCTAAGCCTTCCAAGCTGTGACCCGTGATCTAGCAACTTTGTGTGTGGGCACGTCACGGATTCTGGGCGTATTTGAATGGAGGCTTCAGAGATGGAGAAGACAACCCCTTGTCCCTTTGCTTGAGTTCGGCCAACCTTGAGAAGATTTTTTTTTCTTTTCTTTTCTTGCTCATTGCCGTACCTCTCTCTCTCTCTCTCTCTTACGTTTTTATTTTTTTATTTTTTTTAAATCCATTTTTTGTGGGCCTCATGAACAGTTCGTGCTGTGTTGGCTGTAGGCTATGAAGGACATTCCTCTGTAAGCACAAATTTTAGGTCTTTGGTGACCAAGATTGCATTAATGTTGTTTTTCCATTTTGTATAGTTATCCCCCGGTTAATTTATCATTCGCAAGAATTTGAAGTAAAGCAGAAGACATTGCTAAAATAAATATAAAATAAAAATAAATTCATTCACTCATACATTTAAATAATATGTAAATTATTTGGCATATAATTAAACATGATACATGAACATGTTTAATGAACAAGAAAAAATCCAACCCCCCCCCCCCCCCCCCCCCCCAAAAAAAAAATTTACTATGCCACAACAATCCAACACCCCACAAACAAGTGCCGCCTTAGGTCGGTCAAGTACTTGCATGTTGGATCGAGATATTCTCAATTAAATGATGCATTAGAATAACTCTTTATTCTTATATTATTTAACCATCGTCTATTTTAGTCAGGATTTTAATTAACCATTTAATTTAAATCATTGTGAGTGTAACCCATCATTTCAGATCTCATGAATTTAACTTGAGAGTTGCTGCCTTAGGGTCAGTTAATCCCAAAATACATTCAAAAATCTTATCCATTAGGAAGTTAACTTTGATATTGACTCTTATGGAGACCTTCCTTAGGAAGGACAAAAACAAAGCCGTCTCTAGGCCCCACTTGAATCTCACGGTGTTAAACTAATGATGGAGACTATGGAATATAATGTTATATATCACTCTCTCCCATTCACTATTTACAGTTAGGGATTTCTAATGCACCTATATTAAGGTAGATTAAACGGCTAAGAAGAATTTAGTTATTTATGTTATGTTACTAGAATCTTATCCTATTAACATTAAATAATAAACTGGATTTTTAACTATTAAAAACTAATTTATTATTCGAATTCTAATCTATGTAAACTATTTTAGATAGACTAGAATTAAATGTGAGAATTACCAAGTTTTAACTATTAAAACTAAAACTACATTATTCGGTCCAATTATTATTAAGGCATTAATCAAATTAATCTTAATAATGAGTTGGGTTGTACTAATCTAACTAATTAAACTCTTTAATGAAAGATTAGTAATGAATGAGAATTACCAAGTTTTTTACTCCTAAAAACTAATCTCATTATTAATAGCCAATTATGTGATTATTCTATTTTAATCATATTAAAATAAAATAAAAAATAAACAACACATAAATTAAATAGGCTATTATTCATGTATGATATATTATAATGCAAGTGTAGGCACTTCTAATCTATATGACAAATGTATGCATGACAATGCTTTAATCATCTCATAAATATAACATATATGAGTTGACCGAGTACGATGAGCTATCTAACTTAAAAAATAAATATTCTAATTTCAAAAATTAATTCAAAGCATTCCTTGGTCTTCTTGTAATCCCTCTATTCTTCAAGTCCATCTTTTGCATATTTTGGTCTTTTAAACAAGTCCAACTTGATTATTTTTTAATTTAATTTATTTTATTTTTTAATGTGATCCATCTCATGAATCATAACCTAAGGCCCAAGTGTTACCTTAACACTTATCGAAGGCTCAAGGTGTCAAAAAAAAATAATAAAATATCGGCCCATACGCACTTCCAAATATGCAACCCTAGCATCGCGAACACGTAACACTTGCGCTTTTCGCGCACGGAATGTGCGCGATTGCCATTATTGCGCAAAACACACGCGTCAACCATCATCCGCACACAAGGTGCATAGCAGCCGCACATAGCGACAAGTACACGCATCAGCCCTTGCACTAAACAGCGCACGACTGCCTTGCGCATAAGCAGCACGCGGCTGCTTGCTTCATGCACGGAGCGCATGTGCGCAGCCCTTTGTGCATAGGCTTTTGCATGTTTATAACTCTAAACTCATCGTACCATACAATTAATGATCAACCATGTTTATAAAAAAAATAATATAAACGTCATACAACCCTAGATTGTGCTTACACATATCATACATATCGAAAAGAAATAGAAAACCATCTTAACATGTTCTTGTATATCAAAAAATTGGCTCTGATACCAATTGTAAGTCGTGTAGTGGAAAAAAGATAGATAATTGAATCGATAAATATGTTTTAGAATTTTTATCATCTTGGACCTTTTATATACATGAATATGAGGAGGGATTAGTTTTCATACCTTTGAAAATCTCTCCTTCGTTTCTTTTCGATCCTTCACCACTAAGAGTTCCGAGCTATGACATGTGATCTAGCAACTCTGTGTGTGGGCACATCACTGATTTTGGGCGTACTTGAATGGAGGCTTCTGAGATGGAGAAGACAACCCCCTTGTCCTCTTGCTTGAGTTTGGCCAACGTTGAGAAGAATTTTGTTTTTCCTTTTCTTTTCTTCCTCCTTGATGCACCCTTCTCTCTCTCTCTCTCTCTCTCTTTCTCTCTCTGTATTACGTTATTTAATTAATTAATTTATTTTTGTTTCCTAATAAGTATATCTTATATACCAAGTTCCTAGAGTTTAATTAACCAAGTCAAAATAGGATTATAAATCCTTTTTAATTCGGTCACCACTAGGACTTGAACCTTTGACTTCTTTAAAGTAAATAAAATAATCTCTATTATTTTATTCATTTGATCTTGTCAAGGTTAGAACCTGTAACCTCCAAATAACAATTAATAATTCTTAATTATTAATATGTCAATTAAATAACCATATTATTTAATTATATTTAATTAATCAATTAAATTATTTATTAATTAAATAATCATATCATTTAATTAATTCTCATAATATATCCAAGTTACTTTCGTAACATAATTAATTGAACCATCCAATTCACCATGAGCCTTGTTACTAATAATCATAAAGGGTTAATAATACTTTAATTAATATTTCATGATTATTAACCTCAGAGTTATTCCACTAAAAACCCAAGGTTCTACTCTCGTAACTGTAGATGTTTTATACAATCAAATTATCAGTGTCCATCGATATAGATATTACATATGGTATGATCCTCCATAAGTAGTTCATAATTAGAGCTAGGTCATAAAGTCTGTTACCTCTCTAATTATATCTTTTTCTTTAAGTACCATTGATTCTCTAATGAACAATTATATCCTTACTTCCTTTACAGAAGAAAGAGAGCACTTTTAATCGTTCAAGTCTTGAATCAACCCTTAAGGGAACTACTTCTCTATTTATCGCAAGAAGGAGTGGATTCCTCTATTGTGTGCATACCTTCCCAGCCATAAGCCAAACCGTGATTCCTAGATACAAAGTTATTGATCGGGAATGCTACTTTGATCTCACCCATGGTATGTCAAGAAACACGATCTAACTTGAAGGAGTCAGTAAGACACTCAGGATTCAGATCACCCATATACATCCATCATCTGTCGATATATATTAATCTTTTCAACTAACAGATCTTGGTGATAGATACATATAAATCGTGGCCTAGTCCTATATGATCACATCATTTAAGGTGCCTCCATTCTCATATCACCATATGAGTAGTCTAGGATAAAACCACCGTACATTACGGAATGGACCGCAGTTGTAGATTAACCACAAATAAAGTACCTAGTTTTATTTGCTCTCTATGGACTTTTTAGATTGCATATCTCAAACCGAATACCTTTGCATATGACATTCATATGCTTAGTTTGAGATTACATCTAGAAATCTTGGATTTTTAGCATATATGATATAAACGTATGAGTCATATTTATTGAATGAAAATACTACTTCTTTTATTAATGAATTTATAACATTTATAAATTACAAACTTTAGGGCATAAATCCCAACATAATCTTCAATTGTCCATCTTAATCTCTCTAAAACCTCATCTTCATGCATGAAATTGAATTGTTTAAATTGACCCACGAAATGTTAGGTTCTAATGAATATATGCATGTGAGAGTGCTTTAGGTTGGAATTGATTGATTAATTGCAAATATAAGCATAAATTCGAAATTAGGGTTTCCTAACCCTTGATGTTTTTGTGACCAAAATTCAAAGGAGATGCTTATGGATGTTGTTCTTAATGCTTTAACATGTTCAATTTGAGTGTTTCACTTGTGCTTAAATTGAATTTCGATTTTAGGGTTTGTATTGTGAATTGAATCTCTTAAATTGGGATTTTCGATATGTGATGGCAAAATTAGAAATTATTGAGTGTGAATCTCTTGAATGTGATTATTGATTGATTGTGAATCTCTTGTATGTGCTAATTGAGTGTTCATCTTGCTCATTGATAGAATCTCTAGTCTAAGGGTTATTTGGATGATTATAATTGTGATAATTGAATATCTTGGAATTGTGATGTGTTGAAATAGAATATGAACACATGAAAGTAATGTTCAAAATTATTGTGTGGTTTAAGTGCTTAATTAACGATTGTTAGAAGTTTTGTGAATTTGTAGGGATAATACACATTGGGTTTAATGTTGGGATTGTATTGACTTGCACTATAAATTTCCATCCCATTTATACATATATGTTATGCACAACCATTGTCTCCACTTGATTATTTTACTTGACATGGATGTGTAGAGAGTGCTTGGGAATCTAAGATGTGTTTAAACATGTTTTTGGTTGTGTTTATGCCTAAACTATTTCTCTCTTTGTGTGCAGATTTGATGAGCCGTCATGCACTCACAAAAATGATGTAATTTGTTTGATCTTTGAAAACCTCTTTTAAGCCACTTAAATCCTTTAAAGTGTGATTTTATAGAAAATGGTAAGCAAGTTCGTTCCACAGGGATATAGAGTGCTAATTATATAGATTGACTAATCTTTAGACAAATAAAATAAATCATGATGTGTGATAGATGTGTGGTTTCATAAACCACCAAAGTTAACTACTAAAATTGAAGATGCAAAAGTGATATGAAAAATAGAATACTCAACAACCTTGATAAGAATAATGATGTAAACAATTAATATGAGTGCTAGGGAATAGATTGATTAGCAAATGGGTGTGGGTAACGCCTTTTAGCCACTTTAATGGACCAATCTCTCTATGTTAACCAATTGAGGCTTAGATTAGTGGGGTTGATATACCCGCCACTAATCTATCCTATTCAATGGGTTCTTAATCACACAAGGGTGTCAATCCAAATATGATTGTATAACATATTACTCTAAACAAGATTGCAATTAACAAATGGATATACAAGTCAATCACATAATGAATAGAATCTAATGATTAAATGAATAGAACACATAAAAAGATTCATTACAAAGCTAAGGCTAATACCCACAACCAAATGATCCTCAAATCTATCCCCTAGATTAGGGGTTTAGTTACACATATTAGCAATAAAATGGAAAGCAAGTAAATAATGAGGAAATCACCATTGGGCCTCCTTTTTTAATGCTTGATCCTTCCTTTCCTTTTATGCTCATGATGCAAAGAGTGGAAGTAGAGGATGTGTCTTGAGGTGTGGATGTTTAATGGAGAGTGACAAAGGAATTTGGGTGTAGAGAATGGTAGGAGAGGAATGATTTAGGGAAGTAGTCAAGGTTTGGTGTTGAGGTTTGGATGGAATTAGGTGAGTACAAGAATAGAAATGGAGGATAAGGAAAAATGAGCAATGGAGGAGAAATCTATATCTCAACTTCAGTAATTTCGTGCTCTCAAAGGTGTTGGATGTTCTGAAGATGAAGGGCCTCTATATATATACTGTCACTTGGACATGTACTGATAACTACTTGATATGTGGCGCAGACGTCACCATTTTGTCACTATGGTGACCTTGGGTTGCAAAACGGTTAGATGCAGATGTCGCCACGAACACCATCTTTTTGACCTTAGAGCAAATGGTGACCATGAGCAAATTCTGATGAGGTCGCCATTTGCTACACAAAGTTGCTCCCAAACATAAGTGGCGACCATGAGATGAAAGTGTGAGGTCGCCATTTGCAAGAGTGGGTCGCCATGGCGACCTTAAATGGCGACACACCTGATTGATTTTGCAAATCCTCTATCGCTATTGCGACCAAGTAGTGGCCAAGTGGCGACCTTCTGATGCTCTAAATAATTCCTCTGTCGCCATGGCGACCATGTGGCGACCTCTTCATGCTCAAGTAGCGAGAATGCCCTGTTTCACCCATTTGTGAGCCTTTTTGCACCTAAGTCCTCATCTTCTTCCCAAATGTTCTTGAAACCTAAGAAAACCTGAAACACTTGATTTTACACCATTAAACACGGGGAAATGCCCGAGAATCAAGCAAAAAGAGTAAAAAATGAGGGCCAAAATCATACCAATTTTGGCTTGATCAAGATTTCAATTATCATGCCAACCAAAAACAAGGGTAAGAAATTTCGATGTTCAACCAGAAGACCATAGAAAAATGACAAGAACCTTCCACAACCAAAGTGCACCCTTAACAAGTACTTTAAGGACCACCTACAGGTTCTCACGACCCGAGTAATGATTGTAGAAAAGGTGATGGATTCACAAGAATTGGAGACCATACCCATTCTAAGGATAGTGAACAAGGGGGGTGGACCACATACACTAGCACCCTACCTCAGTATCGTACCGGGATAGTAGAAGAATTTTATGCCAAAATGAACCCTAGGGACTACAAGAGAGGTACTCTAGTCATGGTTAGAGGAAAGGAGGTCAGAGCAGACGCATTTGAAATCAACATACATTACCGTACAACCCTTCCAGATGATCCTACATTGGAGGAGAGATTGAAGAAATGGTTGGCTTGGGATGATCTCTTCTATAGACAACACGTTAACTTGGCAAACTCATTGGTTATAGAACAGATGCTCTTATGGGTGACTCCAGACTACCTTTTCACTCATGCAAACCTAAAGATAGAATTAGCATTTTGGCATATTTTCATCATTCGTTCCTTGAGGCCTCGTAACCATAGGATGATAGTGGCTTTTGATGTAGCTAAGATCCTACGCTGCATCTAAAATGAAGAGCTTATTCATGTTGGGTCTTGGGTACAAAATGAGATACTAAGAGTGAGAGAGATAAGGTCAGACACAGCCACTTTTATTCCCATGTCTGATATCCCAACTTTGCAGGCAAGCAGGGGTGGATATGACAAATGATGCACACAGTAAGCCACCATCAAGATATTGAAATGATGTCTTGGAATGGATTGGTTGCAAAGAGAGACCCCTCAGGTGCAAGGAAGAAAATAGGAAAGAAAAAGACTGGTTTTGAGGGAGGTCCCAGAAGGCAGATAGAGGTAGACCCTGGGTAGATGGATGTGGATGATGATAAGAGCTACCTAGAGAAGGATGATGAGAGCAGATTGCTCTGGCAGAGGTTCTGGCAGGCATGAAGAACACTAGAGAGACCATGAATGAGTGGGCATTTGAACTCATGACTCAAAGCATAAAAAACAGAGATGAGATTTTGGAGAATATGAGGATGATTTCAGAGGCTAGGCAGGAGAGCAAGGACAACTTTGAAGATATGATGATGAACCTAATCGAGATTAGAAAGTAGTTGGGGATCATTCCATATGAGAGAAGGAAGAAAAGAACAGCCTCGACCCACTTTCACATCCCAACCATAGATGAGAATGTAGCTTAGCTTCGGGCAACTTTGGAGCTATCCAGTAGGGAGGTTAAGGAGAGTGCAAGAGTAAAGCAGGACCCCAAAGGAAAGGGGATAAGGGTTGATGAATAGGAGGAAGATGAGGAAGACTGAGATACATTCCTACATTTTGCCAGTAGCTAGCCATTTAATTTCATTGAACTGATTTACTTTTGTTCTTGTTAGGATGTTTTTAAATTTCTAAACTTTTTCCTACTTTTAGAGTTTTGTTGAATAGTTTTTGTGGATGTTGGATGACATGTGGTATGTTTATTTTGGATGATGATTGAGCCTGAGGCTTTTATGCATGAATGCATGTGATGATACAGATGGCTTGATGAGATTTGTATAGGTTTAATGCTTATATGTTGTTTGAATTGGTTTGGGGGTTGCTTTGCCTCCATCCCATGATTTGGTGAATGCTTAATATGGATTTTATATCTTGGAGATTTGTGTGCCTTGTGCCTTATGCCTTAATGACCTTACCATTGTTGATGCCTTTTATTTTGAGCCTTTATTTCTATTGTTGGGTATTGGTTGTGTTTGAATGGTGCCTAGGTCTTGTTTGTTTTTCTTTGTTTTGTTTGTGTTGTGTGGTGCGCGCCTTCTTGCCGGGCTCTGTTGTCCAACATTGAGGACAATGTCGAGTTTTGGTTTGGGGGTGTAGACGCCTCCATTTTGAGTTGTCTTGTGTGTTTTTGAGTCCAAAATTTTAAAATTTGCTGCTATGGCTAAATTTTTGAGCTTAAAGTTGCTTGGTGAGATGCCTTGAGCGAGTGTTTGTGGTGAATTTGTTTGTGCTTAATGTTTTGAGTTCAAGTTACTCATTGTCATTCTAGGGGTCTCACTTGCATTTCATGGGTTAGTCCCATCTCTCTAGTATTTCAGTTGAGGGGACTTGATGCTCAAGCGCCTTGTTCTAATAGAGGAGATTTCCCTTTTGAAAGTTTCACAAACATAAGCCAAAGAGCGTGTAATTATGAGGGAAAATGTTTTTCAAATCCTATTGCTTTATAAACATCATTTGCCATATGACATGCATCATTTTAAGTGGACTGCTTGACAAAGATTTGAATTCCCTTGATAGATGGACTTACTGATATGATTTTAGACAATGTGTGTGCATTAACTTCCAAAATAACCTAAACACTTTTCCATTCCTATTGTGTGTGCTTCCATTGCTAATTTTGAGGCCAAACACTAAACCTTTCATTTCATACCCACAACACCACCATATAACTATATAACTTAAACACATGCCTTGCCATTGTTGTTAATCATGTTAGGATGTGTAGTTGTGGTAGTCAAAAGGAGAAGCTCTCAAATGTTAAGATAGCGTGTACTTAGGCAAACGTTTGTAATGTGCAAAGCAAAAGGCTTAAGAATGTAAAAGTGCTAAAAAAAAAATGAGTACTTAGAGCCTCAAATGTCAAATTGTAAAGTGTGCTAATATAAAAGAAAAAAGAAAGAAAAGAAAATAAAAAAGAGAAAAGAAAAATAGAAAAGCACTAAAAGCCTTGATGTTATTGATGTAAAGTACTCAAAGAATTTAGAGTACAAAACGTGAAAGCACAATAGTAATTGAAAGTCAAAGCCTATACGCTTATGTTCAAAGAGTTGCAAGCAAGTAGAGCTAGATTAAGTGGTGTGTAATGTAAAGTTTTTCTTGGCATGATTGATAACTTTTGCATTCCATTCATATTCTTTCATTCACCGCATTTCACCCATGACCCCATTACAACCAAAGGGAAAGTCCTAATTGATCTTTGAAAAAGTCTAGCTTGAGAATGTGAGTTGATGCATGCTTTTTCCATGTTCATGGCATTTGATTCCTTCATTAGGATAGTTCACTAAATAAGTGGTATTTTTTTAAAGTTAAATTGTACGCAATGCATTTGATTCCATTACATAAACTCTCTTTGCATACCTTGAACTTAAAGAAAAGAGAGAATGGACTTAGAGTCGAAGCGAATTATGCTCAAGGTGTGAGAGTGAGTAGTTTCCAATATGAGGGCACTTTTAAGTGTGGGATTCATGATTGTGCGGGTTTCCCTTGGAGTGCCTTTGAGTTATTTCAAAATATTTTGCATGAGACTATTCCTCATTACCACACTTCTTTGTATCTCACCACTAGTTGGCATGTTGGCATTGCAACTTGTTTGTTATTTGTTTGTTGTCTAGGAAATTTTTAGGCTGTTTTCTTTTTTGTCGAGTCTTATGATTTTGTTTGTTTTTATTCTGAGTTTGCTCAAGGACGATCAAATGTTTGGTTTTGGGGTGTAGACACCTCCATTTTGAGTTGTCTTACGTGTTTTTGAGTCATTTTTGATCGAGACTTGTGGCTTTGCCACTTCGATCTGTATAAATAGTTTGAATTGTTGTAGCAAAATAATGTTCAACAAGAGATTTAAACTGTTCAAACATATTAGTAACATAGGATTTATTTTTTATTGGATAAAGTTATGTGTATTTTGTAAAATAATCCACAATGATAACGTAATAACAAAACTTATCAAAAGAAACGAGAGGAGCCAGTTGACCACCCTAAAAATGGGCACTCGCAATAGTACGAGGCCGTGGGTGTAGTACAATAATAACTGAAGTTCGTTCTCACGAGGACTGAGTTTTGTTGAGTATTGGCTTTTATTGGCAATCTTACTATTTGAACAATGATTAAGGAAAAATGCTAGTTTTAAATCCTACAATTAATCTAGTTTATACTACTAAAGCAACTTTAAATTAAAATTGTGAATTAAGAACAAATAGTAAAATCAAATGTAACAATATAATGAAATATGCTAAGACTAAAATCCACCTCACCCTCTCCTATTTAAGCTCTAGACTAACCTAAATACCCAATGTGTATACATGTGAATTGTAGACTCGTGCACCTTACGATAATCTCTACTCTCCCTCGAGTTATGTAAATTACACCAAAACATACCCAAAGTCTATCTCTTGATGACCCAAGACTATATGCATGAATTCATTAAGAACTTTGGCGTGCGTGCGCGCGCACACACACACACACAAAAGAGTCCTATATGCTAGCCTCGTATATCTTTACCTTACTAGTCATATATAGTGGACATTTCATCAAGCATGTTGAGTGCGTTACCCCTCGGTTCATAGCACACCAACATAAATCATTCACAAGGTGATCAATCTAGTGAAAGCATCAAGCATTCAAAAACATCCATACAAAACACAAGCATACATGGATAGATTAGATGGTCTTTCTTTTTAAATTTAAGGGTTTGGTTTCATCAAGCCTTAGTAAAAAGATATTTAGCTCATGTTACAAGATAAAGCCATACAATATATATATATATGAAAGTAAATACATGGATCTACAATAAAAATAAAAGAGAAATAGTTTTAGAGAAAACTATATGGAGAACTTCCTCTTCTTCTTTGAATCTTCTTCTCTTTCGATCCTTCTTCAGCTCCAATTGCCTAAAAATATGAGATGATGATGGATCTGGTGAATAGATGTGGTGGATGTGTTGGATCTTATGGAAATGTGGAATCTTGCAAGTTTTTGGTAAGTGGGTTGGTGATGTATGAGAGATAAGTAAAGATGGAGTCTTGGTGAGTATTTTTGGGTAGAGAGTGGTCTTTTTTATCTGAAAATAAGTAAGGTTTATATATGGGAAGAAGATAGGGCAAGGGCAAATGGGAATTTTCTGGATTCTAGGTAAAAAGTGACTTGAAAAGAGACTTGATTTGAGGTCACATTTCAGGTCGTTTTGTTGTCTGGATAAATTTGAGTTTTGACAGAGCAAAAAGTGACTTGGAAGCGACTTAGCTTCCTAGGTAGCTTTTCCCTTTGGAGAAGATTTTCAGCTCTTCACACCAGTTACTAAAATGACCATATATTCTTCTAGAAACCATGGAATCGCAATCCGTAAAAACCATTGGAAATTAGACGTCTGGGGCTTTCCGAATACATGTGGATCTCAATGTGGTTTGATTTGAGGAGGGAGATATAACCCCCGAAAGTTGGGTGTTCTGCATGAGCCTTTACAATTTCAGCCCCTTTATCCTTCAAAACTCTTCAATTAAGCTCTAACACCTTATTTATGGTTTATTACCTAAACAAAGCTCACAAAACATATTAAATAATAATAATACCCGATAAACGAGTAAAAACAATGGGAAATGAGGCAACACCAACTGTAGAAATGGATACCATCACCAGTCCCCAAACATTTATAAAAAGAATTTCTAGAGGTCTAGAACAATTCAATGAAGAAATGCCAAGTGGAAGTTTGTGGCTTTTATTATATAAACATGCATTTCAAGAATTAGAAAAGGAGCTAGACTTAGATAATGGTATTTTATGAGAAGCGACAATTTGATGGAGGATTTTAGAGGATGGGTGACCAAGATGACTATAGAAAGAGCTGACGGGTGGAGATGGAGAGCTTGACATGGTTGCCGTGATGGCCGAGTGTCGTGTTGAAGAAGATCGTCTGATCATTGAAGTTGGCCACTTATACACATTTCCTCTATTTTGATCTCGCACCAAGGATGCCCTCGTAGTCAGACCATTCACACCAAAGAAATCAGGGAAAAATTCAATAGAGGTGTTATTGTGAGAGCAAAATTGCGAAACAGAGAGAAGCTTTTTCTTGATGCTAGGTGCACACAAAACATTATTAAGTTTGAAAGTCGAATCACAAGATTTAAGAATAGTAAATATGATATGAGTAATAGGGATGTTATTTCCATCTCCAACCATGATATCTTCATTACCGCCTTACTCATAGTGAATAGAGAGGTTCTGTAAGTCCGAGGTGATATGGTGAGAGGCCACAGAGTCAATTATCCAACCCGATTGATTAATCGGAGTCTCATGAGTTGTGAAGTTAGCTTACGGCCAGGCGGAGGGTGAAGGTCATGATCTGCATACTTTGGCAACATGACCAGGCTTGTCACATAATTGACAAACAACTCAAGGTTGATTCTCGTTAAAGGTAGGCCGCCAATTCTGATTTGACTGGTTGGATGAGAATCCTTGAGTGTATGAGCTATTGGAATAATTTTGATTTCCACGGTTTCCATAAGAATTCTTTTGAAATTGTTTACCATTGATCCTGTTGTAGCCATTGTTGTTTCCTCCGTAGTTTGACTGTTTTTAAGAGGTATTGAAGTTACTATTTCTGCCCTTCTTGTTGTGTTGCTTTTGTGAATACTAAGCCGTGATGAAGGAGTCTTCTTTTGTCGAATCTGAGTGCTTGAAATTGGTTTCATAGTCTAGAAGCCTCTTGACTAGTTCTTCGAAGGAGATGGGTAACTCTCTTGCACGTAAGGTTGCTTTAAGCTCTTTGTAGTCATTGGTGAGACCATTGAGCATATGAACTACTATTTCTCCATCACTCATATCATGCCCAATTATAGCAAGGTCATCAATAACAATTTTAACGGATTGCATAAAATCATAAATGCTTTTTCCTTCTTGACTAACTTTGGTGAGAGAGCCGATAAGACCAACTATTTGAGTATTAATTGGATTTGTAGGCATAGGTAGTTTTGAGTTTGTGCCATGCCTCCTTAGAGGTTTTACATCGAGACACAAATGGCCCTTCTATTCTAGTGACAATTGTTTGAACGGCAATCTTAACGAATCCCATGAGATCATACCTGTGGAAGAGGTTTGTTATCTGCGAGCTCCATATTGAGTAGTTTCCTCTTTTGGACAATTTTTGAGGAATAAGTGTGGTTGTGTTAAATGAGACAACTTGAGAAGAGAATGGTGATGGAGAAGGATTTACACTGCTAGACATAACCGTGACTTTGCTTGGTTCAGTCATGGCCGAAGATTGAAAGAGAGATAAAGAAGGAGCATAGGGCTCTGATACCATAAAGAGACAGTGCAAATGAATGAATTGTGTTTTTAAAATTGATTCTAAATAGTACAAAGCTTTATATAGGTAAACTACCGAAGATAGAAAAAGGAAACTGATCCTAGAGATTGACTAAAATATACACATACTTGAATAGAAAATATTACACAATAATTATAGAATAAATAACAGATTGTTTCCATATGTTTGCATCCAAGAATCAATGAGAGGATTGTGGTTTAATAGATGGAGCAATGGACAGTGTTGACTTATCACAATCATCAGTGAGAGGATTGTGGCTTGATAGATGGAGCAATGGACAGTGGTGACTTATCAGTTTTCAAGAGTTTATGTAATCAAAGAATGTTATAAAAAATTAAATTATAAGTAATAGATAAAATAAATATTAATTAATAAAAAATATATTAATTAAAACAAGAAGGCCATGCTGATGGGCGCCTTCGCCTGGCTTAGATTGTGTAGTAGGCTACCTCCACGATTTGAATTTCTAGATTGTGGAGAAGCTCTTCTATAATCCATAATCCAAATCATGGAGACTTCTCCATGATCTAGTTCCTAGAGGAGCCCACAACCTTTTCCACGGTCACAATCTCGGTCAAGGAGGAGGCTGCCTCTTAAGAGCATCTCCAATGCAAAAGTGGTTTGCATACCAAAAATCGTTGACATGGCAATAATTTCAAGAGACTTGCTTAATTTCTATGTGGCATAAAGATAGACTTGATAGACAATCAACTCAAAATTTGGTCTCCAATGATTTTGTTTAAAATACAATTATTTTTAATGACGTGCCCGATTTTTTTTCCCTTTTTTCTTTTTTATATTATTTCCTTACTAAAAATAGATGAAAAATTAGTGTCAATTTTAAATACTTATTGAGTCAACCGAAAAAATAGCTGTGCAATAGGCTGTCTGAAAGTAACAGTTATGTTGATAATGTCTAATATTTTTTTTACTACATCCGTTTGAAGTTGAATATGCACAATTGCATTGTAGATACATTTTTTAATAGACTGTTTATTTATCTTATGTGGAATCTCTTATTTTCACAAGCCACTATTGTATTAGAGATGCTCTAAGAAGGCTGTAATAACCCCCGCCGCGGGCCCACTATCAACGGTTTTGCTTTTATTTCTAAATTTTTGATTTTCTTTTTAATTTTATAAAAATTAAATTCTAATATAATTAATGGTTAATTTTCTTTTTTCTTAAGTTACATTTGTATACAGCTTAAAAAAAAGGTTACACTTGTATAATAAAAAAGAGAGACAGTTATAAAAATAGTCAAATTAAGAAACCAATTATTGTTTTTAATCAAAAAAAATTTAAGTTATTGTTTTTAACCAGGTGGAAGTTGTAAAGTCTAAAATACCCTTTTTTTTAATAAAAAAAATATATGTTTGTTTGTAAAATTAAACCTAAAATACGATGTTTTTTTTTTTTTTTTTTTTTTTACACCAAGCTTACGTTGGATTTGGTGGTATGATGATTATATATGTTTCATACCACCATGGTTCGAACCAGCTTGGTAACAACATAAAGAAAAAAAAAATTTATTAATATTTTTTTACAAACCTAAATATAAACCGATTTATGTCTTTATCAAAAAAAAAAAAAAAAACATCGTATTCAACTACAGTGAAATAGGTAGGGGTGATCGGAGAAGAGGTGGGCAACCGGCGACGGCGACGAGATAAGGGTGATTTCGACCAGACGCAGGCGAAGAAGAATCGGTTGGTTGAACTAACCAAACGCCGATTTAGGGTTTCTTTTTTATCTGATCAAAATTCTTCAAATCGCAAACCCTAATCCTCAAATCAGGTAATTCTAATCACTCTTGATTGTGTATCAGTTTACGTTTCTCGATTTGTTGTGTTTTTTTTTTTTTTTTTTTTTTTTTGTAATTTTTGGTATGAAAAATTGGGGGTTTTGGTTTTTTAATGATTTGATCGTATGAATCCTAAATGTATTGATGTATAGAGAATTTTGAAGTTGATTAGTTTTTATTTTTTTTATTTTTTATTTTTTATTTTTTTATTTTTTATTCGTTCGATAAGATTAGATAAAATTATAAGTTCGATTGTCTGGAAATAGAGCGTGCTCTTAGTTCTGCAGTATGATATTTGTAACGTTAGAAGTTCATGCGGTAATAATCTCATCTCACTGCGGCTGAGGGGTGTTTGATTTTAGTACGAGTCTCATTCTGCTTGTGCAAAGGGTTCGTTTCCTTTATTTTGCCCAGACTCTATAGTAGGCCACTAGGCATACTTGTTTATGACTCCTATTTTGCGCAAATGTTTATAAATCTAATGTAATCAGCTTTAGTGAAATCTGTCTATGAAAACCAAGACTTGTAACACTATTTACATGGGTATTTGGGACTTGTGAGTGATATGGTGATGTGTGCATAGATTGATAATAATAATAATAATAAAAAAAACATATAAATGTGATTAATATATAGAAATTTTTTTTGTTGATTTTCTCATGTTCTTTTCTTCCTGACATGTGATGCAACCACGTTTGTAATCAAGATAAGTTGTTGCTAATTGAGATTTATTCCTCATGAAAACATCATATATTTTAAAGGCATATTTGATTTTGCCCATTGGTGGTCCAATAATGATGTATTGAAATTTTATGCATTTTGTGCCTGATTATGTTGTATGAATGTGGTGAATTGTGCTTGATGGCAAACGGTTAGTATGTGAGTTGTGTTGATTGAAACCTAGATGGTTACATGTCACTTTGTAGGCTTCTGATATATTATTTTTACTTAGAAGATGACAAAATTTATAACACTGAGAATGGGCAGAGTTTTTAAAGAGAAATGAAACAAAACTTTGACATTGATGTCAATTTATTGAGTTCTTTTTAATTTAATATGTCACATCTCAGCTTATTGAAGTTAATCACAATTTTATTTGATGTTTATAATTGTAGATGGCAGAAATACCATATGTATACCGTCCATCGAATTGGTTTCATGCAAGAATATTGGTTCATCAAAGGTTTACGGAGTTGAATAGAATGAGAGATTCTTTGGATAAAATTGGGGAACTAAAGCGTTTCCAGGATGGTGTATTTAGGCAGTTTTTAGAATTACCTCGCCTTAGAATTTTTGGTGGAAGGTTATGTCAGTTGCTACTGTGTAGGGAGGTTAATCACCCGAGTGGGAATACAGATGAGATGTGGTTTTGGGTGGGCCAAATAGATATATGATTCGGGAAATTAGAATTCTGTTTGGTAACCGGTTTGCAATTTGGAACGATACCTACCAGTGTTGTTCGTGGCTATGAGGATGTTGAAGGGGGTGTGTTAGATAGATGTTTTGATGGAACAGTACCGACATTTCATACGATTCTAAATCGGTTGGATGAGGGAAATTTTGACAAGTGTGATGATGCTATCAAGTTGTCATATTTGTTTCTATTGGGACATGTGCTTCTTGGGATTGAATACGAAAAGACCGTCCCAAGGTGGGCTTGTATGTTTGTAGAGAACTTAACGGCTTTCGAGTGTTTTCCCTGGGGAACCTATATATACACTCAAACCGTATACTACTTGAGACGATTTATGACTGGTCGAAAGAAACAAAACCAGAATTTCAGCCAGAAGCAGAATCTGGGGGTGAACATATACGGCTTTGCATGGGCATTCCAGGTTTGTATCTCGGTTTTTACTAACTTTAAAAATGATTGTTTGACAACATATTTACAAAATTTCTTTATGATAAATAGGTTTGGGCTATGGAGGCTATTCCATGCCTCACTGGAGTTCATGGACTCCGGATTAGTAACATTTATCCCCGACTAATGAACTGGTGTTGCAAAAACAAACCTAAAAAACTTGATAACGAGTTCATTCGGTTTCTCGTCCTCAGTATCGGAATCTGTAGTGTAACATGTTATGTATGAAATATCCCATGTATGTCATGTTGGGCATGAAATATCTTATTTATGTCATGTTAGGTATGAAATATCTCTATTATGCAGTATTTCATACAATGTATGAAATATCTCATGTATATCATGTTATGTATGAAATATCCAATTTATGTCATGTTGAGCATGAAATATCTTATATATGTTATATTGGGTATGAAATATTCTTATTATGCAATATTTCATGTAAAACATGAAATTTTTCATGTATGTCATGTTGTGCATGAAATATCCCATGTATGTCATTTTTCATGAAATATCCCATGTATGTCATGTTGGGTATGAAATATCCCCTTTATTTAGTATTTCATGCAAGACATGAAATATCCCATGTATATCATGTTATGTATGAAATATCTCATATATGTCATGTTGGGCATGAAATATCCCATATATGTCATGTTGGGTATGAAATATCCCCTTTATGTAGTATTTCATGCCTAGTATTTCATGCAAGACATGAAATATCCCATGTATATCATGTTATGTATGAAATATCTCATATATGTCATGTTGGGCATGAAATATCCTATGTATGTCATATTCGGTATGAAATACTCTTTATGTAGTATTTCATGCAAGACATGAAATATCCCATGTATATCATGGTGTGCATGAAATATCTCATATATGTCATGTTGAGCATGAAATATCCTATGTATGTCATATTGGGTATGAAATATCCTATTTATGCAGTATTTTATGTAAAACATGAAATATCCCATGTATGTCATGTTGTGTATAAAATATCTTATGTATGTCATGTTGGGCATGAAATATCTCATGTACTTCAAAAATACATGATTACACAATATTAGCCGATGTGTCACGTTAAACATAAAATAACCAACTTATATCACTTTTATCGTGACACATTACATAAAATATAATTTCAAATCGAAATCGAAGTTTCTTCCATTGTCAACAAAAAAACTTTAAAATTGAAATAAAATAACAAAGACCCATCAACAATATCATCTGAGAAACATAATAATGCTATTGAAATTGAAGATTTACGAACCTTGAAGTGTTGAGCAGAGATTCAACCACAAACTCGAAAGTTTCAAAAAACTCTTCCCAAATCTTGGTTTTTTTTGCGATTTCCCTTCAAAATAACTTTAATTTCTTGACAAAAATTAGTTGAGAACTAAGATTTGATAAATATATAAGTGATTAGAAGATGGGTGATAGAGATGAGTGATAGACAAAGATGAGTAATGGAGAGAAAAAAAAAAAAAAATTAAAGGGAAAAAAAGGATAAAAGGGTAGTTTTGAAATTTATTGATTAAAAACAATAATGTATTATGGTGGTTGGTTACAAACAATAAAAAATTATAATTTGGTTAGAAACAATAATCCATTCTTTGGTTAGGTTATTTTTTGCAATTTTCACTAAAGAAGAAACAACCTGTCAATTTATTAGATTGTACGCGTGTTAATTTATTAAGTTTTATGTTAAACATGTAATTTTTTTACCCTTAAATTTAGCAGGGTCAGTTAATTAGAGGAAACAATTAGGACCCAAATAATTTGAATTTTAAAAATGTTCGGGACATACTTGTTAGTTGTCTTTTCTAATTCAAATGTTTATCTCTTAAAAGAACATTACATGAAAATATCAAAATTATTCCATAGAAACATTAACTATTTGTTTTTAATCAAGCACGGAAATTTAACCGTTTACAATCTTGTTTTTAAGCAATTATCGAACTACCCCCAAATAAAACACTCCCCAAACCCTCTCTCTTTTTTTTTTTTCTCTCCCCTATTTTCTCTATCCTCATTTCCTCTCGTCTCTCTCTCATCTCACATTGGTACCGCCTTCGTTGGAAACGGCGCCGTTGGGACAAGTGCTGCCTAGCTAGGCATGGCAACAATACAGTTGGGGCGGTCTATGCAGGTGGCACTATCGATTTGGAGAAGATGAAGAAAAAAGAAAGTTAAAACCCTTCTCATGACGATGTTTCAGTAATTTTCTTATAAAAAAAAAAAAATTAAGGGGTGTCAGTAATTATCTTTTTTTTTTTATTTTTATTTTTTTAAAATTATTAAAAAACCAAGGTTTCACATTTTTTTCCTCCAAGTTTCATGTTTTTCTCTAAGGTTTCATGTTTTTCATATTTGTTTTTCCCCGGTTTCACTTTTTTCTCTATGGTTTCACTTATTTTTCACATTTTTCTCTAAAGTTTCATGTTTTCCGCAAAAAAAAAAAAAAAAAAAAAATATTGGGATATATTTGTAATTTTAGTTATGGTTTGAAACTATTTTTTTTTTTTTTTGGTACAAAGGAGGGCAAGGCCCAGAAAAGGAAAAAAAATTAGAAAGAAAGGGAAATAGGCACAGAACACTGTATTAGACAAGTAGTGCCTTTAACATCAACATCAAACAAACTTCGAATTTCCGCAGGAGGGTCTTCAAAAAACCATAACCCAGTATCCATCTTGTGACCCAAATGAGTTAAACCATCTGCAAGAACATTTCCTTCTCTATAGGTATGTTGCACAGTGCAACTCCATTTGACATTCATAATCTCTCTGCAGCTTTGGATGAGGCTAAAGAGGGGTGGTTAGGATTGGTACCATACTTTAGAGTTTGCACTATAGCAATGGAATCAGTTTCATCAATTACCTTCTTATAGCTAGAATTCCAGGCCATAGTTAGACCTTCAAACATTCCCCATAGCTCAGCCTCAAGAGCATTCCCTATCCCTTTATTTAGCACAAACCCTTTGATCCAGTACTTCTGAGAGCTGCGTAACACACCTCTAGCCGTTATGGCACCTAAGTCGATGATACAACTTCCATCCGTGTTCAGTTTTACCCAGCCGACGTTGGGAGGCATCCAAGAGATCGAATTGAGCGTATCTTCTCTGCTAAGATCATTGTTGTTTGCACTCTACCAATCTCTTGTAAAACGATCAATGGTCAAGTGGGGGGAAGGCGGGAACGAGAAACTTACGTCAAACACCTGACAACACCTCCATTTCCACAAAAACCATAATGTCCAGGGGCGGATTATTATTATTTTTTTTTTTGGGGGGGGGGGGGGGGGGGGGGGGGTTTCCATGGCCCCCCCAAAGAAATTTCAAGTTTTTGATTTTCCGGTTAAGAAAATAAGCACTAAATATAAAATAGGAAAGATTATTACAGTTTTTGGAAGCCTTGCAAAAAGAAGAGATCTTGATGACTTGATCTCTTTGAGAGACAAAGAAGGAAATCAAATTGCAATTGAAAATAAAGGTAATATCTGTAGAGGTAGAGACATTTGCAGAGGTAGAGGTGTGAGGTTAGAGACAAAAGTAAAAGACATCTTAATTGATAAAGAGGAGAGATAACTTTGGGCAGTGTGTTGCTCTTGGGTTTTTTATTTTATTTTATTGGAGCATCTTCATTCTTCCATTCCCTGAAATACCCTCAAATTTTAGTATATACCTTATCAGAAAAAGCTTAGATTTACATGGATATATACAACAATGATAATAATAATAATAATAATAAATTAGACATCGGTTTTGCAAAAGGTAAAAAAACGATTTTCTTACGGACTCTAAGATTATGTAATTGAAATGGAAGTAAAAATTAGATAAATTTAATTATAAATGATTTTTGATATATAAAAGAAGGCGTTATATTTGTCTTGCGTAACCGACTTGAATATTAATTTTATATTGGCCCCCCCCAAAACCAAAATTCTGGCTTCGCCCCTGATAACGTCACAGCAAAAACCTAGTAGTGAGGGACATTAACATTAGCCATCTTCTTGCCATTTAGGTTACCATCCAACCAATCTTCAAGACTTCCCACAAAAGAATTAGACAGACTCATAATTGTGAAGATCTTCTCCCAAAAAGAGTTGGAAACTCTACACCCACGTAGCAAATGGTCAGTATCTTCAATACCTGCATCACACTTGGGACAAGAGACATCATTTGTCACACCACGAGTGGCCCTCTGGTGATTAGTGAGGAGTTTATCGTGGAGTAAAATCCAGAGGAAGTGTTGGACTCTAGGAGGGAATTTAAGGCTCCAAATACGCCTCCATTTCCACACCAAAATTTGAACAGACAGTGAGGCCATTATAAGCGGTTTTAAAAGAAAAGTCACTACACTTGTTCCATCCCCAAGTAGTTCTATCTTGCCCACTATGAATTCTTCTGGCATGAATGCTACTAATTCTTTTAACAATGTTCTCAAGAAGAATATCATTAAGCTGATCCATATGAATTCTTTCGAAACAATATTTTAAAATGTGTTTATTAATAGTTGAACTTTCGTATATGTTTAAAAATAAATTTTACATATTATTTCAAAGAATGCTCCGTTGATATCAAAAGAAGCTAATTTAATTTATTTTCTAACTCAAATATTTCAAAACAAACAGTGTCTACAAGTTAATGCATGAGACAATTATGTTTTCTTGTTCTTAGTTTTTGGAATATCACTAATGCTAGACAACCTAAAAAATTAGTCCAAAAACTAACTCAAATGATGTGCCAAGTGGTTTATTCATTAATTACATCATCTCATAATTTGTGCAGTAATGACAACTCACTTACCACATTATTTGGGTTGTATAGTATTATTCTTGGAAAATTATTTTAAAATTTACATCAAGTTGAAATTTTTTTTTTTTTCTTAAATCGAACTTACTTAGAATGAAAAGCATCACAGACAATCATAATCTGAAAACGCTGGACTGAACCATAACAATTTTTTACTTGATCAGGTCACAGGTATACCCTAGTTGTACCTACAATTCTCAACAAAGTTGTGGTCCCAAATTTGATCGCAAATAAAAATAAAAAAGCTTACCTGATTTGACCGAGTCGTTTGAAATTTGATATCATTTTTGGTATTAAGTGTAAGAGATTTTATTTCTCATTATTTCTGGCTCAAAACTCAAATTGGCAATTTGGCATCAATATATAATAGCTGGACACTGGAGGGCTGACTGCTATCCAAATACATTGAGAATTTACTTGTTTTCTTGTAGATGTTGCAGCAAACGTGGATGCTTTTCTGATTAATCTTTGACAGACATTATGTATCTAGTTTTATGTCAAGAACATATTGATGTGTGGCTCTTCAAAGTTAGCAGAATTTCATGCTCATACCTCTCAATGAAAAAAGGCAAATTTCTTTCACAAACAGGAATCCTGTCTCTGAACTGTTCCATCATGTAATTGTGAATACTAGACCAGAAAAATATAAAATAAAATAGTGAATCATCACAGGCTTTCCTGGAAATGTAAAATCAGAGAAGGATTAAAACATTCAATCTGTTATATGTATTTCAACATAAAAATTCCTCAGACCACCACGTTAGCTTGCCCTAATCACATGTAAAACCCTGCATCTGAACATGGTGAGTAAAGCTTGCTTCATTCAAGAACAAGAAAGATCAACGAGTTTCTTAATTTGACAGTTTCATCAAATTTCACCAAACCTGTTAACATCTGTCTGAAGCCAACATGATATACTAATTACTATTGCACATTCTCTGTTAGATTGAGTGGTGTGTACTCCCCTTCAACGTTTCAAGTCATATTATACGCATTTTACAACTATGTATGATATGAGTTTTCTTCCTGGGTTGTGAGCAGGTATTCCTATGAACTAATTAATTATCCTGGCCTGCCAATTTTAATCTTTTTCTAAAGGATATATATTTGAAATATTACAATAATTAGGGATTTAGGGAGAGGGATAGAATTGAAACCACAACTTGGTGTAGGTGTGAGGGGAAAACCACCGGGTTAACTTCATCTTGTTTTTTGTTTTTTTGTTTTTTTTGTTTTTTGGTTTCAAATATTATTATTAGTTGGATAAAAAACTTTTTCTAATTATACATCTAACAAGCAATTGTCTCTTTACACCATGGTACTCTTCCTTTAGGGGGGTGTATTGAATTAGGATTTTAATAGACAATTTTTGGGTGCAAGGATTTTATGGATTTGCAAGATTATTAAGATTGTTAGGATTATACTTTTAGGATTGTTAGGATTATATGGACTAGACTTTTAGGATTCTAAAAGAGTCTTTAGACTTTTTTTATAGACTATTAGGATTATCTAGATTTTATTTCTAGACTTTCTGGACTCTTAAAAATATAGACTTTCAAGAGTCAATTGTAGTATTCAATTTTCTCTCCAAGTTCCAGTGCTCTATAATCTTGTTAAGGGTACTTATTGAACAACAAAAATTGAATGAGAAACACGTATAAGCTATGAACAGAAATAATAAAATTTTGAAATACCACCAACCAACACATAACCTTCAGCTGATTCATATGGTGCAGAAAATGTCACCATTTGAAATAAATATAATAATCAATAACTCATCCCCCACTACCTCACCAGAAATGACATGAAATAGGGAAATAAAATAGCTTGAACACTGAAGTATTTCCGTTTGGCTTGTTGGACTTCATTAATTCATATGTTATCAAACTCCAATATCCACTGCTCTTTAATCTTTTTTTTCCTCTAGTGGTGTGTACAGTGTACGTCCACCATTCATGTTAGTGATAGATGATTCAAGTCTGGTGAGATAAGTTGATATACATACTATGTATGCATTGGTAAAATTTGGGGGGTCGGGGCATGACAGGAATTTTTTTAATATGCATGTAAATAACAAAAAAATTGATATATAAGATTTAATTATACATATTTAAAAGAAAAAAAAAAAACTCCAAACGGTTAACTAGTGCTTGCTCTTGACAGGTTTCAGCATACCCTTCCGTTATCGGATTTCAAAAAAAAAAAAAAAAAACGTGTATCTAAATTTTATAGAAGCATGGTTTTATGCGAGACTCATATATTTTTAACTCGCTCAGACAATAAATCAATAGAAATGGTAACCATCTTTTTTTGTCTTTGAACTCAATCTATACAAAGGGTGATATTATCAGTAATGGACCAGCTTTTTTTTTTTTTTTTAATCAAGTGTATATATATATAAATCAACTTCCTCTTTGTCTTTACTTTTTGCTAAATCCATCTTTTATAGATGTGGATAAAGCATTTGATCAAGTTTTACTAATGGTCATAAAGATTTTACATACCGGTGGTGGTGTTGGGATCGTGGAAATCTAGCATAAAACTATCTTTGATTCATAGAGACATTTTATCAGTCATTTGGTTTTCAACTTTCAAGTGTATTTTTATGTTGTCTTTTGCATGTTTGGCTGCCACATTTATTATATACCAATACACCCACCAAATATCTGAAATAAAATAAAAAGTCTAAGAAAGTATTGAGAAAGAGGACAAGACAATTTTGGGTTAAAGCTATTTATAAATATCACTAAAAAGTTTAGAAAATCCATTTTGTCATGAAATCCTAAAAATCTTAATCTCAATCCAATACCATCAGACAATTTGCTACCTCTTGAAAGTCTAGATCTAATACCACAAGACAATATGAATTTTTAAAAAAAATCTTAAAAGTCTAGAACCAATACCACAACACAATATGGACTTTTTAAAAAAATCTTAAAAGTCTTGATCGAATACCACCAGACTTATCTAACTTGTTAAAAAGTCTCAATCCAATACCACTAGACTTTTACTTCCCCAAATTGTCTAATAAAATCTTGAGCCAATACACCCCCCTTAATGAAATTTTTTGATGGGTGTTAGGACTTAGCTGGGTAAAGACAAGTGAATAATAAGAAGAAAAACTCTTGCAACACTACACTTGTTTATAAGAAAGAGATACCATCATCTCCGCAAGAACTTTCGTATTTGCGAAAACAATTTTGATCTGTGGAACTGCTTTAAGTAAAATGGTAATAGTATTATAGATAGAGGCAAGCATACTGACGCAGCGAGGTATGGCGAAAATAAGAATGATCACTTTGTCGAACCCTGAGGCACACTCAGACGAACCTCTACGCAGCAACTAGTAGTTACCCAAGCATGGATCGCCATGCAGGGGCCATCATTCCCTAATCTACGTTAGAAAATGGCGCTCTCGAATCCTCAAAGAGCATGTCGAATCCACGACAGATAAGTGTTCCAAAGAACAATTTTATTGATTATCAAAAAGTTACAATAATTGGAAATAATAAGACTATTTATAATAAAATAATCCTAATACGACTTGAATACGACAATCCTAAAAAGACTAAAACAGGAAAATATCAAAACTAATCATAATCTTCTAATATTCATGATTCCTAACTTGACTGAAAAACAAAGATCAAATCTTACCCAAAAGGTAAGTTTGATTTATTTCCAAAACCTAAATTTAATTCCTAATCAAACTAAAGTAGATAAACTTGCTAAACAAGAAATAAAGACCCAAATTAATAAAATAAGAAAACACCCAAAACCGTCTGAATCTGAAGTTAAGCGCGATTGGGCCGTAGGACACCGGTAGCAGCATGGGCCTTTGTTCCTTCTTCTTTGTCCTACATCAGTCACCTCTTTTTAAAAAGAACTCGTCCTCGAGTTTGATTAAAGTACGAGGATTGACAAGTAAACAAAGAAAACCCTTATTTCTCTTGCGGGAGTGGTAGACCCCAATCGAAAAATCTCTCCGTAGTCCATCCTAGATCCACATTGGCACCACAGTAATCCTCCAATGAAATGTAGAAGATGCCCAAGCTATTTGCCATTGGCGATACCTATCGGTTGCGGCTTGGGCCGTTGGACACCTGCGGAGGTTTGGATGGCATCGATTCCTCACTACTAGCTTTTCCGATCCCACATAGTATTCTCCTCTTAAAAAAAAACTCGTCGTTGAGTTTGGCAAGGTTTTGTTTAGGTGGATAATACTTGAGATGTATCACCTTGTCAATTACCGGCTTGAATGAACTTTCTTCAGATGGTGGGACCAATGTTGGATCTTCAAAATCCAAATGAAGAGAAGCAATCTTCAAATTTCCCCTGAAACAATTTGTGGATTTTCAAATAAGTTGTCACCCTCGGAAACTTTTTCAATGGAAATTGATTTAGCTTCCAGTTGTGCTTCAACCATAGTTAGATCACAATCCTCAACTTCTAAGATCAGTTGATCGTCTACAATTCCTTCGACAATTTCCACTTCATAAGAAATATCATAGTCTTTAACTTCTAAGATCAGTTGATTATCTTCAATTCCTTCGACAGTTTCCACTTCATAAGAAATATCTTCAACTATATTTTCTGCATAACAAAAATCTTCAAAATAATCATCTGGAAGATATTCCTCCTACATTACTTATTTCATAACAGGCCATGACATGATCCTATACATTCCAAATCTTTTTCGATCTTTTTAAAAGTCTTCCCACCAAATTAATTCATCGTTTTTTAAACAACCTTCTACACATAAAACTTTTCGACTTACTCTGATTTTATGATAGTCAAAATATTCTTCAACTTCTTCCAACCAATTAATAAATTCTTCAGTTTTCATATGTCCAGAAAAAAATCGAAGTCTTGGTTGATAATCATTATAGCTTGAAAAATAATTATTGGAACCAAGTGAACCATTGAAACCCATTGAGAACTGAAATCAGAGTCCGAAAAAAAAAACGTATCAAAAATTGAACCTTGAGAACTGTTTACGATAAATAAATTCACTCGCGGCTTCAGGTGCGTGCGACTTTGATGGGTGAGAATGCGTGGCTATCTTTGGGAGCTGATTGTCAATTCTTTGAACTATCACATGCCTTTTTTTTTTTTTTCTTTTTTTCTTTTTTTAAGATCGAGAAATATGGAAGGTGAGACTTCGGCGTTCAGGAAGGTAGATGGTTGTGGTCCGTGGATGCTGAGCCTAGCACAGAGGTAGACTCGGTAGCCCTGATACCAATTGACGCCATGGGGTATGGCGAAAATAAGAATGATCACTTTGTCGAACCCTAAGGCACACTCAAACGAACCTTGACGCAGTGACCGGTAGTTACCCAAGCATGGATGGCCATGCAGGGGCCATCATTCCCTAATCTACGTTAGAAAATGACGCTCTCGAATCCTCAAAGAGCATATCGAATCTACGACAGATAAGTGTTCCAAAGGATTTTATTGATTATCAAAAAGTTACAATAATTGGAAATAATAAGACTGTTTATAATAAACTAATCCTAATACGACTCGAATACGACATTTCTAAAAAGACTAAAATAGGAAAATATCAAAACTAATCATAATCTTCTAATATTCATGATTCCTAACTTGACTGAAAAACAAAGATCAAATCTTACCCAAAAGGTAAGTTTGATTTATTTCCAAAACCTAAATTTAATTCCTAATCAAACTAAAGTAGATAAACTTGCTAAACAAGAAATAAAGACCTAAATTAATAAAATAAGAAAACCATCTGAATTTGAAGTTAAGCACGGTTGGACCGCAGGACACCGGTAGCGACATGGGCCGTTGTTCCTTCTTCTTTGTCCTACATCACATACCTATCGATTTCTTTTAGACGGGATCTATAGCCGGGGAGGTAAGTCAGTCAAATCTATGTTCAAAGTTCTGAAATGAGAAAACACTAGGAAATTTTTATACAAATATAGAGAAACTTATCAAGATATATATGCCTTAGGCTACTTCCATTTTTCTTCCCTGTTTTTGCAATGTATTACTATATGACCAAACAAAATTAAATTCATGGAGCAGACAGTGGTACACTTTTCTTTTTTCTATTACTATTATTTTTGTTTTTCACAAAGTTGCAATACGAGAAACATTTGACAAAAGTTAAGTATGTTTGGTTTTGGCTTGTATTCTTAAGTGAACTTAATGTGAACCAAACGAGACTCAACTATTGTGAAACTTTTTGAAGACGTGGGAAAACATTTGGAAGTTGGAGATGGTGTTTGAGGGAAGCTTGAAGACTGAAGAAGAATTGAAGAATTGGATTCTGGAAGGAACTTGCGGCACGAGCAAGGCGTATGGATCGTGGCACAGGGAACGGTTAGATTAGTGCGGTGCAAACTGTGGCAGAGGCAAGAGATACAGACCGTGGTATTCTGAGCGGTCGTTTCCAGTGACTTTCTATGGTGTAGGGTGCAGGGTGCACATTGCGACTCAGACCGTAGTGACGGCGTATTTTGCTGAGATCGGGAATGTTGCATGAAAAAAAGGAAAGGTTTTCTTCTCGAAGTTCTTGTGCTTGAAGGAAAGAAGTTTCTCTTTGTGCGGAACAAGAAAGTCTTGAGCGTAAAAGGATTAGGACTTTACGTGGACCAAGAAGACTTGTGCATATAGGAGAAAATTTCCTTGTTGGTTTCAAACTACTTGTAACTAGTCTAAATAGAACCTTGTAACTAGGTTGTTTTGTGTGGAGTAAAAAGAAACAACTCTAATATCAGAGAGTGGGTGGATCCGTGGAGTGAGACCTTGGGGAGATCCGAGAGGGGACCCCAAAGGATATCTCAACTAGACGTTTCAAATGCATTCTTACATGGACATCTCCATGAATAAGTGTTCATGATTCAGCCTCCTGGATTTGAAGATCCACAACATCCTAACTTTGTATGCAAACTAAATCGCTCACTATATGGTCTCAAACAGGAGCCTCATGCTTGGTATGAAGAGCTACAAAATGCACTTCTTTCTCTTGGTTTCAATACATCTGCAGCAGACACATCTCTCTTCGTCAAAATTGATGGTACCTCTGCCACCTTTCTTCTGGTCTACATTGATGACATTGTCATCACTGGGAGAAATCATTTTTACTATAAGCAACTTATTTCTCAGCTTAGCACCCAATTTGCAATTAAAGACTTGGGATCGTTACACTACTTCTGGGTTTAGAAATCCATTGTAATTCTTCTGGAATATTTCTTTGTCAATCAAAGTACACCACTGATTTGATCACCAAGACAAATATGTTTGAGGCAAAACCTTTTCCATCTCTTGCCACCACTACAAAATTGGATTCCTCCTCTAGTGAACCACTGTCAGATCCAACTTCTTATCGCTCGATAGTTGGTGCACTCCAATACTTGACATGGACACGTCCTGACATTACTCACTCAGTTAACCAAGTTTGTTAATATCTTCATGCTCCCCCCACAACTTATCTTACTGCCATAAAGCGGATCCTTCGATATCTGAAAGCCACCCCACATTATGGTATTCAGCTAAAGAAAGGTCCACCTCAGCTCACTGCATTTTACGATGCTGATTGGGCAGGCTACCCGGATGATCGTTGTTTGACTACATGGTATTGTGTCTTTCTCGGTAATAGTCTTATTGCCTGGTCTGCCAAGAAACAGAACACAGTTGCTAGATCATCAACGGAAGCCGAATATCGTGCTCTAGCCATTACAACAGCTGAAATTCTATGGATATGTTCACTTCTCAAATAATTACATGTATTTCTACCCACTCCTCCATTGTTCTACTGTGACAACATTAGCGCCATTGCTCTTGCTGCTAATCCAATTTTTTCACACCCGAACGAAGCACATAGAAGTTGATTATCACTTTATTCGAGATTTAGTCACAATGAAATCAATTTCTATTCAACATCTTCCTTCCTTTGTTCAATTGGCTAATATATTCACCAAAGGATTACCTACCGATCGCTCCTGTACTCTCAGTTCCAAGCTAATTACATGTGATCCACGTATTACCTTGAAGGGGGATGATAATTAGAGTAAGCTAAAGCTATGTACAATCAGCAACACAAGAATAAAACCTTAATAATATTCTGGAATATCAACACCTCAGCAGCCTTCCAGAAAGATCAGAGAAAATGGCTAAAAGCATATCATCCCTACATGTTAGTATATATTGGGTATATATTGGGTACACTCAAGATAGGTCCACACCCAATTCCATGGCCTTGGCCCATGAAGCCCAACCCAACACATGTTAATAACCACTTACATAAGTTATTGTAGATAATTGCCTATGCAGTTATTCTACAGACACCACTTATGCAGTAAGTGAGTAAAGATAGGAGTCAGTGATATAAAAAGACAGAGTGTCTGTAAGTGGAAAATTTAACATACGTGAAATACAAAATAACAGAGAGAAACAGTAAAAGAAAGGATTCTTATACTGTGATTAGAGTTTGAGTTCCTTTTTTGGTGACTCTTTCCTGACCTGTAAAACATTCAGTGATTATTCCATAAACGAAGAAAGGTACGTAATCTGATTACTTTCTTCTTATGTTATCATGTGATTTATATTCATCATTGGTATCAGAGTCTGGTTGAAATTTTTCTGGTTAATTTCTTTTTTTTTGTGTGTGTTTATGATATGCATGGATCACTATTTTAATGTTAGTTGTTGAATAACATGTGAAACTAATTGATAATTATGTTGGTTTTATTATATACTGTTTAATAATACCATGAAATCATAATTTTTGTTTTTTTTTTTGATCCATATGATACAGATTTTTGTTTCTGTTTTATGTAAAAATGTATGTGAATACGTGTGGCTGATTATTTTCGAAATCAGACAATCATCATTTTTGTGTGATTTTTTTTTATGCCATACATTTCTTTAATTATGTTGAATGCCATGACATTATTTATTTTTATTTTTATTTTCTTGGCTATTAATGAATTCACATATATGTTTTACTGTAATTTTAAGAATTGCATGAATAGAACTATTTTAAAGTTTCGAATTCATTAAAATTACATGTAATATGTTTATGATTCTATATGAATTGTTTTATTTGTGTTATATGCCATGAAAACTTCAAATTTTCGCATGTGAACATTAAGACATAGAGCCCTAAAACCGAGACTTTGAGAGAGTCGTAGAGGGTTATAATATTTATAATTTGTTGTCAATCTGGTATCGTTAGAAACTAGAGATCCCAAGCTTTCCAAAGACACCGCAATCGTAAAATTTGGTCTAGTAACGAGTGAGAACAAGTCGATTGAAAACTGGGTCGGGGAACAAATTTTTTTCCAGTTATTTTTTAAAGGTTGAAGATGATTGAACAGTACCACGCGCTATTAGGGCAGCGAGTGTACTTCACCTCAGACCCATTTTTCAAAACCAAGGGCATTAATGGAATTAAGATGTAATTTGGAGTTGGATGATATTTTTTCGGTGAGCATACGAGTCTAGGAAGGTGGCGTGTGGCCTACACGCGCCTCCTCTGCGCGTGAACATGTGCGTAACAGTTTTGTGCTGTTGAACGTGGACCACCCAGAGCGTGACACGTGTCGGGGACGATTGGAGTGATTTTCGACGATCGGAACAGTACCGGCGTTGGACCATCACCGGTCATTTTTTCGGTGTCGGTTTACCAACCGGACCAGTTTCCGATGCCGTTTCCGACCATCGACCAGTTTTTTCCGATGATTTTTTCGGCAACCCAAAGCAGTTTTTCGGCAGCCGATAGCGGTTTTCCGACTGAATAAAAAATAAAAAATAAAAATAAAGAGGAATTTTTTTTCTTTTTTCATTGATTGTTTTTCACTCCAATGGGAGTTGAATATAAGCCCAATAAATTTTAAAAGTTCTCAATTTTTTTTTTTTACTAACAAATTTATTAATGGGTGTCTATTTTTCATTTTTCTATAGATTGAGGAAATATGTAACCATAGCTCATCTGATACTGATCCTCAAGAGGAATATGATCTTTAAGAGGAGTACTCACCATAATCGGTAGAAAATATTTCACCATTGTCGGATGACTTTGATCCTCAAGAGAAGTATGATCCTCAAGAGGAGTACTCACCACAATTGGTAGAGGATTATTTACCATTGTCGGATGACTCTGATCCTCAAGAGGAGTAGTCACCACAACCGGTAGAGGATTATTCACCATTGTCGAATAACTCTAATCCTCAAGAGGAGAACTCACTACTATTGGTGGAGGAATATTCACCACATTCGGTAGAAGATTATTCACCATTTGCGGATGAAATGTCCATAGAGGAAAATACTATTGAAGAGTATACACTTGGGACACTTGAGGACGATGAAAGTCAACAATCTCCAAGGATAGAGATGGATGAAGCGTATATTGAAGGGTTCAAGAATTTCGAAATGCTATTAGCTGAGTTCATAAACAAACTAGAAGATCAGAAAATGGATTTTAGCACTAGTCTTTATGAACAGTTGTTAAGTTTTGGGGATCTCATCATTTCTGAATGGCCTTGGAGTGATGATGGGTTAGAATCTATTTGGAAAGAAATTATTCATGCCCTACTTAAGGTTCTACCAGAAGAGTTACGACAACATAATTATGTAATACTTACTTTGTTAGAAGCAGATGTTCTTACCACTTTTAATGAAACTTTAGAAGTCATTTTGGATTATGATGATCATCGAGTGCATAGAAATCTTAGAAAGCATGCGGCTTTGAGTATGAGTTCTAGTTTGAAAACTTAAAAACGTTATAATCCTAAGGCAAGGTGGTATATAAATGTTGCTTTTACAGAGTATAGGGTAAGTGAAAATTACTACTTACCCATGGATGATGAGCGGAGTATCTATGCATATTTTGATAGAATGCTGCATGAAATCCTAGAGAGTTTTAGAATTACTAATTGAGAATGTAATTCTTAGGTTGTATATTTTTTTGTAAATACTCTTAGTTTGTAAATACAACTCTTTATTATTAATGAAATGGGATGTTTGTGCACATGATTATGCAAAGTTTTATATACTTGTGCTTATTTAATATGGGTGTTCTAAATTGTAAGAAACAATGTTAGAACTGTTTTGCGCAAAAGATACTAATAAATATAAACTAGTGAATGTTAATGACTTGGATGATGATCGGGAGCTTTGACTCTTATTTCGATTCCTATACTAATATTCCTCTTATTATATTTTTATGTGTAAGTTTGCTGCATGAAATTGTGCTAAGTGTGGAATTATTAGAAAAACATGCTAAATAACTATTAATTACATCTAAGTGTGTTAAATAAATTTTTAGGAAATGGCTTCTGCATCTAAATCAATTGTTGCTGAGTTGAACAAGGGAGAAAAGCTGAACGGTGATAACTATGAGATGTGGCACCAAAAGGTTCAACTGATCCTTGAAGAGCAAGAGGCTTTTGAAACTCTTACTAATACCATGGTTGAACCACCAGTTGGTAACACCGCCCAACACAGGAGAGATATGGAAACATATCAGACCTAGAAAAGTAAGAACAGTCTGGCTTGCATAGCGATGCTAAACTGTATGACTGATGCTCTCATGTATGAAAATGAGGGGTTTGACACTGCGCAAGACATGTGGATTGCGTTGAAAGACAAGTTTGGTGGTACTTCTACTACCAAGCTTAGGAGACTTACAATTAAGTTTGACACCTACAGGAAGTGCCAGAATCATGATATGAGGCAGCATTTGAGAGAGATGTCAAACATGATACGTGAATTGAAGTCTGTAGGTCATAACTTAACTGATGAGCAACAAATCCAAGCAGTGATCTGGTCTCTTCCTAATAACTGGGAAAATATGAAGATCAACATGACCCATAATGATAATATCAAGACTTTTGATGATATATCACGTCATGTTGAAATGAAAGATGAGCGCCTAGAGGCAGCTAAGGCTTCCGGTCAGCTTTATGTGGCTAAATTCAGTAAGCTTAAGACTAAGGGTTTTATGCCCAAGGGAAAGAAAGGGAACTTCTAGAAGGGAAAATGGAAGGGTCCTAAACAAAACCTTAAGAAAAGTGAGAACTTTAAGAAAGGTGAGACCAGTTTTTAGAAAAGGGGCAAGAGTGTTGGGTTCAAGAAGGACAAAGCCAAATTGAAATGTTACAATTGTGGCAAACAAGATCATTTTGCTCGTGAGTGCACTGAGCTGAAAAAGGTACAACCAAATTCAATAACTGATAACTATTTTTTGGTTTCTAGTTCTATTTTACTCACTGAATCTCGTCCTTTGTGGACTGTAGGCTCAGGAGCCACAGACCATGTAGCTAGAGACAGAGCAGCGTTTGTAGAATATCGTCGGATTAGTCAGGGGACTAGATAGATTTACGTGGGGAACAACTCTAGAGTTGAAGTGAAGGGTATTGGCACTTGCAAATTGATGATGCATGGTGGTCAAGTACTTTATCTCCATGATGTTTTATATGCTCCTAGAATCCAACGATTCAGTTATTGTCCTTCTAGGTTTAGGTTATGAAATAAACTTTTATGGTGTTTGTATGGATATTATTTTAAATTTTGTTTGTGTTGGTACTGGATATCTATTAAATGGTTTTATTGTATTAAATACCAAGTTAGACGGTTTTAATTACAGTGATGATTGTTTTTCGTTAATTGCTTCCGCTAATAATGTGAATACTTGGCATGCTAGACTGGGTCATATTGGCCAAGATAGGATGACAGGTTGGCTAGAGAAGGCCTTTTAGGTTCATTTAATAAGATAGAATTATCTATTTGTGAAAATTGTCTAGCTAGAAAAATAACTAGAAAGCCATTTGGAAAAGGAACTAGAGCTGAAAATCCATTACAATTAATTCACTCTAATATTTGTGGTCCAATGAGTGTAAAAGCAAGGCATGGTGCCTCATATTTTATTATATTCATAGATGACTTTACCCGTTTTGGTCATATCTATTTGATTTCTCATAAGTCTGAAGCATTGGATTGTTTCAATTTATACTTAAACTTAGTAGAGAATCAATTAGATAAAAGGGTTAAAGCATTACGTACTGACAGGGGACGAGAATACCTTTCAGATCAGTTTAAGGAATTGTGTGATGAAAATGGTATACACAGACAGTTAACTGTTTCTAGAACTTTGTAACAAAATGGTGTGGTGGAAAGAAGGAATAGAACATTACTTGAAATGGTTAGGTCTATGATGATACAAGCAAGTCTCCCAGTACACTATCGGGGAGATGCATTGTTGACTGCCACTTATGTACTTAACCGAGTTCCCTCGAAGTCAGTTACTTCCACACCTTATGAGTTATGGACAGGTAGAAAGCCTAACTTAACTTATCTATGACCTTAGGGGTGCGCAGGTTACGTACATGATCCATCCAACAAGTATGGAAAATTGGGTGCAAAAGGAAGAAATGTATCTTTATTAGATACTCTGAGTATTCAAAAGGATATGTACAAATAGGTGAAAACTTGGATGGAAGTGTGACTGAGATAGAATCACGAGATGTGAATTTTTTGGAGAGTGAATTTCCTAAAAGAGGTGAAGTTGATAGAGATATTCGATTCTACAAATTGGATAATCTGATCGAGGATTCAAATCTAAATACTCCACTAGAGGTTAAAATAGATCTATCAGGGACTTCTGTTCCTAGTGGGAGTGAAACTCCACTTGATATAAATATAGATCTACCCAGACCTTCTGTCCCTAGTGGGAGTAATGATGTTGTTGAAACAACACTTTTAGATTTACCTTCTCGTAGAAGTAACCATGGAAATGTCCATTGTCATCGTTTTGAGATTAAAGGGGAAGCGTTTATGGTTGCTTCACATGATGCTAATGAGCCTAAAAATGTGAATGAGTCTGTCAAATCACCCGACAAGGAACTATGGATTAAAGCCATGAAAGAGAAGATAGATTCAATGAAAAGTAATCATGTCTGGGACTTGGTTGACTTACCGTCGGGAAGGAAAGCCATTGGAAATCAATGGGTCCTTCGAATCAAGCGAAAGGTGGATGGCACAGTAGAGAGACATAAGATGCGTTTAGTCGTAAAAGGTTATACTCAACAAGAGGGTATTTACTATGAAGAAACTTTTTCCTCTGTGGTTAGGTTTGCTTCAGTACGCCTTATTCTAGCAATCGTCGCACATATGGACCTAGAATTACATCAAATGGATGTAAAAACAACATTTTTCAATGGAGAACTGGATGAAGAAATTTACATGGAACAACCAGTAAATTTTATTTCAAAAAGGCCATGAGCGCAAAGTGTGCAAGCTCAAAAGATCAATATAAGGCTTGAAACAATCATCCAGACAATGGTACCTACAGTTCCATCAGGTTGTTGTGTCTTATGGGTTCCAAATGATTGAAGAAGACCATTGTGTGTATATAAAACGGGATAAAGATAGGTATGTGATGCTATCTTTATATGTGGACAATATTTTATTGGCTGGAAATTGTAAAGAATATGTGTTGGCCATTAAGAAATGGTTGTCTTCAAATTTTGAGATGAAGGATATGGGTGAGGCTGCCTATATATTAGGAGTCAAAATTATAAGAGACCGTTCAAAGAAATTACTTGTTTTGTCACAATAGCCTTATGTAAGGAAGATTCTTGAACGGTTTAATATGGCTGATTGTAAGCCTATGGATACACCCATATCAAAAGGCCAAAATCTTAGTCTTGACATGTGTCCCAAAACTCCATAAGAACTAGAAAGTATGAAAAATGTTCCTTATTCTAGTGCTATCACCAGTCTCATGTATGTTATGCTATGTACAAGACTGGATATCTGCTATGCGATAGGATTCGTAAGTAGATATCAATCCAATCCTGGATGGAAACATTGGATTGCCGTGAAGAGAATTTTGGTGTATCTAAAAGGTACTGCCGACTACTCCCTTTGTTACCAAGGTGGAGATTTGCGTCTCATTGGATATACAGATGCCGACTGGGGAGGCGATCTAGATGAGCGAAAATCTACAACAGGATATGCATTCCTACTCAGTAAATGTGTTATCTCTTGGAGTAGCAAGAAACAGACATGTATTGCACTATCAACAATGGAGGCCGAATTTGTGGCATGTTCAGCAGTAGTACAAGAAGCCGTCAGGCTTAAGAGATTTTTGGAAGATCTGGATGTCTCTAAGGGCATGAGAAAGCCGGTAACTATTTACTGTGATAGTCAAGCAGCGATTGCTTACACTAAAGACTCCAAGTATGACAGTAAATCCAAACACATAGAGACAAAATACAATTTTGTCAGAGACATCGTATCGAAGAAGAAGTAATGATTCAATACATTTCAACCCATGAGATGGTAGCTGTTCCTCTCACTAAAGCTGTGACTAGAGACGTCTATGAATCACATGCTAAGTTATTAGGGTTGCGTAGATTGTAAATGATATATTGAATCATTGTACTGAATGATGTTATTATAGTTATAAATAAAATTAGTTTCTGTTTTTGAAATCTTATTAGCATGTTATATTTCACACATGAATTGTTTTTATAAAATGTCGTTAGGTTGAGACCAACATTCTTACACATGCGGTCGACTCAGTTGTTTGGGAGAACAAGTTGAGATGAGACACATATTTAATGTAGAATATGTGAGAAATATTCTAAAAGGAGTTGATATATATGAAATGTCGCCTTGATTGTGTCAAGATGAGGTTCTTAACAAATATACATATATTTTAGAACCAATCATGATAGACCCCACTATTATTGATACCTAATTTAGCCATATATGAGACCTTAATGTGGCGCTCTAAGAATGGTGAGCTTTTAAGAACTCGGGTTAGTCACAGGATGTGACTGAACTTAGATCTGTACCTTTAATTAAAGAAAGACATAATCATTCTCGTTTAGAATGAAAATCACTGTAACACATGTTTCATATCTCGTGTGCTATTAGTGACCGATACGGAAAATGAGAGAATGAATCCCTGCTTTCTCATTGTGTAAGTTCCATTAAAGTTGTATAATACTTTAAATGATGTTCTTATGACCATTCACTTTGTCTTAAAGTGACAGAATAGTGTTAACACCTTTAGCGTGTTATTTCTATGGCTATGATAATACAGCCTATGGTGCATGTCTAAGGTAGCAGTTGTTTTGGAGACTAAGAGACTAAGATAGAATGAGAAGATTTAATACCTTTTATCTTACTTATGTGTTCACCGGCTAGCCAATTGTATTTGGAGATACAATTGTGAATACATGAAATGTGATAAAGTCAAGCATAGCTTCATAAGGGGTTAAGTATGCTTCGGACTAATAAAAGGGATTATAAAATTAAATCTAGGACACAATAATGAACAATATTATATCTCTTGTAAATAGAGAATTTACAATTGAGATTTTAAAGCTCCTTATTTTTACATTGATTGTTCATAGGTCACACAGTATATTTATCCGTATGAATACTCTTAAATGATTTTATGGTGATGTCATAATTATGTTCTCTCTGAAGGAGCTGTGTTGGACCCACTTTTGCGAGTGAGAGATGTTAGTATATATTGGGTATATATTGAGTACACCCAAGATGGGTCCACACCCAATTCCATGGCCTTGGCCCATGAAGCCCAACCCAACACATGTTAATAACCACTTACATCAGTTATTGTAGATAATTGCCTATGCAGTTATTCTATAGACACCACTTATGCAGTAAGTGAGTAAAGATAGGAGTCAGTGATACAAAAAGACAGAGTATCTGTAAGTGGAAAATTTAACATACGTGAAATACAAAATAAAAGAGAGAAATAATAAAAGAGAGGATTCTTATACCGTGATCAGAGTTTGAGTTCCTTTTTTGGTGACTCTTTCCTGACCTGTAAAACATTTAGTGATCATTCCAGAATCGAAGAAAGGTACGTAATTTGATTACTTTCTTCTTATGTTATCATGTGATTTATATTCATCACTACACTTGTCTTATTTTCCATTCTTCTTGTAACATATTTTATTCTAGAATAATCTATTGTTTTTTGTATATAAAGAATACTGTACAAGCTATACTAATCATCAGAAAATATAACAAAATATTCTCCAAATCTGTGAAACATATTTTCTGTCTATTAGCTTAATTTCTAGTTAGTTTTACAAGATTGTGATAAATATGAATCCCACATTTATCTCTCCAAATCAAGTTTCAATAAAGAAACACAATCATAATCTCTCTAAGAATCCTATACAGGAAATAATCTCAAGAATCACAAATATCGACTCCAACAAAGAAAGAGATCTCCCAAACACAAGCGAATCACCAAGATACGCTCCTCCCACGATCTTGCAAAGATACGATCTCCTTAAGCCTTTGCTTGCACGACATGGATTAGGGCAACAATCTAGTTTCCATATAAATACATGTATCTAGCGATGGTGAGAGGGAGAGAGCATATACAGCATTAGAGAGAAGGCATTAAGTTTGTAATTTTAATCATCTTTTACGTAGTGGAATCTTTTTTCCTGTCGTTACGACGACCGTGGTTAATTTTTTCCCTACCTTAGGGTTTTCCATGTAAAAACTCTGGTGTTGTTTATTGTTCTTGTTTATTTTATTCATCATACATCACATTCACGTAGTAGGAAGGTGCTTCGATTATAAGCTTCTCAACCAATCTAAGCATCAACTTGGCTACGTGTCATTGTTGGCAGCTGATTCGCCTACGATCCAAAAATCACCATCAACATAACTTAACTCTCGGATCCAAGAATTAAGTCTCGAATATATATAGTGTAAGGATTCCCATTATTGCTTGGCTTATTTCGTGGACAAACCACATATTGGGGTTTGAATTGTAAGGGTAGAATAGGTGTTTGAAGATCAAGCTCAACGACCCTTTTCAAGACCTCAAGGTGACAAGCACTCCAAAGGTATATTCTCTATTGCTTATTTTTCTTTGAAGAGATTTAGAAGCGCACACACACACTTAGCATACTTGCATATGTGTGCATTATCTTCACATGTCACATTTCATACTAGCACTTTGATTGTATATCTTATTGTGTGTTTTTGTGTCTTGCAATTCGTTTTCCGAATGTTTTCAGAAACGTTCGCGCTTGCACGATAATGTGCTTGGTTTTATGCGAAGACCGCTCATGGAGAATGCCATTGGCTTCTCCTTGGTTTCACCTCTTTTGGTGAATCGGCGGTTACGATCGGTGGTCTAGCCACCGAATCGAAACCGCTGATCAGACCTGTTGCATTTAATATCTCGGGTTTGATTCTGTGGTTAGATCGGCGGTTACGAAACCGCCGAATGAAACCGCCGTTACTCCTTTATTTCTCTTGGGACAAATTCTGCGGTTATGATCGGCATCCTGGCCGCCGAATGAAACCGTCGATAGTGCGTTTTCAGGGGCAAACTTGTCTTTTCACATGCCCTGTTCTTGATGTCTATAAATATCACACTTTCTCTATTCTCTAACTTAGTTCTCTGACTCTAAAGAACCCTAAGCTTCAAAGAGAGATACTTGAGAGAAAATCAAATCAAGAACTCATTTTTATACACTCAAAACCACATACATGTGCATCAAAGATCATCTAAGCATTTTCTAGCATAGTTAGTTTGCTTATTTGAATGGGTTTTGCTCAACACACATCCTTTGATATGTTCTTCACTAATCTCATCTAAGTTTAGTGTTTTATTTATCAAAGAAATCTCTTATATTATTTGTATGCTCTTAGAATATATTCTAGATACAAAATAGAGATTGTTGTGTTGACATGATTGAGTATTGTATTTTGATAGCAACATCTAGGTTATTTAATCTATGATTTGCTAAGCTTTATGACATGTCATTTAACCATTGATATCTAGGATTGCATTTATTTCCATCTAATCATCCTAGATAAGCATATAGAGTTGCCTAGCTCTCATTGCATTTGTTGAGTATTTATATATATATTCACATAGGTTGTAATTTCTTCATTGAGAAGTAAGTCTTGCGTGTAGCTTCTGGGATTAGGTTGCTTAGATCACAAGCAATTGAAGTCTTGTGTGATAGACCGGGATTAGGTCGGACACCGGGATTAGGTGGTCACACAAGCAAATTGGACTAGAGCCACTTTTAAAGGCCCGCGTGGTAGAAGTGGGGGGTTATAGACCGGAGTGTTAGATGAGGTCTACATAGGTTGTAAACTCCATTTCAATTAGTGGATTTCGAGGTTCGAGTGTGGCGCACTATACAACCCGTGGTTTTTCCCGTGAGGGTTTCCACGTAAATATCAAGTGTCATTTATAATTCCGCACCATATTTACACTTGTTATTTTTATTGACTAGATTTGAGTATTTTTGTAATCTTGACTAAACACGAAAATTGGGTAAATTTGTTAAAAATCTATTCACCACCCCCCCCCCCCCCCCCCCCCCCCCCCCCTCAGATTAATATATTTGTTTTGTATTTGCACTTTCATATAGATTAAGTCTCAAATAAAGCCAATAATTCTCAAATATATTCATTAAGTCTCGATTGAAAGACATTTTTTACACATTCATTTCCAGTAAGTCTCAAATATATAGCTTAACTCTCAGATCCAAGAATTAACTCTCAAATATGTAGCTAGATAAGTCTCGAATAAAGCCAATAAGTCTTGAATATATTCGTTAAGTCTCGATTGATGACATTTTACTCGGCCATTTCAAGTAAGTCTTAAAAATGAAAGATTCAAGACCCAAAAAATAAAAATAAAATTAGGATTCAAGCAACAGGTTTATGAAAGAAAAATTACCTTACAAATACTTCCAATTAGCTTGTGGAATACTCAAAAAAAGGAGATCTATTTTATTTTTAGTGAAATGGACTTTGATTTTAAGAGAGAGAGAGAGAGAGAGAGAGAATATCTGAAGAAAATGAAAGAGAAGAGTGAAGAGAAAAAGAAGACATTGAAGAAGAAGTCGAGGAAAGAGAAAAGTAAGAGAAAAAGCAAAAGAAATAAGTAAAGAAGAGGCATTTTTGTCACTCTTTTACTTATTTTCAAGCTTAATAGTAGTTAATACACCCCATCTCTTTTTCTAAAAATAGTTTCTCTATACCCATCTCTGATCTCTCTATACATTTTTTTAAGAACAGTCTCTCTATAAAGTTTTTTCACCTCCATTGCAGAACTTATTTTTTCCTCTTATTTCATGGTGAAATCATCATTCTTGGATGCGATTTTTTTTGCTTTGTTTTGTTTCTGAAGTTGATTGGATTGTTGTTGGTTGATTAGGAGTATGGTATTGATAATCTTTGATGATTTTTTTGAGTGATTGAGTTGGGTTTCGGTGTGGTTTCGTATTGTCAGATATTAGGTATTTTTTTTTGTTGCGATTTCATTGTTTTGGTTGTTGTTGGTGTGTGTGGTGCCATTTACGTCTAGTTGTAGATGCTTGATATTATTTCAAACAATTCTTCTAGATGCTTGATATCTTTCTTAGACAATTCTTCCAGATTTTTTATATCATTCTCAGATTCTTCCATAATATTTTGTATGTGTGTAAGAAACAAATTTTAGGGTTTATGTTTTTTTTTTCTTTTTTTGAAAGGCAAATTATATTAACAATAGGCCAAGCAAAGCCAGAAAGCAACAAGAAGACCACAAGCCCTTATAAACCAAGGAAGCACACCCAAGCCAGCCCCACACGCCCAAACAACCAAAAGCAAAAACAAAACAAAAGAAAAAACCCAAGACAAATAGGCCAAACCTGCAGAAACAAGGCAGGCAAAACAGGACAAACACCCCAAAAAAGGAGAAACCACTTACCCAACAACAAGCCCAGAAAAGAGAAACCATGCACCATATAAAAAGAAACCACCCCAAACCCTCAAGAAACCACCCGAAGACCTAAGAAAACACCACGAAAGGGAAAATAATGGTCCTTCTAAGCTTCCACTCTGGCTAGATCCTCTGCTTCTCTACTAGCAATAACTTCTGACATCTCCTGCTATATACTAGTGAAATCAAGACCCAGCAAATTTCCAACTTCCATCACTTTTGACACTTCTT